>OY728140.1:1359540984-1359973484 GCA_963277665.1 Viscum album
ATATAATCCCCAATAAGTTTCAATAAACTCTAAATTTTTTAGACATTCATATTCATGAAATATCACTATAGGGTCTGTGTTTTATTTTCTCATAATGGTGGTGAGTTAGATATCCAAACTTCATATGGTGGTCACTATTTTGAAAATGGAAGTAGAGTATATCAATTTAATGGAATAAATAATTTTCATATTGATGAAGATGTTATTTGGGGATCTAAAAAAACAGAATTTGGGGTGATGTTTTATGAATCAAATTGAATAATTAACTTGTCTATAAAACCTATGTTTCATTTTCGTATGAAAAATATTCAGTCACGGTACCACTTTATAAGAATATTGATCAAGGATGGAGTGTCCTATGGAATATCAAAGGAGTGTTTAATCAAAATTATATATTAACAATGGTCATGGAATGATAAGTTCTATGGTGGTGATGTGCTTTATTATGTTTGGGTTCATTGGAAGAAATACATGGAGGTGAACCATGAACATGTTTTAGGAAATTTCAAATGAGGAAGTATTTTTGGGGAGTTGTAATAGGAATTAAATTAAAAAAATGAAATAATATTAAATTTGTGTATTTTTTAGGTGAGATAATTATTTTTATGGAAGTAGGAAAATTAAGTTAATCGGAGTGATAAAAAAAGGATTACCTTATTTCAGATGGCTGCATGATGATGGAGAGATAACAATTGGGTTTCTGTTAACCAAATTAATAATTTCGGTGTAACATGAGTTATTCGATCGAAATTTCATTCAATAGAAGATAAATATTATTAAATATATATATAATCATTATAAGGGTAATAGACTACTGGTTGGGCACATTGAGTAATGGAATTATTTGAAAAAATAAAGGGTTCCTTTGTGTTTCTTAGAGGAGGTGGACTTCATCCTGCATGAATCGAATGGTGGTAGAGAATGGAAGTACTAGATGAGATTTCCTATATGAAGAGGGTAGGTTACATTTATTTTAACACACAAGGATATATTCTAGTAAATCAGTCCCAATAATCACCCCCTTTTTTATTCCAATAAATGTGATGAAGTATTCCCTAATGTATTAAGGTGTAAGATTGAGCCACATAGAACTCTTTTTTGTTATTCTTTATCTTACAAGTATTTTTTGATCATTTGTTATAATGTTATTTCATATGTTATTAAAGTGGTTATACATTTCATTGTGGTGAATTTGGTTCATTTTTCTATCATGTATTGGGCATCATACATGGGGTTTATTTCTTATCTTTTTCATCTATGTGTGAAGTTCAAGTACAGCACCTTCTAAAGTTTTAATTGGATGGTGTTCGTGGACCCAACAATATCTCTATGTCATTTTGAACAATGATAAAGGAAAAAGTGTTCATGAAATCTATCCATTCTAATGAATTCATATCTAATCTATTGATGGTTTATTTTTTATATTTAGTCATTTTATCCTTGGTTGGTAAGTCATGGTATTATCTATTTCAGGATCACATAAACCATTATGTAATTCCATCTTTCCACAGTATATTACATTCTTGTCTACTTCATACTTCACTATTTTTTCACAAATTAATATAATAATTTAAAAATAACTTTATAATATTAAAAACAATTATAATTTTTCATCATAAAACCACTTTCACATTAAAATTATATTGAAAAAATATATGAAAATTTTATCTACCAACATCCATTGGACAAAAACCCCTAATTAATCTCACCCCTGAAAATTGGTAAATTGTTCTAAATTTGATGTAATTAAAATAATAAATATCTAATAAATTTACTTTCATTTAATTAGTGAGTAAAACCATGAATTCATCCTCTTTTATCATAAATTATCCATCATACACAAAATCATCATCATAACAAAGTGATTTCACCATGATTTAGTGAAATCTCACTCCAAGTCCCTTAATATACCATTCAAAAAATCAAGAAATTAGGATAAGAATAAAATATGAAAAACAAGGGATATTAACTCTGATAAAATAAAAATAACTACCATGAATACCTCCCAATAGAGGGGAAAATAGGGGTAATAATGTTTAGAATGGTGGGGGGAAATAGGATAAAAATGACCTCCCTTAAGTCCCTCCCTATAAATGAAGCAAGGGATATGATTGTAAAATTATTTTCATGATCATATACACATAGGTTCCACTGGGTACCTAGTATCTTTCATTAACCACATGATATCGCACCATTTAATTGGAAGATTCCCACCATCCACCTAGTAAAAAAATTTAGTAGTAACACTAGTTTTCCACTAGCTACATGATGGATATCTATAGCCACAACAGGTTTTCCTTCTCTTTAGATAAACTCCTAAAAACCCAATTCACTATTTTATTAATGATATTAAAATAAAAAAAATAACCACTTTAAACAATCTACATATACTAATAATGATCTCCCACTTGATCTAAATATAAAAATTCAATATAATCCAAATTTAAATTCTCTAAAATAAGGATAATTCCCTATTCCACAAAAACCTAATAATTCAAGGTGTTAAAAACTCTCCACTATAACCAATTTTATCCTCTAAAAGGAATATAATTATTTTTTAAATATATTAATGAATACCTTCATCACTATCATACTGATTTATATCTAAGAATCCACATTTCTTCCCATTTGTGCAACTCCGAACACACCAGAACATTATTTCCCTTCTAAATATTATTTTAAAAGAGTGTATTATCTCACCCTCCTTTTCAAAAATTATGATAGTGTATTAAAATTGGTCTTATTAGGATCCATAATATATTTAGCTTCTATCCAAAACTTCATTTCCCTAATAGAAATTATAAACATTGGGATTTCCTAATAAAATACCAATACACATTATCAATAGTGTATAATGATAAATACACACCTAAATCATCAAGCTTCACTCAAAACACCCACTTATTGATCCTCAATCATATATATCCCTCATATGTTTCCCCGTATACATATCAAATATTTCCAACTGAGCCTACTCAAAAAAACTCATTTCAAACACCCATAACATTCTTGATATACTCTATAAAATCAAGAAACATTATTACATATCCATAGGTTTCACATTTTAGAACCACTAAAACCATTTTTAGTACCCCAAACATCATCCAAGTTCATTAAAAAACTAATAAAGCCCTTATTGTACAAGGTTTTAAATTATAATTATAAATCCCAAAATTTCTAACCTTGCTAGTCTTTTCCTTGAAAAATATCTTTATATTAAAAAAACATTTCACAAAATTATAAAATAGAAATTAAAAATCATTTTAATTAGTTTTATTATAATTATAAATTACCAAAAACTATAGAATCACTAATAATTTTAAAAACATCATTTCCCTATGTTTTTATGAACCCGTCATGTTAAAATTCTTAATCTGTTTGAAAATCACTATGTATATAGAAAATTCATATGAAACCAGCTTACAAATTTTTTTACACATGTTGGGAAATATTATTAAAAATATTTTATAAAAAATATTTTTTTCAATAAATAAAACACTGAAATCATTTACATATGGTATGTAAACAACAATAGAAAAATAATCCATAACATCAAAATGATACTCCTCAAATTCCAATTAATTAAGTATCCACAGATAATCTATTTGATGAAACAATGAAAATATTATGATTAACATATAATTAGTAGTAAATTATGTAAAATTAATACATAAATTATCACCATACATAGGTGTGCATATCATGTCCAAATAATGACACTACGATGATGCATGACACAATATATAAATTTACTTCTTTTTCATTATTATATTTATCCTTATACACATTAATACCATTATTAAAATGAATAAACTAAAACCTCACTTGAACCTATAGTTCCTACTCAAAATATTAAATATCTAATAGAAACCTTGTTTCAAATCATATCCATTCTGTCTAGGAATACTTGTAGTCAACCTCCAAAGTCCTAACATCCTATATCCACCTCTAACTAATTTTATCACATTATAAAATTCTCTATGATTCTAATTTGTAATGTTTCCTAATCATTATGATGATCTCAAAACTAAATATGAAGAATGTTGTGTGGACTCAAGTGTATATACTCCATTATTCGAGGTTTTAAGCAAATTTTGGGTGACTGAACAAACCATGGGAAGACTAAAACATTAAAAAAATTCCAAAAAAACGACCCAAAAATCATTAAGAAGTATCTAAACATTAGATATACCAAAACTATAGAAATAAAAATTTGAACTAATAGTGGGATTTCACAGTACAATATATAAAAGTAAATAGTATACCTCATATATATTCATATATATAGAAACCATTTAGTGAAATACATCTCAATTCATAAATTAAACAATAAAAAAGTTATCCATATAGATGATATAGATGTGAAACTATAAAGTGAAAAATATTCATAGTCCTCTGACTGAATAAATTCTTTTTTAGTCATTATCCCCCATAAGATAGCTTATTTTAAGCCAAATATCCTCCCATAAGAGGACATTTGAACCTATAGTAAAACATTAAGGTCTACACATACACATCAAAACTTCTGTTTTGTATAGAGGTATGAGTGGGTATAATGATTCATTATGATTACCCATCCCACATCAACTCATTGAGTATTAGTGGCCAAGGGGATGCATGTGAAAGTTTTTGGTGAGTGTCACTAATTCCAAGTTAATCATATCACATGAATTATTATGAAATACCAGTATACCTGCATATCAGTGTATGGTAGAAATTATAAACACACAAAAGGATATACATAACTATTACCCAACTAAAATTCAATTACCCACCTCTTATCCTTGGATGCATGTTCCCCCCACATCTAAATAATTAATAATGAAAGGATAGTCTCATATGATAAGAAAAAATCATTAATATGTCTTGCCTCACATCCATAATATATCAACTCATTTAACTTATCATATTCCCAGCAGATCCATCAGTCCTTTCACTATCCATAGACAATCAAAACATAACATATAATGAATAATAATAATAATAATAATAATAATAATCCAACAATGATAAAAAATAGGGATCTTTAATTCACTAAAAACAATTAATGACTGTAACATAGGTCTCAAAGAAAAAAATTAAAACTAAAAACATTATTATGATAAAATTTTAGGCAAAAAAATTAATGCGGCCTAACAACATGAAATAAAAAAAGTATCTTATATATCACAAAATTCACCATTCGCCTCACTAATCCTATCAAAACTTATCCTTAAGAGTACCATTTAGAATATCCTACTCTATCTCACATATCAAATTCTATCACATGTGATAAATACCACTATATGATGGTATATAAACATGGTTTTACATTGATCCATTGGTTATAATAGTAATAATAATTATCTAATCATGTATTTCATGGTAAAAGTCTTAACACTTTACAAGCTGAATAAAGTAAAACCCCTTTTAATATAGGTATTATCTCATCAATCAGTAGTGTTACCCTCTTTATCCTAAGACAAATATGTCTTCACACCATTTCCAATTGCCTTTATGGAGGAGAAACACTAGGTAGGATCTATCATAAACTAAAAAATTAATCATCCATGTGTGGAACCTCATAAATAAAATTGACCATGGTTTAATCATTCTCAAACACAATCAATAAGTCCATCCAAGATGTGACTATACTATTTAAGGTTAATCATAAAAGCATCAATACCTATAAGTCTATATTAATAGTAACTCTATGTCATATATAAAAATACAACCACACAAAAATGGAAACCCAATCCAATCTTATTAAAAATTATTTTCCCCAACTAATGATTAGAACAGTACTGAGTCTAACCCACATTATGAAAATTATTATTTATAAGGTAAATAATAAAACAATTCTCCCATCATATAGAAAATAAAATTCACCTCACACTTTATCATGTATGAACACTTACCGTGATCAAAATTCATGGGTTACCACTCATAGAAGTCTCATGGAATCCTATTTGTTTTTTTAACAAAATTGTGACATGAATTGGTCACCCAATTCATGCACAAAGGAATTTTATTAAAAGAAAGAAGAAAGATCAAACAAGAGGTGTAAATAATTTACAACATCAGCGATTAAAGGGGGATAGAGAACTACAGTAAAAAATACCAGCATCTAAGGGTGCAATAACATCTATCAAGAATGTACAACACATGGACTTCAAAAAGTATTAATCTGCTTCGATGAGAAACCCAGAAAGGCCCTCAATGCTCACCATCATGTAGAAAAAACATCTCCAAGAAACAGAAAGAAAAGAGGAAGAAATATGACCAAGCGGAAATCTTTGGCTTCCCATAGAAGGCAAAAAACCACAAAAAAAAACTGAGCAAAAAACATCACACAGTAGCTCCCAAACAAGCAGCATCAACACAAATACAAGCAGGACTTCTGAGAAAACATACTCCCAAGGTATAGCCTTGAAGTCAAAATTAAGATTTCTTTTATGCTCATCCAGCATCCTAATGAACATTAGCTTTCTAATTTAAAAGTATTTGTCATTGGTAATTCTACCCTCTAGATATTTGTTGAATTTGATAGTGTCCTGTTCACCCATCCAAGCATCTGATGCTTCACCCACCGGTTCCTCATTGACATAGGCATATCTGTAAAAAGAAGGTTGCTTCCTTACGTCATCTTCCTCATCTGAACTAGAAGAGCCATCTTTCTCATCTGAACCAGAGGTTTCACTCAGTTGATCATCCATATAAGGGAGTTATGGGGTCTTTTTCCTAGTGACTTCCATAGATCTAGTGACAATTGTTCTTTCAAGGTGATAAATGTCCCTTCCCTTCCTCGTTTTTTTGGGTTTGGGGTAATGAAACCATCAGCATATACCATTGGATTTTTACCTTTTCTAGCCATCAATTTGAGGAAATTTTCCTCAATATGGTTAGGTTGATCATCAACCTCAATCCAGGATTCATCTGAATCAGAGAGAGATCCTTGCTCTTTGTCTCCTGGGTCTTGTGAAGCAAGCTGATGCTCCTGCTCTTTCCCCCGGTCAGAGGGAACATAGCTTACACTTGCGTATTTAGGAAGAGCATCTATGAATCTTGACATATCCATAGAGTGGAATGCTGGATGAGAAGCCTAGTCATTGGAATACATAAGAACCTTAAGCACATCTGAATTTTTCACATTATTAGCCGAAGGGCCAACAGTGTCTTCCTGACATAAATTTCTCTCATCAATTACTATATTCCGATTCAATTTTTCGACCCAAGTGACCTTCTTGGCCTCAGTACATGTGGTTTTTCAGACACATTCCTTCTGTTCATGCCCAAGCCTAAGGCATGAATGGCAGTAATCAGGTAAATTTTTGTAGACAACATCCTAGAAGAAACCAAACTCAAAATTCTGAATCCAAATATGGGATGGAAGATTCTTGGAGGCATATGTTTCAACACAGATTCGAGCAACTGATGGTCTTTTAAGATATCTCATTGCCGAATCCATCTTCCAAGGAGTTCTAATAAGCATGGAGATCAGAAACAGTGCTTCTTTCTTAAACAGGTGAAGCGGAAGAAAGGGGAAGTCGATCCAAATTGGAACAATTGTGGGTTCAGAAAAGGGATCGAAATTTGGGGTCCACTTGATAACTCTCATATAACATCCCATAAAGGACCATGTTTTTCTCACCCAAATAGGATAATAATCACTCTCAGAGGAAATACGAAAAAATATATTCGAAGAGGTCAGAATACCGAGATGAAAAACCGTAAATCCAAGAGAAGGTTTAATATAAAATGAAATACATAACCATGAATTATTGTACAATTAAAATAAATTATACAAATAAATTATACAAATAAATTGTCTAATAAAGAGGTCATTCAATCAAATATTCTATTAAACATGTCACTACATATGTATGGTCAATAAGACAAAGAGATTTCTCAAAATATTCCATATTTCTTTTTGTCTATAATTGGTAAAAATTTCCCCAAAAATATTCTTTCTAAAATAATTTGAAAAATGTAATCTCATTGTATTTACACAACTAAAGCACTTATCCAAAATCCATAAAACCCCTATTTAAAATCATTTATTTCTTCATTTGAAATATTGTGTAAAAGATATTGTTTTAAAATCATGTTCATTTTTAGAATATCATTTCAAAACGATTTATTATATTTAAAATATATTTTTTTGGTTAAACCATTTTGTTCCATAAATAACTATCAATGAATGAACTCACACTACTCATCCAAGCTGTATCATGGGCCAATGGAACTCATTTAACTAGAATTACACTAAACAGATAATTTTTCATAGTTATGTTATTTTTGGTGACTTATAATCTAATATGAGGACATCCCATTTTACAAAGTCACATAATTCCACCCAATCATGATAATCATAATAGAAATAACATGTTAATATAATATTATCAACATGAAAGAAAAAACCTCCCATAAAAACTAAATAATGAATGAGTAAATTTTACGTAAATCATATCACAGTCTATTTACCGATTTGTTCACATACCAATAATCCCAAAAAACTATTTAAAACATATATCATCAAAATAACCACAACTAAATTATCCAAATGATCTTTATAAAATTATATAATTGATATAAACTATGGAAAACTCACAATGTTTATGATACCAAAACCATCGTCATTATTATACCAATGGACCACATAAAACTACTAAAATTTTAATTTATATCTACCAAAATTTCATTTAGTCAATCTAATTTAGTTATAAATATAAGAATAACTCATTAACAAACATACCATCACTAAAATTATGAGAAATAACATATATTCATCCTCTCTTGATTTCCACTAATTATCACATACAAAAATCCCTATCACAAAAAACAATTAATTTTACTAATCTCTTATGAAATAAAAATACAAATCACCAAATATAAAATTTTAAAATCAATAATAAGGGAAGAAGAATAATGGATAAATTAGTGGGTTTATTAACTCCAATCTGATAAAAATTTCCATGGATCTACCTCCCAATCAAGGGGAGATAAGGTAGAGAATGGGGATAGTGGAGAGGGAACATATGTGAAAAACGACTTCCTTCAATCCCTATTCTTTATGAAGATCCCAGATCCCCATGAAAAAATTACTATAATGTCCAACTAAACCCCCCTAGAAACCATCAGGTATACCCAATGGGTTCAACTGGCCACATAGTGGAAAAAATAGTACAAAACCACTAGTTAGACTCAGCTACTTGATGGAACTATCTTAAGTGCCAAATGTTTGTTTGAAACCACCTATATTTTTTATTTTTATTTATATAACTATAAAATTGTTTGATTTTTTTCTGTTTTGTTTGATTACATGGTTGATTTAAATATTCAGTGCTAATGTTTTTTCAGGTTTAATTTCCTCACATTTTCATTAAAATTTTTTCATGTATTCATTTTATTTAATTTATTGTATATTTTTCTATTTAATGTGATATTATAATAATTTTACATTTGATTTTTATTTATTTTCAATTAATTTAAAGTTTTAATATGTTAATGTGTTACTTGAGTGTTTTTGAGTATTAAATGTAATATATATATATATATGCATGGTTATTTTTTATTAAAATTTTATATCATATTTTTTTTTATATTTTAAATATGGTTATTATATATATCAATATATGTGTGTGTGTGTGTGTTCCCTTCTTCATCAGTGTAGTATACATTGATCATATCCTCCACAGAAGCACTCACATTTGACTATGAACCCAACCATCATCAACCATGCATCTCCCATATTATGGCATGATAGTAGATTGAAATTATATTTACCATGAATATTAGAACCTATACCTTGATCATAAAATGGTTGTGGTACTGGTATCATTATATTAACAATTTCACTGTAACAAAAACACCCTCCTTCTATCATTCCCCTATTTTCTTTTTAACAGTAGGGGTAGCATGCACTTTTCATGCAGACCCATGTTAGAAATCCCCTATTTCAGCTTCTCACAAAAAAAAATGGTCCAAATAATCTATGGTTGTATATTCTCTTCTTTCACGATATCATGGGGTCTAATAATGGTAATGGAAGTTATAGAAGAAGCCCCCTACTCCTTCGACCATGCAGCAGTCGTATCACCTAGCATCGATAGCTTAGCCTGGCCATCAAAGTTTAGTGGAAGCACTCTACTATACATGGTAGAAAGTCCTTAAACAATTAAATGGTAGAACAATTTTGTCATGGTATCATAGTTTACCATAAATTTTAAAATATGTGACAGTTAGTTTTAAATTACGTGACTGTACACTTTAAAATCATTGACCATCTATTTTAAAACATGAAACCATCAGTTTTAAATTATTTTATCATGGATAAATTCTGAATCCATGAAGTATGTATTATTAAAATATGATTTATATATAGCACCACTATGACAGGTTCATTCTTTTCTACTATCATGACTAAGATTTAATTTTTTATTTTTTTTATTTTTGTAAATTTCAACATTGTCTATTTTTTATTAGTTTATTTTTCAATATTTTATTAATGTTTTATAATATTTTATTGGGTTTTAAATAAAATAATTATTTTTTAAATTTTATAATAAATTGTTTTATAATATTCCAAATAAAATTTTAGTATTTTTTATTCTCATTTTTTAATGTTCATAAAAAATATACATAACATTTGTTACTTTTTTCTCAACTATAATTAATATTTTATTTATTTATTCAAAATAGTCTAGTATTAATTATATTTTTATATAATCATTTTAAATGTGTTTTTTATATTTTAAATTTATATTTATTATTTCAATATTTAATACATGAATTTAAGTAGTGTTTTTACATAGTTAATATACTTTCATTATTCATGGAAATAGTTGACAGGGTGTTAAAGAATTAATTTGATAGGTTTATTTAATTGTTTTTCACGTGTTTGAATTTTTTTTCATATGAAATATTAAAATTATTTTGAATGTGGGTAATCTATTTCATATTCATGAAATTTATATATGTCAAGGATAATATTGTTTTTAATTATTATAATGATTTATTTAAGTCTGTAGCCCAAAATAATGTTATATATATGGGACTTGAAGGATGGATGTAATGAAACATGTACATATGATAACATAAAAATCAATGTGATGAATAAAATTTCATCTTATGTGGAACCTCAAGTGATCTTGTACACATCCAATACCATTTATAAAGATACCTATAAGACTATACCTAAAATCCTTTGAATTATAATTCCTTAATAAGGCCAGTTGATCTAATGATCAAAAACTAGTACATGTGCTTCCTTTTTATCCATATTTTCCATACTGGTTTCTTGTGTTTGTAAAAAAATTGACATCTACCACACATTATTTCACTTTGGTTTATGCTTTTTCAGTCAAAAAAATCTCTTTAATTTGGTTGTGACTCACAGATTATAAATTCAAGAACATTCAAGTTGTGACTCCTACTATCTAAAGTTAGTGTTGTAATAGGGATGTCAATCCCAAAAAACATTCTACCGTCTCATTATACATACACTTGAAAAACTTTTTCATAATTGGGTAATGATTTTCCTTCAAAAATAATTTTAGTACACATCATATCGCTCATAAAATAGAGAGTTATAATAGTGGAAGAGATCTAATTTGGACTAAACATGTATAAAAATTCCCTATGTTATTTCATTTATTTTACTCTTCTAATTAAAATTTAAATTAATATTTTTTTTATCCATCACTTTAAAAAAATTATACGGTCTATTCATCCACTATAGATCTTCTATCATCCTTTCCAACCAAACAATTAATATCAAAGGATGAGCCTTCTTAAAGATAATTAATCTTTATTATTTATTTCTCGATACTTAATACTTATTATATGATTAAGTTAATTTGGGAATTTATAAATCCTTCAAGAGTATCTTATATTCCTTCTTTTTAATCTTTAATATTTTTTTGTTCAAACCTATTCTTAAAACTCGTTATTTAAGGATCAAATTTTTTTATGATGGTAATAATAAATTGAAATTATGTGTGGATTCCATTGAAAAATATTCATTTTGATGGTAATGATTTTAGTTACTAAAAAATAAGAATAATGGTTTTTTTGATGAAACTGAGCAATGATCACTGGATAATAAAGGTAAAACCATAAAAATTTCCTAATTTTGAGCCTAATACACTTATAGAAAATAATATAGTTAAATAAGTTTTGAATTATAATATTATGAATATTTTATATTATCTAGTTACAAAATGTGTTTTTATTCATGTGTCTACTAGTAATATAGATCATGAGATCTGTAAGATTTTTCATGTAACACATCTTGGATATAATAATATGATAACTGAACTTGGAATTCTTCCAGATGAATACTAATAGTTAAAAATTGTTGAAACGAGATAGTAAACCAATGGTTACACTAGTTCAATATCATATTGAATAGAATAAAATATCTTCGAGAAATCTTTGATAACCCTATACTTATTGAAAGAGTTCATATAGAACAACTGAAGACACGACATGAAAAAAAGGTTTCCATCGATGAAAGTAATAATATCAAGAAGTACATTGTGGATAAACTCATTGAATCATTGTTATAATATGGACTCCAGCTGAAGAATATTTTAGAATAATTGACATTAAATAAGGAAATTGTTTCTTTCAAATTTCATATAAATATTTCTTCTAACTCTTTTGAATCTGAGGAATAGGAAAGTGAAAAAGGAGAAATCTAAAATATAAGGAAAGGTATTTATAACATTATGATGAAAAATAAAATGTAAAAGTGGTTATCAAGTAAAGATAAAAAGAATGATCAAAATGAAAATAATGGTACTACATATAGACCATATTTAACATGATATGAATGTAGAAAGAAGTTTCACTTCAAACATGACTATCCAAAGTTGAAGCAAGAAGGTAGAGATATGAAATACAAGAAGGAAAAAAATTTCTTATCATGATGCATGGAGTTTATCTAAAAAGACTTATTAATGTGATGATTAAATAAGTGAGAAAGAGTCAGACTACCTATGTTTAATGGAAGAAAATACAAATTAGTTATGCAATGATTCTGATCCTAATTATTATTCTAATAGTTATAGTTATAACATGGATGAGTTTTATAATGAATGTGAAAAGATTTAAATAGAAATTTTAAGAGTTTATGATTTGTATAATGAATTTAAATAGTAATATAAGAGTTTTATCAAGGAACAAAAAAAATTAAATAAAAAAATGATACTCTAGAGGAAGAAATAAGATATTGTTCTTGATTATGAAAAATGTAAGATCTGTGTTGATTTTGAGTCTATTCAGTTGGATAATTTTAATTTAGAATGAAATTTCTAAGAATAATAAAAACATTATATCCTTTTTTTCAAGGAAAGAAAATATAGAGAAATATCAAGTCTATGATGAAAAAAACAATAAATTGGTTTTGGTTATAATCCATAGATTCCTATGTTATAGAATACTACTCCAGTCAAAAGTTATGTTGGAAAAGTTTCTTTTATTTCATGAATTAATTGTAGGTTGTATTGAAATTATTGAAAAAAATGTTCTCTTAGATTTTCTTGATCTCTTTTTATATTATAGATTTTATTTCAAATAAATTACCTTCTATAGTACCATAAAATAAATGTTTTAAATCTATTTAGGTTCCAAATAGCTTGATTACAAACCCAGTTAGACCCAAAATAGTACTAGTGCCAAAACATTTCTCTATTGAAACTATTTTATTAGGATAAATACATTAAGAATATCAAGGACCCATGGTACATATAAAATAGATATTATTGGTACATGATCAAAGTCTTATCAAATTTTATCACTCATACCAAATTTGGTAGAGGCTTTTTCAATTTTAGTGATAATTCTAAAGGATGGGTTATGATTTTAGGTGGAGTGGTTATATTTAATATTGTTTTAACATCTAAAATTTTATATTATAAATAGATTAAACATAATATAATTATCATCTCAAAACATTTTGAAGATTGTATGCATGTTATATTTGAAGATAATAAGCATTTATTATTTATAGATTTTTTTTGTATTTAGAAAGTATAAAATTTATTCTTTTAATTTTGATGGACTATATAATAATAATGTTAAGTGTGACAATGCTACATAAATAGAGGATGTTCTCTATAATAGGAGGCTTGTATATACTCATTTATTAATGATGCACAAATTATCCAAGTGTAGACAGGATTTAGTTTACCCAAGTTATTGTTTAATTTCCTGAAGATATGTAGCTAATCAGAACTAAATGGACCTTTAGAAAAAAGCCTGATGAATCTATTAAAATTTTCAAAAATTAAGCTAATTTTTCCCAAGGATATTCTCAAGAAGAAGGTATAGATTTTGGTGATTCATTTGTTCTTACTTCCATAGTAGAGGAAATTATAATTTTATTACATTTTTTTCAAGGATTTAAGTTTTATCAAATGGATGTTTGAATTTATTTATTAAATATATTTATATATATTAATTTTTATTTTAAGAAACTTCCTGATTTTAAATATGAGAAGTTTACTAATCATGTTTATTAGTTATCTAAATATTTTTATGGTCTGAAATAATCACATCATGCTTTGTATAAGAGGGTTTCTTGGTTTCTATTGAATAATGTTATCAAGAAAGGAATTGTTGATCCTATTGTATTTAACAAAATAGTTACTAATGATTTTCTAATTATGAACATATATGTTGGTGAAAAAAATTTGATCATCAAGTGAATTACTTTGAAATTATTTCTTTTCTTTGATTTATTTTGAGTTTGATATAATATTAATAGGTTAATTAAAGTTCTTATATGGACATAAAATTTATCAAAGGAAGGATGGGATATTTCTTATTCAGTAAAGGTATATTAAATATTTGATTAAACAGTTTAGTCTCAATTCATGTAAATCAATGAAATCTCTTATGAGTACTAGTTATCAATTAGATTTTTTTTCTAGTAAATCTGTTGATGTTATTTTTTATAGATGTGTGATATGTAGTTTTATTTATTAAATTTTATCTAGACAAAATATGATGTTTAGTATTTGTTTATATCAAGGCCTCATGCCGAAAGAAAATAGAATCATATTAATTATATGAAATGAATAATTAGATATGTTGAAGGAAATTTTCTCTTCAGTTTTTTTTATAAGTATACTTTTTAATTAATATTATATTATAACTATGATTTTGGAGACTATAGAATTGAAAAAAAAGGACATTAGGTATGAAACCTTTTCGTAGAAAAATTATAACTTCATAGACTTTTAAAAATAAATTATTTGTCATTTTATCTATTGTTTAAGATGACTATAATTATACTATTATTTTTTAGCGTAAATTTTATAGATAAATAACAATTTATGTGATTTTAGGATTTATTTTGATAAATTTCATTTTTATCCTGATAACATTTCTGTAATTTATATTTATAAAAATCATTCATAGTATTCTAGTAAAAATAATTTCAATGTTATATTTCATTAATTAGAGATCATATGAATAAAAGATAATTTTTTTGTATAATTTATTCCACCTGAAAATAATTTTTAAGATATCTTTAATAATCTTTTTTAATTTTTTCAGTTTGAAAATTTTAAATTTGATCTTGGAATATTGAAAGCTTTGTTGTTTTTTCTCTGTATTTTTTTAGGGGAGTTTATATTTTATATTTTTATTTAATAATAAAATGTCGTAGAAAAAATTGGTTTTACGTGTTTGGTTTTGTAATCAAATAAAAGGGGTAGATTGCTTTCAAGTTTGTTTTGTTTGATTAAATAAGTGATTAAAATATTCAGTGTTTATGTTTTTTCTGATTTAATTTCTTCACATGTGCTTTAACATTCTTTCATGTTCTTCATTATCTTAATTTATGGTATATTTTTATATTTAATGTGATAATATAATAATTCTATATCACATTTTTTATTCATTTTAAATGTGTTGTATGTGTTATTGTGTTACTATAGTATTTTTTACTATTAAATATCATATATATAATCATGGATATTTTTTATTAAAATATTATATCATATATATGAATATATTTTTATATATATGTTAAATTTAGTTATATATATATATATATTGATATAATATATGTGTGGGTGTGTGTGTGATCAACATCTTCAGCATAACATTCCTAGTTAATCTCATCAACATAAACACTTACCTATGACCGTATACATAAACCTTTATCAACCATGTATCTCCCTCAACATGGAACAACAATAACTTACACCCATGTTTCCTCTATTTGGTAGAAACTATCCTATGACTGTTGAATGGTAGTGGTAGTGATAATATGGACCCAGCCTTAAACATTAAATATTCTAGTGAATCTATACTATAATTCACTTTCTTTGATTCCCAAAGATGTTTTAGGTTTATAATTTCATAGATGTAGGAAATAATATTACATAGTGAATCCATACTTTACAAATTGAAACATTTACACAGTATCCATTTTTTCTAAAAAACAATATTCTTTAAAACAATAAGATTTCATATAATGAAAAATCTTCAAAACATTCATCTTGGATCCTTCTTTTCATTTACACATCCTTAAACAAAGTGAAAAATATTTTAAAACATTGGTTTAGAACAAAAAAATTAGTAAAGGATTTAAAAAATAAGGAAACAAACCATTATTCCATGATTTCTTGAAAACACGTGAATCCATTTTCAGAAAGATATACTTCTCACCCTTAAAAGTAACATATACCTACTTTGTGAAAGCATGAGGTTTTTATAAAAAATAGAAATCATAAAAAACCCATTTAGGTGATTTGGGTAATCATTATCATACCATACATACTTATTATTTTAACACTCATAGCTACGATATGCTTTTTGACACTCACGACTACTTTACGATTTAACCATCACAACTACCTAATGATGTAACAATCACAGATACACTTAGAATAACCACAAAGGTCAACTTCTAATATACCCAATTCATTATAGTGATATCATGGACCCATACTTCATCTTTTTATAACATAACCACTCATAATCATTAATAATACCCACAAAAAAACATAATCATAAATCATGAATACATTCATTATGAAAATAATTCCTTGAAAAAATAACTTGTTTTAAAAGAGTATTTTTCACATGAAAAGGAAAAAAAATTTAAAACAGCCATGTAATTTCATAAAATATGATATAAAATATTAATAAATCATGAAATAGGGGAAATCCTCTTTTTCCGTATAAGTTAAAAAACATTTTTTTAGAGACATTGAAAAATACTTTAAAAGGAAAGTCTATTACCCTAGGTTCGACTTCATTCAAACATGTTCAAACCTCTAGTATAATGGTTTTAGGAGTATTATTGAATTATTACAAGACTATATTCATGTTTATAATAACTTATATGTTATTTTTATGACATCTATCCAACCATTTGTTAATAATATTTCATTATATACATTGTTTCAGGTAAGTTTGTTTTACAGTTTCATGGCCAGTTCATTATGGATTTTCTTATCGAATTGAAATAATAGTCCATATATGAAAAAAGTGGTATCAATACAATTTTAGATGTTTAAATGTTCACAAAAATCCATTTTCACAATATTTGGATGATTCATTTGATAAAACATTAATGATAAAAGTTTAGTTTATTGTGGCAGTTATTCGGATCATCATGAACTAGTTTCTTCAACCATATGGTTTCTCTAAAAAACCATAACCTGTTGAATTAGTTTATTTCAGAATAATTTGTCTCTATTATCAATAATTTTATTTGGTTTTTTCTCAGAAGAAATTTTATATTCTAACTGAACTTCTTTAGGGATTGAAACATGTGATGGATTTGGCACAAACATTCTTAACATTGAAACGTGACAAACATTATGTACCAATGATAACATCAGAGGCAAGGAAACTCAGTAGGAAATTGGTCCAACATTCTCCAATATTTTATTAGGTCTAATAAAATGTGGACTTAATTTCCCTTCTTACCAAAACACATAAACATCTCCATGGATATGATTTAATAGAAACACGATCACTAACCTTGAAAAAAAGTTCTTTCCTCCTATTATCAGCCTAAAATTTTTGTTTTCTCTAAGATTCCATCATATATTTTTGAATTATTTTCAACTTCATAGACAATTACTCTACTAATTGTGGTCCCATTAATTTCCTTTCACCAACATCATCCCAAAATGCTGGAGTTTTACATAACTTTCCACATAATGCATAAAAAGGTTCTATCTATATACTGGAATGAAAACTTTTATTATAAGAAAATTAAAATAAGGAAATATGTTCATCCAAAATTATCTAGTAATATATTGAGAAATCATGTAGAATTTCCTCAAATGTCTTAATTTTTTTCTTGGTTTGTCCATCAGATTGAGGTTTAAAATAGGTTCGGAAATTTAATTTTATGCCTAACGACATTTGAAGGCCTTTCCAAAAATTAGAAGTAAACCTAGGATCACGATTAGATACAACAGAGAGAGGAACTCCATGTAACATTATTATATCCATAATATAAAATCAAGAACGTTTATCTAAATATATAGTACCTTCAATAGGAAGTAAATGTGAATATTTATTTATTTGATCAACTATAACCAAAATATTATTGTTACCTCAAGAATTATTTTGTAGTGGCGCAACAAAATACATGGATATATTTTCTTATTTACACTATATATGTGTCAAAGGTTGAGGCATACCCTTTGGTAGTTGTTTTTTTACATTAACCTTTTTACAAGTCAAACATTTCATGGTGAATTCATCAATATATCATTTTATTTCATCCAACCAATAATTCTCCCCATGGTCTGTGTACATCTTAGTACAACCAAGATGAATAGAAAACCAAGAGCTATAAGCTTCACGTAGAAATTATTTCTTAGTATATGAATTAAAATTAACATATAATATCTTTCCAAATCTCCAGAAATAGTGTTTATCAACATTATAATTCGGAAACTAATATTTCTTAACCAATTATACATTTTCTTGTAAATCACAGTCATCTTTCTGAGCATAGTTAATTTTATCTGACCGAGATGATTGAACTAACACATGAATAAAATAGTGTAATTTCCAACACCCACAACTTCCAGTCCATAATTCATCAAACCAGTATTAAAAGGTCTATATTCTACACCTAATATGGTTAATGGTGCATGATTTTATTAACTCAAGGCATTTGAAAATTTGATTGTTTTTATTATATGGTAGTTAATTGTGAAATCATAATCCTTTACTAGTTTCATCCATATTTTCCACCTCATTTTCAGTTACATCTATGTAAATATAGACTTTAAACCGTTATTATAAGTATATTTTTAATAGTTAACTAAATTTAAATAATTTCTCCAAATTTTAAAAGAAAAAATCAAAACAGCTAGTTCCAAATCATGTGTAAGATAATTTAAGTCACGATGTTTTAGTTTCCTTGAAGAATACGAAATTAACTTATCATTCTGAATCTTAAATAAATAAAGTGCATTCAATGAAGCATCATTGTAGAGAAAAAATCGTCATTTCTTGAGAGAAGTGAAAAACTATAACATTTAACAATTTACTTTTTAATTCCTAAAAACAATCATAACAATATGTTTTCCAAATAAATATAACTCCTTTTTTAGTTAACTTAGTTGTTGGTCTAAATAAACATTCAATGTTTAAAAAAAACCATTGGTAATAGATAGCTAATCAAACAAAACATCATACCTTGGTAAAAGTTTAGGTATTTTCTATTCAACAACCATTTTTTTATGGGATCAACATTTATGCCATATTTACTTATAATGTTCCCTTGGAGATAAATTTTTTGTAACAAAAAAGTCACATTTTCTAAATATTTTATATAACTTCTTTCCATTGAGGGTTTGTAGAAAAATCCTTATATGTTTTTCACGATCCTCATAATTTTTTTAAAAACAAAAATATTATCAATAAAAATAAAAGAAATTGTCTAAATATTCATTGAATATTATATTCATAAGATCCATAAATACAAAAGTATAATTTTTTATACCAAAGTGCATAAAAAAATCTCATAATGCCCATTTAATGTATGGAATACTTTTCTTAGAATTTCATCCTTCATCACATTTAGTTAATGGTACCCATATCTCAAGTCAATATTAAAAAAATATTTATCTCTCTAGATATGATCAAGCAAGTCATCAATATGAGGAAAAAATGATTATTATTTACAATAATGTTATTCAAAGTTCTATAATACATCAAAAGAATCATGGAGCCATATTTCTTTTTAAAAATAAAAATAGTATCACCCCATGATGAAATACTATGATAAAAGAAACCTTGGTCAAGAAACTCCTCCAAATTCTTTTTCAATTATAAAAGTTCCACTTGAACCATTTGATAAGTGGGTTTTGGAATTAGCTTTGAATCAGGAACTAATTCAATAGTAAATTTGACTTCTCGGTTAGGTATAATACGATGAAACTCCTCAGTAAAAAAATTTAGGTATTCATTTACCACTAGCACAACAATAATTTGGACTATTCCATGGTTTTTAACAATTTTTGCAAGATAACATTAATTTCTATCTTTTAATAGTTTCTCATATTCCTAATATGTTATCACTCATATGGGTTTATTCTTGTATACAAAATTAAACTCTTTTAAAAAAAACTTCTTTCGATCTGTAATATATCTTATCATAGTAAATATAAAGTCAATCTATACCTATAATAACATTAAAATATACTATACTAAATAAAATAATGTTTTCTTGTAATTTCTTTCCATAGAAAACAATATAAAGATTCTTATAAGTCCTTTTTTCCTTAATATTTCCTCTAGTGTTTTTACTATAAGTTATTGATTCATTTATTGGGGAAAAATTTCCAACTTACCAAATAATTTATCAAAAATAAGGAAATCTGTATACCATATATCAAAAAACACATTAGAATAATCTAATTAAATAAACAATGTACTCAATACCACTTCATTAGATAGACCAAATTATTCTCAAGTAGTTGAAAAGAATTTCACCACAACTTTCTACATATAGTCTAGTTACATTCCCTCATTCAGGTACTTATTTTTGTAGGTATGGGCATAATTCCCTTTCTCACCACATTTTAAACACTTTACATTTTTTTTATAATTGAACCTAATAGTACTAAGAATTTTTTCATTACAATCATGGGATCTATGTACAAACTTACCACATCATAAGAACTTCCCATATTTATTAATTCATTCCCCATGGTGATTTTTACCCCACATTCCACAAACTAGATACTGGATTTTCTTACCTTTATATTTTTTGATAGATTCTTACGCATTGTCTAACATTTTGGACCTTTTCTTATTCCTGTCAACAAAGTACATGTAATCATCAAAAAACACCATTTCTACCCTCTTAGACCAACAAAAAAGTATCTCATTGTACCACCCAAACCCTATATACCCAGAGTTGGATAATTATTACATAACATTTTCATGATCACAAGAGATCAAGTTGTGAAAGACTAATTAGTTTAGTAGCCTAAGAAGCACACTATACATACAGAAGTTTTACATTACATCAGTAAATAAAAAATCAAAAACATTGTGTCCCCTTTGAAAACACTCATATCCCTTAGAATATCCCAGCAGGTCAATAATAATATACTTCTTCACATCCTAGGAAAAAGAAAACATAAGAAAGTGGTGAGCTCATATGATCATTAAGGATAACAATATAGCAAAAACTTTCATAAATAAGCATAAATATTTAAGGAAATGTATAACACTAAAAAATAATCTTTTTAGACTTAAAATTTCGTATAATATGGAAAATATAAATCAAATAATTCCATTTAATTATTCACATGGATATTATACTAGTTGAACAATCACATGTAGTATCAACAGCTAATTTCATAATGATGGAATTCATAATGTCGGATATCCTAGTATAAGACTAAAACAAAAGCCTTTTAAAATTAAACTTTAGTATAATATGGAAAATATAAATCAAATAATTCCATTTACTTACTCACATGGATATTCTACTAGTTGAATAATCACATGTGAAATCAATTGATAATTTCATAATGATGGAATTCATAAGTCTAGACATCATTACCACATTGTCATGGTCTCGTGCCAAGACTAAAAATAAGATTTTGTCAAGGCCTTGTTCCAAGATACTAGTTTGTCTCATGAGACCTACTGATAGATCAAAGACCTATAGTGAGCTCCACCTATCACATACTAAGTCCAACACATTCTTCATATGAAAAGTTTGAAACATAATCTAAACATTCATATTAAAACAAGCATACGAAATGTCAATATTTTAACCACAAACCATTAATGGTATAAAAATAGCACATACACAGTAAAAAAACTCATTCAATACAATATTTAATATTGTATTATTATAAATAACGCTAAATCAATAATAATGAAGGATATTTACATATATGGAAATAATTAGTAAAAATATTTGAGATAAATATTCCCTTTTTCTTGAAGACATTTAAAAGTCTCTCTATTAATATAGAAGTTGTTAAAATATATTTTTGAATCAAAGTGTCCAATATCAAATTGAAATTTTTAAAATGAATTTTAATTTTAAGACATTCATTTCTATATAAATAAACCCTTAACCCAATTTTTAAAATAAGGATGTTAATGAGAAAGATTTAGAAGAATCAATCTTTAAAACATGTAAAATTATATTTTATTTAGAGTTCTTAACCAAATGAAAGATGCTTGAATAAAAATAATTGAGAAAATAAAAACATAATAAAATCATGAGAATAATGGGATTCATGATATACTATGTCAAAATACTGTATGTAAACATTATAAAAGCGAATTTGCGCATAACAACAAAGAAGTCTCAATGGAATATAAATTGAGATGAAATCCCTTATAAAGATGGTTTCCTTAGGTTAAGGATAAATAAATGACATAATTATATGGGAAAAATATAAATACAATCAATATGATTGGATATTTATTTTAAATCAATCATATGACATTCTCACATATTCTTGTAAAAACAACACCAATAAATTGGATGCATAACTCAATTAATGGAAATTGAGTTATGATTTCTCTTATCAAGTTCATTTTGATGACATGATAATTTCTCAATGGAGTGATTATGTGTATCAAAAGTATATTCACAGAAATGGGAGTTTAAATTACTACATAAATCAATAAATAGTTATTTCACGCATAATCTTGGAGTAAAATAATCAATGATGTTTCTGTAAAACTCAATGAGTGGAAATTGATATTAGAAATTCCCTTAGTGATTAGGTAACTTACGAAACATGAACCCCATAAAAGAAAGATAATTCAGTGAATATTTAAATACTAATAAATTAATTTATATTATACAAAGAATACAATCATGGGTAGTGCATACACCACATAAAAGGAAATAGTGGCAATATTGAATAAATCTCGTGGGAATAAGAAGTGAGATGAAAACTCCTTACCTTGTTCTTTTCCTTAGTTGAGGGTAACTTAAAATATTTTATAAAAGTTAAATCATTTTCATTAAATTATAAAAGAACCACATACCTAAATATGATATCATATATGATCTTCTAATATTTCATTGTTAATAATATTTCAGTAGTATCGTTGTTTCGGGAGTTAACTGATCTGTTTTCCTTTATATGTTTTGTTACGTAAGTCATGCTTGTTATGGATAGGATATATTTGATTAATATCCTGAAATATATTAATTTTAAAAACATTATTTTAAATCATAAAATGAAAATAATTCCTTATGGTTACATTGGAAAATTAATCTCATCGCATTCGTCGAGACGGTAATCTGTACGTACGCATGAGTGACAATACCATTCTATTGATGGTGAAATCGTATATAATTACATGGTATATCATATATATAGAATCATTAACATGTTAAATTTATTATTTAAATCAATTATACTCATTATTATACCCATCCAAATAATGAAGTGTTAAATGACAAACTACACCACAACGTGGAGACTGAAATTCGTACGTATGAAGATATGGTGATGTTGTCATTTATATGATGGATAGAATAATGAATTTGGTTATACAATATTTATAATAACATCACAGTATATTTAAGGTACTGGATTTGTTATTTTGGTATATAAATAAAAAATAATGAGGAAGTGTATGAAGAAAAGAACTTTGAAATAGATGGTGAAATTATTACCTCTTCTTCAGGTTCTTCCTTTTGATTTGATCCAAACGGCTCCTTATGTTCGCTTTATGATCAAATTAAGGCCACTAGGTTGAAGTGAGGGTATTTGTTAAGGATATTTTAGGAGGGTTTGGCCGAGACAAATGGCCTTGGATGTGTGAATTTGAGAGAAGGGGAATTACGCTTTTAGAAAAGAGGCGATGGTTACTTTAGGAAAAGCTTGAAATATTATTTTATTATAAAAATATTTTTCGGTTTCTAACAGCTCTAGATTGGTTTATTTCTAGGATAAGGTGGTTATGGGTCTAAATTTGCTCAAACAATAAGTTTTAGACAATTTTAGGTCACCATATTAACCTTATATTATATATTTAATTATTAGTTAAATAGTTTAACTTTTACCACGTCTTCTTGTATTTTTATATTACATGGTTAAAAACATTACAATAAAATGAAAAGAGATCCTAAATTGGTTCATTAATAACATTATATATCATTATATAATTACTTTGTCCAAGCCTTATATTTTTAGAAATATTATTTCATTAATAATGTAGTATTTTTTTAAACACTAACTAATGTCCATTTTGACACTATTTAGTATTTGGTTTTTGTAAACATCAAAGAAACTTTATTAATGAAAAAAAATAAATTAAATCAGCCCTAAAATTCCATATTATCCTATAAATTTATTCAAATTCAACAAAAGTTTCAATTTACATTTATTTTAATATTTATAACATCAATTATTTTAGTTGATCATTAATAAAGTAATTACTGCATCATCATTGTGTCATAAAAAAATTTAACTATTTAATGTCTAAAAATTATAAATAAAATACCATTATATAGTAAATATTATTATATTTATAATGAATATTTATATTTGAATTTATCTTGTGTGTAACCCTATATTAAAAATGATTTAGTTATTAAACATTGAATTTAACACTTTTAACTCTTCATTAAATAAAATATAATAAATGTCCTAATCTAATACAAGTGGATCAAAAAGGATAATATTTTTGTCCTAATGTTGATTTTGGTCGATATACAATTATCCAATAGAATTATGACATGTTTTACGATAATTATAATATCATTTTTACCATTAATTACCTTATTTACTTTTAACCGGGGTAAATAAAATTCAAAAGTTTCTACTCACCAAAAAATATTTTTCATCCTATTAAACCACATTGTACTTACTGATTTCAACCGTGTATCTCAGATTTTTGAAGTTCAATTCACAAGAGTGGTAAAGTTATGTTTTATACAAATTTTCAAATGTGCCTAGAAGGTGGGTAAAAGATGGTAAAAAGTTAAGTAAAATTTTATATATCTAATCATATTATAAAATGACATCAATTAATTACATTGGACTAATATAGGTATTATATATCTATTTTTAATTTAAAATATTTTTAAATTAAAAATAATTATTTAAATAAAAAATCGGCTTTAAACAAAAACACAATGTTTTTCACTATTCAACAAAAATAGAATGTTTTTAGAAAAATTCCAAAAATTCGCCCAAAGATAATTTTGATATTAAAAATTAAAAATTTTTGTCTATTTTACCAAATTCAAAACATAGAAGTTGTATTAATTAATTTAAAAAAATAATCTTGTTTTCAAAACCAGAAAGCGGGTTTTGAGAAAAAATAACTATTAAAAGATTAATATGTGTTTATGTCCAATTTAAATGTAAAATTACTTCCAATGACCAAAATTGGAATAAATGAGAAAAATATAATCTAATTATATTTCAAAACTATTCAAATGTATAATTTAACACTATAAATTATTTTTATTAAATATGTTGTTTTCAATTAAAATTTAGTTTATTTTCTCAAATTGAATATATAAGAGTTTCAAATATTAGATTTAAAAGATGGTCGCCATTAAAAGGTGTTAAAATTGCATTTTCTAAAAAATAATTCTTTTATCTAAAAAATTGGATTTGTTCTTATATTATGTCTAATAAACACTTAATATGGATGTTAAAATTATATAGAGTATATAAAATTCAAAATACTGTTAATACTATTCATAACCTCTTTTTGAATGGCTATTTTGGTAAGTTATTGTGCGCTCGAACTCTGGGTTGTGTGTAGTGAAAGCTATTGAATTACATTAGAGAAAATAACTTAATATGAAATATTGGGATGTTACATTCTTCACACTTTTGAAAATTGTGTCCTTGAAATTTTAAAATTGGATTTGGGGATTTCATTTAAAGTCCCATGTCTGAAAAAGAATCAATAAAACTATCACATTAAAAGAAAAAAGAGAAGTTCAAAGGTCACCCGAGAAAACCCATACTAGGATTCCATGTAGGAAAACATGGATATGGAAGATAAAATAAGTGTAAAGTTCTGATGGAGAGTGATATAAAACATTGTCGAGAGAATGTTAACAACAAGAAAACCACAAACATGTGATTGGTTAAACAGTCATTAGTTTCCCAGTAGGAAAAGTAAATAGACAATTTTTTTGGTTTTAAGTTCCATTTCATAAAGATGGGGAATTTATTTATGAGATTGACTAAGAACATAAAGGGATATACTTAATTTTCAAGTATAGTTTCATCCATTACTAAATTTCATCCATGAACTCATCTTTTCTCCAAATGATGAGTATTCAAGATGACTTTGTCACACCTGAGGCGCTAGAATCAACTTCTAGATAATCAAATAATCCACAAAGGATGAACTATATATTTCTTTTGTATTTAGAGATTATCCAAAATCGGATTCATTAGTAAAAGATCAGATGATCCCCAAAATGGATAATCCTTTTTATAAATAAATACTAATCTTAATTTCCAAAATTAAACAAACAATACCCAAAGATCAATAAAGACCATTTTGTAAACAATTTTCCTTAAAATTCTTCAATATAATCCAAACAAAGATTGAAACCCAAAACTCAGAAGAATTTAATCACATATTATTTCATAGTAAATCTTAAAATTTATATCCAAAAAACATCAACTACTCTTCAAGTCTCATACAGAAGTGTAATTAACCAAATCACATATTCTCTATGATAGGTTATTCATTTCTAATAATAACATATATCTCTCTAAAAAACATAGATTCATTCAAAATAAAAATCCACCATTACTCCTCAAATGAAAACACATAGTATCGTATTTTCCCTGGGCATAAAGTGTTCCCAATAGAGCAAATGTCTTCCAAAATTACATTTATCACTTTATCACCAAATAATTATACTTTACAAAAGATATCCATTTGATAAAAGATAAGATCCAAAATCAACTTATTATTGGTCAATAAAATAATTTAACTAAAAATAATTAGTGACACTAACCAGGGACTTCACGTAGTCCAGTTGTAGGTGATAAATCTCTATCGCACTTTGGTTGTGGGTTCGATTTCCATAGCTTTGTCTGACGTGATGGGTTTTCACATGGTCTGTGTTTTTTCCGTTTTCTAAAACTATATTTTATAAAATTCCTAAAATTAGATAAATTCCGCAATGTAACCATTAAATAATTTAACCACAAATTTTATCTCATACATCGCATTTTCATCCCAAAAAATAATAACCTATATTTTCCTCAAATTCAATGATCATATAAACCCAAATGGTTCTTTATAACTATATCCAAAAAAGAAAAGATAATTCTTCCTCAAGTAGAATTTTCACATAACAAACTCTAGGGTTACACATATAAGAGAAAATTCATCCAAAGTAATACCATCAACAAAGAGAATTAATACTTTTAAACATTTCTCCATCTATTTATTTCCACATAGGTTCTTCCTTAACATAGTGGTTATCCTATAGAATAGGGCATTGACTCGGGTAATTCCCATGTGCCCTACATTTACAATAAATGACTGAAAATGAATTCTTAGGATCATTTTTTTCTTCCATAGTACTCTTAATTTTTCATAGGGAATTATTTACATTATGTCCTTCTTTCCCACATATAAAGCAATTCTTTGTTCCATTTAGACACTTTACTGAGTGTCTCCATCCACATTTCCTGCATAATGGAAATTGAGACTTCTTTTCTCTGTGGTCTCCACTGCTGCAGCACTTATTATTCTCCGTCTTTCTCTTCTTTGTGGAGTTTAGGAGTTGGTTAATGTATAAGTTTTTATCATATTTTTGGAAAACTGATTCGGCATGAACACGATATCTTTTATTCCTATCAACATTCCATTTAGTTTCTCATTTACACCATTATTCCCACCTTGTACATCATGTTCAATGTTACTATGACTTCCTTGGAATCCATCCATTGACTAAATACAAAAATCATAGTATGAGTAACAATAGTCATAATATCATTTAGATAATGTCATGACACCTTATTTTCAATATAAAACACATTAAGATTAAATCAAGGTTATTCATTCTCAATGTATATTTAAATCCTTCAAATCTGATTGTAAAGAAAATGTGAATTATCTTAAGAATATACTCTAGGAGTGTTGTAACCAAGAGTGAAATAAGGCCCATTTTCATGCACCAGTTCCTATTCAAGTCTATCTTAAAACAATGTTTTCTAGTTTTACCCCTAGAAACATCTGTTCTAGAGCCGCATCTACCTGCTCGTATCCAAAAAAGGATGTATTGCTTGGAAAATTCACAAAATCTTTACATTACCAAAATTCTAGGAAGATATTTTATACTAATCCTCAAATTCTGTCTTTGGGTAATGTTATCTAATCATAGTTTTTCTCAATATAGTTTCCGATGTTTATACTAAACTTCTTCTAATGCCAACTATAACGCCCCGACCCTAGTTACCCAGAGTTGGTGAATTATTACATAACATTGGCATGATTACAAGAGATCAAGTCCGGAAAGATCAATTAGTTTAGTTTCCTTTGATATACTAGATACATACATAAGTTTTACATTACATCATGAAATAAAAAAACCCAAACATTGTATCCCCTTTGAACACACTCTTATCCCTTAGCCTATCCCTATAAATAAATCATAATATAATTTTTTAGGAAGCTCTTATATACTAATCCTCAAACTACAGTAAAAAATACCAGCATCTGAGGGTGAAGCAACCTCTATCAAGCATGTACAGCACATGGACTTCAAGATAGAATCAATCCACTTCGATGTGAAACCCAAAAAGTCTCTCAATGCTCACCATCAAGTAGAAACAACATCTCAAGGCAACAGGAAGCAAAGAGGACGAAATATGACCAGGATGAAATCTTTGGCATCCCACAGAAGGCAAAAAACCACAAATAAACTGAGCAAAAAAGTGTCACACAGCAGCTCCCAAACAAGCAGCATCAACACAAATACAAGCAAGACTTCTGAGAAAAATCACTCCCAATGTATATCCTTGAAGTCAAAATCAGGACTTCTTTTATGCTCATCCAGCATCCTAATGAACATGCGCTTTCTAATTTCAAGTTATTTGTCACCAGTAATGTTACCCTCTAGATATTTGTCGAATGTGATAGTGTATTGTTCATCCATCCAAGCATCCGCTGCTTCACCCACTAGTTCCTCATTGACATAAGCATCTCTATAAATAGAATGTTGCTTCCTTACATCATCTTCCTCATCTGAACTAGAAACATCATCATCCTCATCTGAACCGGAGGTTTCAATCAGTTGATCATCCATAGAAGGGAGTGATGGGGTCTCCTTCCTTGTGACTCCCAGAGATCTAGTGACAATTGTTTTTTCGAGGTGAGAAAATTTCCTTTGCTTCCTCGTTATTTTTGGGTTTGGGGTAATGAAACCATCATCATCTAACATTGGATTTTTACCTTTTCTGGAACTCGATTTGAGGAAATTTTCCTCAAGCTGATTAGGTTGATCATCAACCTCTATCAAGGATTCACCTGAATTAGAGAGAGCTCCTTGCTCCTTGTCTCCTGGGTCATGTGAAGCAAGATGATGCTCTTGCTCGTTCCCCTGGTCAGAGGGAACATAGCTAACACTTGCGTCTTTAGGAAGAGAATCTATGAATCCTGACATATCCATGTAGTGGAATTCTATATGAGAAGCCTGGTCATTGGAAGACATAGGAACCTTAAGCACATCTGATGTTTGCACAATATTAGCCGAAGGGCCAACAATATATTCTTGACCTAAATTTCTCTCATCAATTCCTATATTCAGATTCTATTTTATGACCCAAGTGACCTTCTTGGCCTCAGTACGTGTGGTTTTGCATACACATTCCTTCTAGTCATGCCCAAGCCTATGGTATGAATGGCAGTAATCAGGTAAATTTTCGTAGACAACATCCTGGAAGAAACCAGACTCACTATTCTGAATCCAAATATGGGAAGGAAGATTCCAAGAGACATCTGTTTCAACACATATTCGAGCAACTTATGGTCTTGTAATATTTATCATTTCCGAATCCATCTTCAAAGGAGTTATAATAAGCATGGAGATCAGAAATAGTGCTTCTTGCTTAAACAGGTGAAGCGGAAGAAAGGGGAAGCCGATCCAAATTGGAACAATTGGGGGTTCAGAAAAGGGATCAAAATCTGGGGTCCACTTGAGAACTCTCATAGAACATCCCCCAAAGCACCATGTTTTTCTCTCCCAAAGAGGATAATAATTTCTCTCAGAGGAAAGACGAAAAAAGATATTCGAAGAGTTCAGAATACTGAGATGAAAACCCGTAAAGCCAAGAGAAGGTTTCTTATAAAATGAAATACATCACCATGAATTATTGTACAATTAAAATAAATTATACAAATAAATGTTCTAATAAAGAGGTCATTCAATCAAATATTCTATCAAACATGTCACTATATATTTATGGTTAATAATACAATGTGATTTCTCAAAATACTCCATGTTTCCTTTTATTTATAATTGGTAAAAATTTCCCCAAAAATATTCTTTCTAAAATAATTTGAAAAATATAATCTCGTTGTATTTACAAAACTAAAGCTCTTATCCAAAATCCATAAAACCCCTATTTAAAAACATGTATTTCTCCCTTTGAAATATTATGTAAAATTTATTGTTTTAAAATCATGTTCATTTTTAGAATATCATTTCAAAACCTTTTATTATATTTAAAATATAAATTTTTTGGTTAAACCATTGTGTTTCATAAAAAACTATCAATGAATGAACTCACACCACTCATGCAAGTTGTATCATGGGCCAATGGAACTCATTTAACTAGAATTACACTAAACAGATAATTTTTCATTATTATGTTATTTTTGGTGACTTATAAGATAATATGAGGACATCCCATTTTACAAGGTCACATAATTCCGCCCAATCATGATAATCATAATAAAAATAACATGTTAATATAATATTATCATCATGAAAGAAAAAACCTCCCATAAAAAAATAAGGAATGAGTAAATTTTATATAAATCATATCACAGTCTATTTACCAATTTGTTCTCATTCCAATAATCCTAAAAAACTAATTAATACATATATCATAAAAAAAACCACAACTAAATAATCCAAATGATCTGTATAAAATTCTATAGTTGATATAAACTATGGAAAACTCAAAATGTTTATGATACCAAAACCATCGTCATTATTATTCCAATGGACAACATAAAACTTCTAAAATTTTAATTTATATCTACCAAAATTTCCATTTAATCAATTTAATTTAGTTATAAATATAACAATAACTCATTAACAAACATACCATCACTAAAATTATGAGAAATAACATATATTCATCCTCTCTTGATTTCCTCTAATTATCACATACAAAAATCCTCATCACAAAAAAAAATTATTTTTACTAATCTCATATGAAATAAAAATACAAATCACCAAATATAAAATTTTAAAATCAATAATAAGGGAAGAAGAATAATGGATAAATTAGTAGGTTTATTAACTCTAATATGATAAAAATTTCCATGGATCTACCTCCCAATCAAGGGGAGACAGGGTAGAGAATGTGGATAATGGAGAGGGAAAATATGGGAAAAAAAGACCCCCCTCAATCCCTCTTCTTTATGAAGATCCCAGATCCCCATGAAAAAATTACTATCATGTCCTACTAAAACCCCACCCTAGAAACCATCGGGTATACCCAATGGGTTCAACTGGCCACATAGTGGCAAAAAATAGTACAAAACCACTAGTTAGACTCAGCTACTTGTTGGAACAATCTACAGTTCCTAATGTTTGTTTGAAACCACCTATATTTTTTATTTTCATTTATTTAACTATAAAATTGTTTGATTTTTTTGTTTTGTTTGATTACATGGGTGATTTAAATATTCAGTGCTTATGTTTTTTCAGGTTGAATTTCCTCACATTTTCATTAAATTTTTTTCATGTATTAAATTTATTTAATTTATGGTATATTTTTCTATTTAATGTGATATTATAATAATTTTACATTATATTTTTATTTATTTTAAATTAATTCAAAGTTTTAATATGTTAATGTGTTACTAGAGTGTTTTTGAGTATTAAATATAATATATATATATATATATTCATGGTTATTTTTTATTAACATTTTTTATCATATTTTTTTTTATATTTTAAATATGGTTATTATATATATCAATATGTGTGTTTGTGCCCTTCTTTATCAGTGTAGTATACATTGATCATCTCCTCCACAGAAGCACTCACATTTGACTATAAACGCAACCATCATCAACCATGCATCTCCGAAATAATGGCATGATAGTAGATTGAACCTTTATTTACTATGAATAGTAGAACCTATACCTTGATCATCAAATGGTTTTGGTACTGGTATCTTGTATATTACCAGTTTCAATGTAACAAAAACACCCTCCTTCTATCATTCCCCTATTTTCCTTTTAACAGTAGTGGTAGCATGCACTTCGCATGCACACCCATGTTAGAAATCCCCTATTTCAGATTCTCACAATAAAAATTGGTCCAAATAATATATGGTTGTAGATTATCTTCTTTCACGATATCATGGGGTCTAATAATGGTAATGGAAGTTGTAGAAGAATCCCCCTACTCGTTCGACCATGCGGCACTAGTATCACCTAGCATCGATAGCTTAGCCTGACCATCAATGTTTAGTGGAACCACTCTACTATACATGGTAAAAAGTCCTTAAACAATTAAATGGTAGAAAAATTGTGTCATGATATCATAGTTTACCATAAATTTTTAAATCTGTGATAGTCAGTTTTAAATTACGTGACTGTAGGATTTAAAATCATTGACCATCTATTTTAAAACATGAAACCATCGATTATAAATTATTTTATCATGGATAAATTGTGAATCCATGAAGTATTTATTATTAAAATATGACTTATATATAGAAACACTATGACAGGTTCATTATTTTCTACTATCATGTCTAAGATTTAATTTTTAAAATTTATTTATTTTTGTAAATTTCAACAGTGTTTATTTTTCATTATTTTATTTTTCAATATTTTATTAATGTTTTATTATATTTTATTGGGTTTTAAATAAATTAAATATTTTTTAAATTTTATAATAACTTATTTTATAATATTTTAAATAAAATTTTAGTATTTTTTATTCTCATTTTTTTATGTTCATAAAAAATATGCATAACATTTGTTACATTTCTCTCAACTATAATTAATATTTTATTTATTTATTTAAAATAGTCTAGTATTATTTATAGTTTTATATAATCATTTTAAATGTGTTATTTATATTTTAAATGCATATTTATTATTTAAATGTTTAATACATGAATTTACGTTGTATTTTTACATAGTTAATATACGTTCATTATTCATGGAAATAGTTGAAAGGGTGTTAAATAATTTATTTGATAGGTTTATTTAATTGTTTTTCACGTGTTTGAATTTTTTTCATATGACATATTTAAATTATTCTGAATTTGGGTAATCTATTTTATATTCATACAATTTCTATATGTCATGGATAATATTATTTTTAATTATTATAATGGTTTATTTAAGTCTCTAGCCCAAATAATGTTATATATATGGGACTTAAAGGATGCATGGAATGAAACATGTACATATGATTACATAAAAATCAATGTGATGAATAAAATATCATCCTATGTGGAACCTAAAGTGATCCTGTACACATCCAATACCATTTATGAAGATCCCTATAAGACTATACCTAAAATCCTTTGAATTATAATTCCTTAACAAGACCATTTGATCCAATGCTCATTTACTAGTACATGTGCTTCTTTTTTATCCATATTTTCCATACTGGTTTCTTGTGTTTGTAAAAATAATTGACATCTACCACACATTATTTCACATTGTATTATGCTTTTTCATTCCAAAAAAATCTCTTTCATTAGGTTGTGACTCATAGATTCTAAATTCAAGAACATTCAAGTTGTGACTCCTACTATCTAAATTTAGTGTTGTAATAGGGTTGTCAATCCCAAAAAACATTCCACTGTCTCATTATACATACACTAGAAAATCGTTTTAATAATTGGGTAATGATTTTTCTTCAAAAATCATTTTAGTACACATCATATCTCTCGTACAATAGAGAGGTATAATAGTGGAAGAGATCCAATTTGGACTAAACATGTATATCCCTATTTTCTTTCAGTTATTTTACTCTTCTAATTAAAATTTAAATTAATATATATATTTTTATCCATCACATTAAAAAATGTATAAGGTCTATTCATCCACTATAGATTTTCTACCATCCTTTCCAGCAAAACAATTAGTATCAAAGGATGATTTTTCTTAAAGATATTTATTCTTTATTATTTATTTCTCGATACTTAATATTTATTATATGATTAAGTTCATTTGGGAATTTATAAATCCTTCTAGAGTCTCTTATATTCCTTCTTTTTAATCTTTAATATTTTTTGTGCAAACCTATTCCTAGAACTCGTTGTTTAAGGATCAAATTTCATTAAGATGGTAAGAATAAATTGTAATTATGTGAGGATTCCATTGAAAAATATTCATTTTGACGGTAATGATTTTAGTTACTATAAAATAAGAATAAAAGCTTATTTGATGAAACTGAGCAATGATCACTGGATAATAAATGTAAAACCATAAAAATTTCATAATTTTGATCCTAATAAACTTATAGAAAATAATATTGTTAAATAAGTTTTGAATTATAATATTATGAATATTTTATATTATCTAATTACAAAATGTGTTTTTATTCATGTGTCTACTAGTAATATAGATCATGAGATCTGGAAGATGTTTCATGTAACACATCTTGGATATAATAATATGATAACTGAACTTGGAATTCTTCAAGAGGAATACTAATATTTCAAAATTGTTGAAATGAGATAGTAAACCAATGGTTACACTAGTTAAATAGCATATTGAATAGAATAAAATAACTTTGAGAAATCTTAGATAACCCTATACGTATTGAAAGATTTCTTAGAGAACAACTGAAGACACGACATGCAAAGAAGGTTTCCATCAATGAAAGTAATAATATCAAGAAGTACATCGTGGATAAACTCATTTAATAATTATTATAATATGGACTCTAGTTGAAGAATATTTTAGAATAACTGACATTAAAGAAGAAAATTATTTATTTCAAATTTCATATAAATATTTCTTCTAACTCTTTTGAATCTGAGGAATAGAAAAGTGACAAAGGAGAAATCTAAAATATTAGAAAATATATTTATAATATTATGAAGAAAAATAAAAATTAAAAGTGTATATCCAGCAAATATCAAATTAATGATCAAAACGACAATAATGGTACTGCATATAGACCATATTTAACATAAATGAATGTACGAAGAAGTGTCACTTCATACATGACTATCGAAAGTTGAAGAAAGAAGGTAGAGATATGAAATAAAAGAAGGAAAAAAATTCTTATCATGATGCATGGAGTTTCTATAAAGAGACTTATTAAAGTTATGATTAAATAAGTGAGAAAGATTCGGAGTACCTATGTTTGATGGAAGAAAATACAAATGAGTTATGCAATGATTCTGATCCTGGTTAATTTTCTAATAGTTATAGTTATAACATTGATGAGTTTTATAATGAAAGTGAAAGGATTTAAATAGAAATTTTAAGAGTTTATGATTTGTATAATGAATTTAAATAGTAATATAAGAGTATTATCAAGGAATGAAAAAAATTCAATAAAAATAATGATACTCTAGAGGAAGAAATACGATATTACTCTTGATTATGAAAAATGTAAGATCTTTTTTGATTTTGAGTCTATTCTAAAGGATAATTTTAATTTAGAATGAAATTTCTAAGAATAAAAGAAACATTGTATACTTTTGTTCAAGGAACGAAAATATAGATAAATATCAAGTCTATGATGAAAAAAACAATAAATAGGTTTTGGTTATAATCCATAGATTCCTATGTTATAGAATACTACTTCAGTCAAAAGTTATGTTGGAAAAGTTTCTTTTATTACATGCATTAAGTGTAGGTTGTATTGAAATTATTGAAATAAATGTTCTCTTAGACTTTCTCGATCTGCTTTTATATTATAGATTTTATTTCATATAAATTACCTTTTATAGTTCCATACCAGAAATATTTTATATCTATTTGGGTTCCAAAGAATTTGATTACAATCCCAGTTAGACTTAAAATAGCATTGGTTCCAAAAAATTTCTCTATTGAAACTATTTTCTTAGGATAACTACATCAAGAATATCAATTAACCATGGTACATATAAATTAAATATTATTGGTACATGATCAAAGACTTACCAAATTTTATCACTTATAACAAATTTGGTAGAGGCTTTGTCACTTTCAGTGATAATTTTAAAGGAAGGGTTATGATTTTAGTTGGAGTGGTTATTTTTAATATTGTTTTAACATCTAAAATTTTATATTATAAATAGATTAAACATAATATAATTATCATCTCAAAACATTTTTATGATAGTATGCATGTTATATTTGATGATAATAAGCATTTATTATTTATAGATATTTTTTTGCATTTAGAGAGTATAAAATTTATTCTTTTAATTTCGATGGTCTATATAATAATAATGTTAAGTATGACAATGCTAAATAAATAGAGGATGTTATCTAGAATTGGAGGCTTGTATATAATCATTTATTAATGATGCACAAATTATCCAATTTTAGACAGGATTTAGTTTAACCAAGTTAATGTTTAATTTCATGAAGATATGTAGCTAATCAGAACTAAATGGATCTTTAGAAAAAATCTAGATAGAACTATTAAAATTTTCAAAAATTAATCTAATTTTTTCCAAGGATATTATCAAGAAGAAGGTATAGGTTTTTGTGATTCATTTGTTCCTACTTTCATGTTAGAGGCAATTATAATTTTATTACATTTTTTCAAGGATTTAAGTTTTATCAAATGTATTTTTGAAGTTATTTATTAAATGGATTTATAAATAATTAATTTTATTTTAAGAAACTTACCGGTTTTAAATATGAGAAGTTTCCCAATCATGTTTATTAATTTTCTAAATATTTTTATAGTCTGAAATAATCACATCATTCTTTGTATTAGAGTTTTTTTTGGTTTCTAATGAATAATGTTATCAAGAAAGAAATTGTTGATTCTATTGTATTTAATAAACTAGTTACTAATTATTTTTTAATTATGAACATATATATTGGTGAAAAAAATTCTATCATCAAGTGAATTACTTTGAAATTATTTCTTTTCTTTGATTTATTCTGAGTTTGATATAATATTAATAGGTTAATTAACGTTCTTCTATGGACATCAAATTTCTCAAAGCAATGATGAGATATTTCTTAATCAATCAAAGTATGTTAAATATTTTATTAAACAGTTTAGTCTCAATTCATATAAATCACTGAAATCTATTATGAGTACTAGTTATAAATTAGATTTTTATTTTTCTAGTAAATCTGTTGATGTTATATTTTATAGATGTGTGATATGTAGTTTTATTTATTAAATTTTATCTAGACCAAATATCATGTTTAGTATTTTTTTTATATCAAGGCCTCATGCCGATACAAAATAGAGTCATATTAAATATATTAAAAGAATAATTAGATATGTTTAAGGGAATTTTCACTTCAGTTTTATAATTATAAGTATATATTTTATTTAATATTATATTTTAACTATGATTTTGGAGACTATAGAATTGAAAAAAAATGGACATTAGGTATGAAAACTTTTCTTAGAAAAATTATAACTTCATATACTTTTAAAAATAAATTATTTGTCATTTTATCTATTGTTTAAGATGAATATAATTATACTATTATTTTTAGCTTAAATTTTATAGATAAATAACAATTTATGTGATTTTAGGATTTATTTTGATAAATTTCAATTTTATTATGATAACATTTCTGTAATTTATATTTATAAAAATCATTCATAGTATTCTAGGAAAAATAATTTAAATGTTATATTTCATTCATTAGATATCATATGAATGAAAGAGATTTTTTTGTATAATTTATTCCACATGAAAATCATTTTTAAGATATCTTTAATAATCTTTAATAATTTTCATAGTTCAAAAATTTTAAATTTGATCTTGGAATATTGGAAGCTTAATTGTATTTTCTCTATATTTTTATAAGGGAGTTTCTATTTTATATTTTTAATTAATAATAAAAGGTCGTAGAAAAAATTGGTTTTACATGTTCGGTTTTGTAATAAAATAAAAGGGGGAGATTTCTTTCAAGTTTGTTTTGTTTGATTACATGGGTGTTTAAAATATTCAGTGTTTATGTTTTTTCTGATTTAATTTCTTCACATGTGATTTAAGTTTCTTTCTTGTTCTTCATTATCTTAATTTATGGTATATTTTTCAATTTTAATGTGATCATATAATAATTCTATATCATATTTTTTATTCATTTTAAATATATTGTATGTGTTATTGTGTTACTATAGTATTTTTTACTATTAAATATCATATATATATAATCATGGATATTTTTTTTAAATCTTATATCATATATATTAATATATTTCTATATATTTTATATTTAGTTATATATATATATATTTTGATATAATATATATGTTTGTTTGTGTGTGTGCTCAACATCTTCAGCATAACATGCCTAGTTAATCTCATCCACATAAACACTTACCTATGACTGTATACATCACCTTTTTCAACCATGTATCTCCCTCAACATGGAACAACAATTACTTACACCCATTTTTCCTCTATGTGGTAGAAACTATCCTATGAATGTTTAATGGTAGTGGTTGTGATAATAAATACCCAGCCTTAAACATTAAATATTCTAGTGAATTTATACTAGAATTAACTTTTGTTGATTAAAAAATATTTTTTAGGTTTATAATTTCATAGACGTAGGAAATAATATTACATAGTGAATCCATACTTTACAAATTGAAACATTTACACAGTATCCATTTTTTCCAAAGAAGAAATATTCTTTAAAACAATAAGATTTCATTTTATGAAAAATCTTCAAAACATTCATCTTGGATCCTTCTTTTCATTTACACATCCTTAAACCTAGTGAAAAATATTTTAAAACTTTGGTTAAGAACAAAAAAATTAGTAAAGGATGTAAAAAATAACTAAACAAACCATTATTCCATGATTTCTTGAAAACACATTAATCCATTTTCAGAAAGATATACTTCTCACCCTTAAAAGTAACATATACTTTGTGAAAGCGTGATGTTTTTATAAAAACAAAAATCATAAAAAAACCAATTTAGGTGACTTGGTGAATCATTCTCATACCATACATACTTATTATTTTAACACTCATAGCTACGATATGATTTTTGACACTCACGACTACTTTACGATTTAACCCTCACAACTACCTATTGATGTAACAATCATACATACACTTAGAATGACTACAAAGGTCAACTTCCAATATACCCAATTAATTTTAGTGATATCATGGACCCATACTTCATCATTTTATAACATAACCTCTCACCATCATTAATAATACCCACAAACCATATCATAATCATTAATCATGAATACTTTCATTATGATAATAATTCCTTGAAAAAATAACTTGTTTTAAAAGAGTATTGTTCACATGCAAAGGAAAAAATAATTGAAAAATACAATGTAATTTTGTAAAGGATGATATAAAAACTTACGAAATCATGAAATAGGGGAAATCCTCTTTTGCCTTATAAGTTAAAAAAATATTTTTTTTGGAAAAAAGAGACAGTGAAAAATATTTTAAAAGGAGATTCCATTACCCTAGGTTCGACTTCATTCAAACATGTTCAAACCTCTAGTATAATGGTTTTAAGAGTGTTATTAAATTATTACATAACTATATTCATGTTTATAATAACTTATATTATACTTTTATAACATCCATTCAACTATTTGTTAATAATATTTCATTATATACACTGTTTCGGGTAAGTTTGTTTTACAGTTTCATGGACAGTTCATTATGGATTTTCTTATCGAATTTAAATAATAGTCCATATGTGAAAAATGGTATTAAAACACTTTTATATGTTTAAATTTTCACAAAAATCCTATTTTCCAATATTAGGATGATTCATTTGATAAAACATTAATGATAAAAGTTTAGTTTATTGTGGAAGTTATTATGATCATCACAAACTAGTTTTTTCAACCATATGGTTTCTCCAAAAAAACATAACCTGTTGAATTTGTTTATTTCAGAATAATTTGTCTCTATTATCAACAATATTATTTGGGTTTTTCTCATAGGAAATATTGTATTCTAACTGAACATCTTTAGTGATCGAAACTTGTGATGGATTTGGCACAAACTTTCTTAACATTGAAACGCGACAAACATTATGTACCAATGATAACATAAGAGGCAAGAAAACTCAATAGGAAATTGGTCCAACATTCTCCAATATTTTATAAGGTCTAATAAAATGTGGACTTAATTTCCCTTCTTACCAAAACACATAAACTTCTCCATGGATATGATTTAATAAAAACATGATCACCTACCTTGAAAAAAAGCTCGTTCCTCCTGTTATCTGCCTAACATTGTTTTTTTCTCTAAGATTCCCTCATATATTTTTGAATTATTTTCAACTTTCTAGACACTTCCTCTACTAATTATGGTCCCATTAATTTCCTTTCACCAACATCATCCCGAAATTCTAGAGTTTTATATAACTTTCCACATAAAGCATCAAAAGGTTCTATCTATATACTGGAATGAAAACTGTTATTATAAGAAAACTAAACTAAGGAAATATGCTGATCCAAAATTCTATAGTAATACATTGAAAAATCATGTAGAAGATCCTCAAAGGTCGGAATTTTTTTGCTTGGTCTGTCCATCAGATTGAGGATTAAAAGAGGTTCTAAAATTTAATTTTATACCTAACGACATTTGAAGGCCTTTCCAAAAATTAGAAGTGAACCTAGGATCACGATTAGGTACAATAGAGAGAGGAACTCCTTGTAACATTATTATCTCCATAATATAAAATGAAGAATGTTTATCTAAATATATAGTATCTTCAACAGGAATGAAATGTTAATATTTAGTTATGCGATCAACTATAACCCAAATATTGTTGTTACCTCAATATGTATTTTATAGTTGCACCACAAAATACAAGGATATATTTTTCGATTTCCACTATATATGTGTCAAAGGTTGAGTCATACCCTTTGGTAATTGTTTTTTTACATTAACCTACTTACAAGTCAAAAATTTCATGGTGAATTCATCAATATATCATTTTATTCCATCCAACCAGTAATACTCCCCATGGTCTGTGTACATCTTAGTACTACTAAGATGAATAGAAAATGGAGATCTATAAGCTTCACGTAGCAATTATTTCTTAGTATAGGAATTAAAATTAACATATAATATCTTTCCAAATCTCAAGACACAATATTTATCAACATTATATTTCGGAAAATAATATTTCTTAACCAATTATAACTTTTCTTGTAAATCACACTAATCTTTCTGAGCATAGTTAATTCTATATAACCGAGACGATTACACTAACACATGAATCAAATAGTGTAATTTCCAATACCCTTAACTTCCAGTCCAAAATTTATCAAACCATTATTCAAAGGTCTATATTCTACACATAATATGGTTAATTATACATTGTTTTTTTAACTCAAGGTATCTGAAAATTTGATTGTTTTTCTTATATGGTAGTTTATTGTAAAATCATAATCCTTTACTAGTTTCATCCATATTTTCCACCTCATTTTCAGTTACATCTATGTAAACATATACTTTAAACCTTTATTATAAGTATATTTTTAATATTTAACTCCATTTAAATAATTTCTCCAAATTTTAAAATAAAAAATCAAAACAGCTAGTTCTAAATCACATGTAAGATAATTTTATTCACGATGTTTTAGTTTCCTTAAAGATTAAGAAATTAACTTATCATTCTAAATCTTAAATAAATAAAGTTCCTTCAATGAAGCATCACTCTAGAGAAAAAAATCATCATTTCTTGAGAGAAGTTCAAAGCTAGAACATTTAACAATTTACTTTTTAATTCCTAAAAACAATCATAACAATATGCTTTCCAAATAAATATAACTCATTTTTTAGTTAGCTTAGTTTTTGGGATAAATAAACATTCAATGTTTTAAAAAAACCATTGGTAATAGAATGCTAATCAAAGAAAACATCATACCTTGGTAACCTTTTAGGTATTTTCCATTCAACAACCATTGTTTTTTGGATCATCATTTATTCCATATTTACTTATAATGTTCCCATGGAGAGAAATTTTTTGTAACAAAAAAAATCCCATTTTCTAAATATTTTATATAACATCTTTCCAATGAGGGTTTGTAGAAAAATCATTATATGTTTTTCATGATAATCATAAATTTTTAAAAAACATAAATATTATCAATAAAAATAAATGAAATTATCTAAATATTCATTGAATATTATATTCATAAGATCCATAAATACAAAATTAGAATTTTTTATACCAAAGTGAAGAGAAACAAGCTCATAATGCCAATTTAATGTACAGAATACTTTTCTTAGAATTTCATCCTCTATCACCTTTAGCTAATGGTACCCATATCTCATGTCAATATTAAAAAAATATTGATCTCTCTAGAGCTGATCAAACAAGTCATCAATATAAGGCAACAAATGATTATTATTTACAATAATGTTATTCAAAGATCTATAATCCATGAAAAGAATCATAGAGCCATCTTTCATTTTAAAAAGAAAAATAGGATCACCCCATGATGAAATACTACGATAAAAGAAACCGAGGTCAAGCAACTCCTCCAAATTCTTTTTCAATTATAAAAGTTCCACTTGAACCATTTGATAAGTGGGTTTTGAAATTAGCTTTGACTCAGGAACTATGTCAATAGAAAATTTGACTTCCCAGTTAGGTATAATACTATGAAACACCTCAGTAAAAACATTTAGGTATTCATTTACCACTAGCACAACATTAATTTGGATAGTTCCCTAGTTTTTAACAATTTGTGCAAGATAACATTAATTTCCATCTTTAAATAGTTTCTCATATTCCTAATATGTTATCAGTCATATGGGTTTATTCTTGTATACAAAATAAAACTCTTTCAAAAAAACTTCTTTTGATCTCTAATATATCTTATCATAGTAAATATAAAGTCAATCCATACCTATAATAACATTAAACTCTACTAGACTAAAAACAATAATGTTTTCTAGTAATTTATTTCCACAGAAAACAATAGGAAGATTCTTATAAGTCCTTTTTTCTTTAATATTTCCTCTAGTGTTTTTACTATAGGTTATTGATTCATTTATTGGGGGGAAATTTCCAATTTACGAAATAATTTTTCAAAAATAAGGAAATTTGTATACCCTATATCAAAAAACACATTATAATAATCTAATTAAATAAACAATGTACTCTATACCACTCATTAGATAGACCAACTTATTCTAAAGTAGATGAAAATAATTTCACCAAAAATTTCTACATATAGTCTAGTTACATTCCATAATTAAGGTATATATTTTTGTAGGTATGGGCATAATTCCCTATCTCACCACATTTAAAACACATTACATTTTGTTTTTTAGAATTGACCCTACTAGTACTAGGACATTTTTCATTACAATCATGGGCTCTATATACAAAATTACCACGTCATAAGAACTTCCCATATTTATTAATTCATTCCCCATGGTGATTTTTACCACACTTTCCACAAACTAGATATTGGATTTTCTTACCTTCAATTTTGTTTAATAGATTCTTACCCATTGTCTAACATTTTGGAACTTTTCTTATTCCTGTCAACAAAGTACATGTAATAATAAAAATCTACATTTATACCCTCTTAGACCAACAAACAAGTCTCTCATAGTAACACCCCAACCCTACATACCCAGAGTTGGATAATTATTACATAACATTGTCATGATCAAAAGAGATCAAGTCACGAAAGACTGATTAGTTTAGTATCATAATAAGTAAAATATACATACATAAGTTTTACATTACATCAGTAAATAAAAAATCAACAACATTGTGTCCCCTTTGAACACACTCTTATCCCTTAGAATATCCCTGCAGTTCAATAATAATATACTTCTTCACATCCTAGGAAAAATAAATCATAAGAAAGTGGTGAGATCATATGATCATTAAGGATAAAAATATAGCGGAAACTTTCATAAATAAGCATAAACATTTAAGGAAATGTATAAGACTAAAACACATGACTTTTAAACTTAAACATTCATATTATATGGAAAATATAAATCAAATAATGCCATTTACTTATTCACATGGATATTCTACTAGTTGAACAATCACATGTAGTATCAATAGCTAATTTCATAATGATGGAATTCAAAATGTCAGATATCATAGTATAAGACTAAAACACAAGCCTTTTAAAATTAAACTTTAGTATAATATGGAAAATATAAATCAAATAATTCCATTTACTTACTCAAATGAATATTCTACTAGTCGAATAATCACATGTGAAATCAATTGATAATTTTATAATGATGGAATGTATAAGTCCAAACATCATTACCACATTGTCATGGTCTCGTGTCAAGACTAAAAATAAGATTTTTTTAAGGCCTTGTTCCAAGATAATAGTTTGTCTAATGAGACCTACCGATGCATCGAGGAGCTATAGCGAGCTCCACCTGTCACATACTAAGTACAACGCATTCCTCATATGAAAAGGTTGAAACACAATCTAAACATTCATATTAAAACTAGCATACGAAATGTCAATATTTTAACCACAAACCATTAATGGTATAAAAATAGCACATACACAGTCAAAAAAAATTATTCAATACAATATAGAATATTGTATTATTATAAATCACCCTAAATCAAGAATAATGAAGGATATTGACATATATGGAAATAATCAGTAAAAATATTTGAGGTAAATATCCCCTGTTTTCTTGAAAACATTTAAAAGTCTCTCTATTAATATAGAAGCTGTTAAAAATAGATTTTTGAATCAAAGTGTACAATATAAAATTGAAAATTTTAAAATGAATTTTAAATTTAAAACATTCATTTCCATATAAATAAATCCTTAACCCCATTTTTAAATATGGATGTTAACGAGAAAGATTTAGAAGAATAAATCTTTAAAACATTTAAAATTATATTTTAGTTAGAGATCTTAACCAAATTAGAGATTCTTGAATACAAATAATTGAGAAAATACAAACATAATAAAATCATGATAATAATGGGATTCATGATATACTATGTCAATATACTGTATGTACACATTATAAAAGTGAATTTGCGCATAACAACAAAGAAGTCTGAATGGAATATAAATTGAGATGAAATCCCTTATAAAGACGGTGTCCTAAGGTTAAGGACAAATAAATGAAAAAATTATATGGGAAAAAATATAAATACAATCAATATGATTGGATATTTAGTTTAAATCAATCATAGTACATTCACACATATTCTTGTAAAAACAACACCAATGAATTGGATGCTTAAATCAGTGAATGGAAATTGAGTTAATATTTCTCTTATGAAGTTCATTTTGATGACTTGATAATTTATCAATGGAGGGATTATGTGTATAAAAAGAATATTCACACAAATAGGAGTTTAAATTACTACATAAATCAATAAACAGTTATTTCACGCATAATCTTGGAGTAAAATAATCAATGAAGTTTCCGTAAAACTCACTGAGTAAAAATTGATATTAGAAATTCCCTTAATGATTTGGTAACTTCTGAAACATGAACCCCATAAATGAAAGATCATTCAGTGAATATTTAAATACTAATAAATTAATTTATATTATACAAAGAATACAATCATGGGTAGTGAATACACCACACAAAAGGAAATAGTGGCAATATTGAATAAGTCTTGCGGGAATAAGAATTGAGATCAAAACCCCTTACATTGTTATTTTCCTTAGTTGAGGGTAACTTAAAATATTTTATAAAAGTTAAATAATTGTTATTAAATTATAAAATAACCCCATACCTAAATATGATATCATATATGATCTTCTAATATTGCTTTGTTAATAATATTTCAGTAGTATCATTGTTTCGGGAGTTAACTGATTCATTTTCCTTTATATCTTTTGTTTTTTGAGTCATGTTTGTTATGGATAGGATATATTTGATTAATATCAAGAAATATATTAATTTTATAAACATTATTTTAAATCATAAAATGAAAATTATTCTTTATGGTTACGTTGGAAAATTAATCTCATCGCATTCGTCGAGACTGTAATCTGTACGTACGCATGAGTGACAATACAATTCTATTGATGGTGAAATCGTATATAATTACATGGTATATCATATATATATAATAATTAACATGTTAAATTTATTATTTACATCAATTATACTCATTATTATACCCATTCAAATAATGAAGTGTTAAATGACAAACTACACCACGACGTGGAGACAGAAATTCGTACGTACACACATATGGTGACGTTGTCATTTATATGATGGATAGAATAATGAATTTGTTTATATGATATTTATAATAACATCACAGTATGTTGAAGGTACAGGATTTATTATTTTGGTATAGAAATAAAAAAGAATGAGGAAGTGGATGAAGAAAAGAACTTTCAAACAGGTGGTGAAATTATTACCTCTTCTTCAGGTGCTTCCTTTTGATTTGATTCAAATGGCTCCATAGGTTGGCTTTATGATCAAATTATGTCCTCTAGGTTGATGTGAGGGTATTTTCACGGATATTTGAGTAGGGTTTGGCCGAGACAAATGGCATTGGATGTGTGAATTTGAGAGAAGGGGAAGTACCCTTTTAGAAGAGTGGCTATGGTTACTTTAGGAACAACTTGAAATATTATTTTATTATAAAAATAATTTTCGGTTTTTAATGGCTCTGGATTGATTTATTTCTAGGATAAGGTGGTTATGGGTCTAAATGATATCAAAAAATAGGTTTTAGACAAGTTTATGTCACCATATTAACCTTATATTATATATTTAATTCTTAGTTAAATAGTTTAACTTTTACCATGTCTTCTTGAATTTTTATATTACATGGTTAAAAACATTACAATAAAATGAAAAGCGATCCTAAATTGGTTTATTAATGAAATTATATATCATTATATAATTACTTTGTCTAAAACTTATATTTTTAGAAACATTATATCATTAATAATGTAGTATTTGTTTTAAACACTCATTTTCGTCCATTTTCACACTATTTAGTATTTGGTTTTTGTAAACATCAAAAAAACAATATTAAATAAAAAAAATCCATTAAATAAGCCCTAAAATGTCATATTATCCTATAAAATTAGTTTAATTCAACAAAAGTTTTAATTTACATTTATTTTAATATTTATAACATCAATTATTGTTGTTTTTCATTAATAAAGTAATTAATGCATTATCATTGTGTCATAAATAAATTTAATTATATAATGTCTAAAAATTATAAAAAAAATACCATTATGTATTAAATATTATTATATTTCTAATGAATATTTATATTTGAATTTATCTTGTGTGTAACCCTATATTAAAAATGTTTTAGTTATTAAACATTGAATTTAACACTTTTAACTCTTCTTTAAATAAAATATAATAAATGTCCTAATCTAATAAAAGTGGATCAAAAAGGATCATATTTTTGTCCTAAGGTTTATTTTGGTTTATATAAACTTATCCAATATAATTATTACATGTTTTACTATAGTTATAATATCATTTTTACCTTTAATTACCTTACTTACTTTTAACTGGGGTAAATAAAATTCAAAAGTTTCTATTTGCCAGAAAATATTTTTCATCCTATTGAAAAAAATTTTACTTACTGATTTCAACCATGTCTCTCAGATTTTTGAAGTTAAATTCACTAGAGTGGTAAAATTATGTTTTATGAAAATTTGCAAATGTGCCTAGAAGGTGGTAAAAGATGGTAAAAAGTTCACTAAAATTTTATATATCTAATCATATTATAAAATGACATAAATTAATTACATTGGACTAATATAGGTATTATGTATCTATTTTTACATTAAAATATTTTTAAATTAAAAATAATTATTTAAATAAAAAATCGTCTTTAAACAAAAACACAATTTTTTCACTATTCAACAAAAATAGAAAGTTTTTAGAAAAATACCAAAAAATCGCCCAAAGATAATTTTGATAATAAAAATTCAAAAATTATGTTTATTTTACCAAATTCAAAACATATAAGTTGTATTAATTAATTTTAAAAAAATATTCTTGTTATCAAATCCAGAAAGCGGGTTTTTGAGAAATAAAAACTATTAAAAGATTAATATGTGTTTATGTCCAATTTAAATGTAAAATTACTTCCAATGACCAAAATTGGATTAAATGAGACAAATATAATCTAATTATATTTCAAAACTATTGAAATTTATAATTGAACACTTTAAATTATTTTTATTAAATATGTTGTTTTCAATTAAAATTTAGTAATTTTCACTATTCATCAGACAAGCATCGAAAATTAATCCAAACTATATTTTTATGTCCCACTTCCAATGAAGCAGTTTATTTTCTCAAATTGAATATATAATAGTTTCAAATATTATATTTAAAATAGGATCTCCATTAAAATGTGGTAAAATTTAATTTTCTGAAAAATACTTATTTTATCTAAAAAATTGGATTTGTTCTTATATTATGTCTAAGAAACACTTAATATGGATGTTAAAATTATATGGAGTATATAAAATTCAAAATAAAGTTAATACTATTCATAACCTCTTTTTGAATGGCTAGTTTGGTAAGTTATGGTGCGCTCGAACTCTGGGTTGCGTGTAGCGCAAGCTATTGAATTACTTTTGTGAAAATAACATAATATGAAATATTGGGATGTTACATTCATCCCCATTTTGAAAATTGTGTCCTTGAAATTTTAAAATTGGGTTTGGGGACTTCATTTAAATTCCCATGTCTGAAAACAAATCAATAAAACTATCACATTAAAAGAAAAAAGAGAAGTTCAATGGTCACCTGAGATAACCCATACTATGATCCCATGTGGGAAAACATGGATATGGAAGATAAACTAAGTGTAAAGTTCTAATAGAGAGTGATAGAAAACATGATCGGGAGAATGTTAATAATAATAAAATCACAAACTTGTGATTGGTTAAACATTTATTAGTTTCTCGGTAGAAAACGTAAATAGACAATGTTTTTTGTTTTAAGTTCCATTTCATAGAGATGGGGAATTTATTTATGAGATTGACTAAGAACATAAAGAGATATACTTACTTTTCAACTAGATTTTCATCCATTACTAAATTTCATCCATGAACTCATCTTTTCTCCAAATGATGAGTATTCAAGAAGACTTGGTCACATCTGAGGTGCTAGAATCAACTTCTAGAGAATCAAATAATCCACAAAGAATGTTCTATATATTTCTTTTGTATTTAGAGATTAACCAAAATGGGATTCGTTAGTACAATATCAGATGATCCCCAAAATGGAAAATCCTTTATATAATGAAATACTAATATTAATTTCCAAAATTAAACAAAAAATACCCAAAGTTCATTAAAGACCTTCTTGTAAACAATTATCCTTAAAATTATTCAATATAATCCAAATGAAGATTGAAACTCAAAACTCGGAAGAATTTAATCACATATTATTTCATAGTAAATCTTAAATTTTATTCCAAAAAACATCAACTACTCTTAAAGTCTCATACAGAAGTGCAATTAACCAAATCACATATTCTCTATGATAGGTTAATCATTTCCAATAATAACCTCTATCTCTCTAAAAAACATAGATTCTTTCAAAATAAAAATCCACCATTACTCCTCAAATGAAAACTCATAATATCCTATTTTACTTGGGCATGTAGTGTTCCCAACATAGAAAATGTCTTCCAAAATAACATTTATAATTTTATCTCCAAATCATTTTACTTTACTAAAGATATCCATTTGATAAAAGATATGATCCCAAATCAAGTTATTATTGTTCAATAAAAAATTTAACTAAAAATAATTAGTGACACTAACCAGGGACTTCACGTAGTCCAGTGGTAGGCGATAAATCTCTATCGTACTTTGGTTGTGGGTTCGATTCCCATATCTTTGTCCGACGTGATGGGTTTACACATGGTCTGCATGTTTTAATTTTTCTAAAACTATATTTTATAACATTCCCAAAATTAGATAAATTCCTCAAAGTAACCATTAAATAATTTAACCACAAATTTTATCTCATACCTCTCATTTTCATCCCAAAAAATAATAACCTATATTTTCTTCAAATTCAATGATCATATAAACCCAAATGGTTCTTTATAACTATATCCACAAAAGAAAAGATAATTCTTCCTCAAATAGAATTTTCACATAACAAACACTAGGGTTACACATACAAGAGAAAATTTATCCAAACAAATACCATCAACAAAGAGAATTAATACTTTTAAACATTTCTCCATCTATTTATTTCCACATAGGTTCTTCCTTGACCTAGTGGTTATCCTATAGAATAGGGTATTGACTCGGGTAATTCCCATGTCCCCTACATTTACAATAAATGACTGAAAATGAATTCTTAGGATCATTTTATTCTTCCATAGTACTCTTAATTTTTCATATGTAATTATATACTTTATATCCTTCTTTCCCACATATAAAGAAATTCTTTGTTCCATTGAGACACTTTACTGGGTGTCTCCTTCCACATTTCCTGCATGATGGAAATTGAGATTTCTTTTCTCCATGGTCTCCACTACTGGAGCACTTATTATTCTCCACCTATCTCTTCTTTGTGGAGTTTAGGAGTTGGTTAATGTATATGTTTTTATATCATATTTTTGAAAAACTGCTTCGGTATGAACAAAATATCTTTTATTCATATCAACAATCCATTTAGTTTCTCATTTACACCATTATTACCACCTTGTACATCATTTTCAATGTTACTATGACTTCCTTGGAATCCATCCATTGACTAAAAACAAAATTCAAAGTGTGAGTAACTATAGTCATAAAATCATTTAGATAATGTCATGACACCTTATTTTCAATATAAAACACATTAAGATTAATCAAGGTTATGTATTCTCACTTTCTATTAAAATCCTTTAAATCAGATTGTAAAGAAAATTAGAATTATCTTAAGAATATCCTCCAGGAGTGTTGTAACCAAGAGTGAAGAAAGGCCCATTGTCGTGCACTAGTTCCCGTTCAATTCTATCTTAAACTAATGTTTTCAGGTTTTACCCCTAGATACATCTATTCCAGAGTCGCATCTACCAGCTCGTATCCAGAAAAGGATGTATTTCTTGAAAAATTCACAAAATCTCTACATTACCAAAATTCTATGAAGTTATTTTATACTAATCCTCAAAGTCTATATTTGGGTAATGTTATCTAATCATAGTTTTTCTCAATATTGTTTCCAATGTTTATACTAAACTGCCTCTGATACCAACTATAACGCCCTGACCCTAGTTAACCAGAGTTGGTGCATTATTACATAACATTGGCATGATCACAAGAGATCATGTCTTGAAAGATCGATTAGTTTAGTTTCCTTGGATGTACTAGATACATATATAAGTTTTACATTACGTCATGAAATAAAAAAACCAAAACATTGTATCCCCTTTGAACACACTCATATCCCTTAGTCTATCCCTATAGGACAATCATAATATACTTCTTTAGGAAGCTCTTCTATACTAATCCTCAAAGTATATCTTAGGATAATTTTCTCTAATTAGAGTTTTTATAAATCTAGTTTCACAGGTTTGTACTAAACTTCCTCTATTACCAGCTGTAATGCACCAACCCTAGTTATCTAGAGTTGGTGCATTATTACAAAAAATTGGAATGATCACAAGAGATCAAGTCTCAAAAGACCAATTATTTTAGTATCCTTGGAATTACTAGATACATACATAAGTTTTACATTACATCATGAAATAAAAAAACAAAAACATTGTGTCCCCTTTGAACACACTCATATCCCTTAGCCTATCCCTATAGGTCAATAATAATATACTTCTTCAAATTTTGAGAAAAAGAAAACATAATAAAGGGGTGAGCTCAGATTCTTAGTAAGGATAACAATATAGAAGATAAATTTATAAATAAGAATAAACATTTAAGGCAATGTATAAGACTAAAACACAAGCCTTTTAAACTTAAACTTCATTATAATATGGAAAATATAAATCAAATAATTGCATTTAATTATTCACATGGATATTCTACTAGTCTAATAACCACATTTAATATCAATAGTTGATTCCATAATAATTGAATTCATAATGTCGGACATCATAACCACGGAGTCAATACTCGTTCCAAGACTACAAATAAGATTTTGTCAAGGCCTTGTTCCAAGACACTAGTTTGTCACTTGAGACCTGCTGATACATTAAGGAGTTATAGCAGGCTCCACTCGTTAATTACTAAGTCCAATACATTCCTCATATGAAATGGTTGAAACATAATCTAAACATTCATATTAAAACTAGCATAAGAAATATCAATATTTTTACCACAAATGATGAATGGTATAAAAATAGCACCACAACAGTCAAACATAACTCAATGAATACAATATGTAATATTTTATTATAATAAATCAACCTCAATCAAGAATAATGAACGATATTGTAACGACCCAAACTTTTATCAATGAAAATTATTCATGATCTAATTTAATATCTTATTATGAAAAATGTTTATATAAAATATGAACTTCCATGGTTTTATGTTTTTGGATTTTTAAATACCATTAAGAATTTTTATTGTTGCTAATATAGCTGTTGAACATTGATCACATGATTAGTATAAGTATAGAGCTTTAACAAATCCAATTTACTCAGAAAAAGGAAGAGATTGCCTCATCCAGAAGAATTTTCCCATATGAAGCCCAGTTTTTAGAGCTCGTAAAGGAGGTGGAATCATTAGGCTTCACTCTTGACCAATCCCAATTTGAGCATCAACACATTAAGCTCAAGCTGAACTCCTATGGGAGAAGTGGAAGTTGATAGAGATTACCACCTAAGTGACGTTATCTGATCCATCCCAAGAGTATGTCACCATCTCACACCATACCCTCCAGTATTATGTGGGTGTTATAAAGGTTTATGTAACAATACCTTATCACTATGATTATCTGCATTTTGTTATATACTAAATATTAAACATTCATTTTATTATTGTTACTTTGTAGATAGTTTTTAAATAACAAATAGTATTTTTAGTTAATATTCAACTAAGGAATATACTTTAATAAATTAATGGAATTTTTAATTAAATAATATTTAAATAAAATTTTATTATTATTAAATTTCTTTTTATTAAGTATAAATGATCGTATAATTTTTATGAATAAAATTGTAATTTTTATTATGGTTTGAAAGCTGTTTTTTTCAAAACCTGTGAATTTTTTATAAATGTCAGTTTTTATTTTAAAAGTGAAAATTCACATATTTTAAAAATTATTTGGTTAAAATTATTATTTTTTTTGGAATCAGGGTATCAAAATTATCCAATGGTGAATTTTTCATAATTTCTTGAGATAATCAAATTGTTTGGTAAAAATTAAATGTCTTTTAAATATATAATGTGTTTTATGAAATCATAATGACCCAATATTGATGTAATAAAATATTATAAACATTATTTTCGGACACTATATATTCTACCATTAAAATAATGTGATTTTATGTTTGTTTGATTTATTTTACAAATCCTTAGTGGACCCTCCAAGACTTATAAAACATTTTAGCTTTTTAAATCGATATCCTTTAGAGTGTGACTCACCTCCACATAATAGAACCTATTATTTTAAGAATTTAGGCCATTTTATATATAAAATATTGTTTTCCAATACATTTTTTCAAGAACCATTGGAAAAAACTATGGGCTGGTTTGTGGTTTTGATTAGTTTAATGTGGGGTGTCCCAAACCTAAATAATAAAAAATTCCCTCTCATTTCCTATATAAACCTACCCAAGCTCCCACTTCCTCTTCACTAAAATCCTTTGGAGTTAAAAAATCATCTTCCCTAATCTCTATTGAATCCTCTCAAGGTTCCCCATTATCCCAAAAAGCCTCTCTCAAGCATCTCCCAAACCATCAGGATAACACTTCCAAGTAAGGTATTTCTTCCATTCTCATTTTTGTCCAAATTGTTTTAGGTCTCTATGCCCTTTTATGTTCAATTAGATAAGTTGGGGTTTGATTTTACAACTCCCCCATACTTTCCTCTTTATGTTTGATAGATTATATACCCCTTTCACTCTCATTAATTCCTCCCATTACACACATTACCATGCCAAAATTCCTTAAGAAATTTCTATCTTTTCATTTACATTCAAGAAATTATATTGTATTATTATTCTAAATTCCATTACATTTGTTGGGAAATGTATCTATATGACACCCTTAATATCCATTTCATGTAAATATGATGACATATCCCTTTATCTCTCATCAACTATTTTTATGAATTCTTATGTCACGCCATTATGCAGTCGAAATTGCATCACGACTTTCCAAGCCAAAGTCATTGTGTAGTGAATACCCTGCCAATTTCTCTATCCAGGATATTCACCATTATGCACATTTAATTATTGATTATATAGTTTCATGTATGTATTAAAAATTCTTTTATAGTGGAATAAATGACAATGTTGAATGATTCCATGTTATATGATCCATGAGGCACACTTATGCATGAAATGAAATGATTAAGAAGGGTGTGCCCTGATAGCGCTCCAATGAATTGGGTAAAGATTACTATCATGATAAGTCCAGTGCAATGATGATTTACTCAAGATAATTCAATTTAAATAAGGATTTACTCATTCTAATTCAAGTGTAATGATGGTTTACTCATGCTCAATGTTCAAGGTGCCTTGGCTCATGCTAATTCTATGTTAAGTGTTGTTGCCACATTTTTATGTTATGATAATCATGCTATATCATGCCTTTATGTTCATGTTTATTTTATTCTCCATTATTATTCCTATTGCCTAACCTTTATTTTATAATTCATGTTATTCCTTGTTTACACCCTTACTATGATTTATAGCTCACCCTTTTCACATGTATGTTCTCAGGTTATCCCAAGCAATGCTAAGTACGAGGGAATGTCGTGGTTATGTAAAGGATGTTTTCAATAAAAATGTCGTGTATTTTATGTTTTAAATTTTTATGTAATGTTCCTAAACCCCAAAATTACTAGACCTCTAAATCTTCCATGTTATATTAAGTGAAGAGTTTGTGTAATAGATCATGTTTATGTGTGTAATAAAGAGCAAGGTTGTTATAGTTAGTATCAAAGGAGAGGTTTAGTTATTTTTGGGATTATGATCAGAAAACCCTAGTTAAAGCCTTATGGATAAGACTATGTATAAATTTTGACGCTCCTTTAATCACAGAATCTAAAGATTGAAAAAGGGGAATATCTTATCTCAAAGTAATCTAATCTTTGGACAAATATCAAAAAATTGACAAAGGAATGAATAAGAAGAACATTGTGCAAGGGTCACGCAAGTTCTACAAAGGTCATGCAAGTAGACTTGCGCGTCACAATGGTCACACAAGTACACTTGCGCGCCGAAGTTGGTCGGGAAAATCACTTGCGCGCCATAGGTGATAACCGCCCGGGGTCTTCTCCATCCTATAAATACCCCCGGTGGGAACCCCATATGAAGGATTATTTTTTCCAGAATTCAGATATAGAGCTCTGAACACCCAAGTCTCTTCTTCAGGTCTTCCGAACACTTCTAAGATAATTCTTTACCTAGAATAGAAGGTCTAAACAAGAGGATTAAGGTATAAGTGTTATAATTCACTAACACTTGCACACCTAAGGTTTTTTACCCTTAAGGTAAATGAACATACTTGCACGCCACCCTACTTCTTCACCAAAACTTGTGTGCCTCTCTTCTGGATGTACCTCAGGATAATTATAAAGGCTTTGGTCAAGGATCACCCATGTGTTACCCTACTAGTTAACAATCACGCAAGTACCCATGTGTCGTGCTGGTATACCTGCACGACCAGGACTTTCATACCCACGCAGTACCTGTGCCCCTGCCAGAACTTGCGCGCCCCTACCTTTTAGGGTGCCCTTGTTGCCCATTTAACCTTTATTATATCATTCCATCTCTCCTATTTAATATTGAGTCTTCAAGACATTCTTCAAATCCATTTATGGCATGTTTTCCTGATTAACTTCCTTATCTAAAAGGAATTATGTGGAATATCTCTCAAAACCTAGTGATTTACACATCTTTATGTCACTAAAGATTGAGATTTCAGTCATTCAACCTCATCCTTTAAGATAAGAGAACCCCTTAAAATGGGCCTCCTTTTCAGGAATAAGCCCCAGTCATAATTCTCAAGTTTGGGCATCCTCTTTAAGAGCAAGCCCCAAGTCCTCTATAACCTGGGCTTCCTTTTCAAAAGTAAGCCCCAATTTTAAATTCCCAAATATGAGCATCCTCTTTAAGAGTAAGCCCCAAACATAATTCTCTTAACCTGTGACTCTTTTTCAGGAGTAAGTCCCAAGTCCTCATTAACTTGGTCCTCCTTCTTAAGAATAATCCCTAGTTTCATATATGGGCATCCTCCTTAGGAGTAAGCCCCAAGTCCCATAATTTTCTCTTAACCAGTCCTAATTTAATTTTGATTTGGGCTTACTTATTAGGAGTAAAACCCAATCATAATTCCCCTCCTATTTTGGGCCTCCTTTTCAGGAGTAAGCCCCAAGTTAGAGTATCTAAATCTCTATAAAGTACATATACCTTTATGGACCATGTTCCTATATTTCTTCCCTGAAGTAAATCCTAATATTCATCTATTTGGGTAGTCATACATACATAAGACCTACATAATTTCTTATGATTGCATCTTTCATGGCACAAATTGTCTGGTTTTAACAATACCTCTTGTTTCTCACACCAAGCATGACTCACGTGAGCTTAGAGCGTAAAACTAATTATGACATCTTTCTTTGAGCCATGAATCATAAACATCATATTCCCTTACTCGAACTACATGGGTTCTTATTCTTTTTCCAAAACAAAGGATACGTAGGTAGCCCATCGGCGGGTACAATCCCAACTTTGAAATAATCCATGTCATTCTGAATGACAATAAACTTCAAGTTCCCCACTGAGTGGCTTTAAAACCAGTATGGTCATCATAATGACCAAGAGACTTTTATGTATCAAAGGATACCATTGAATAAGAATCTATAACAAATACAGATGATTCTCTATCAATGAAGAACCTCGAATACATATATAATATTCTCTAATTTTCCTACATATCAATCATTGATTTGCAGATCTAAAGGAAAAATCATTTTATACTTGGTAATGTAATAAGGATTCACAAACATAACTAAAATCTATAAAGAGAGTCCTGAAGTAGACAATAATTCCCCTCAAAAAGGTGTGATGAGTCTGACCTCCCATCCTCTCAACCAATGCAAATTCATAAGCCTCATCAGTCCACAATTAATGAGCGCCTACCTTTGGAAAGTATGTTCAAATGGATATGGAATCATTGGATGTTTCCGGTTCTATGAAAAAACCCGTTAGAAACCGCTTGGAATGTTTGAATAATATATCAATGAGATCATCCCCAATTCCATAGGGAAACAAAAAATGGTGAACCAGACTTGAATCCTTAACCAAGTTAAAATTATGTTTTACTTATTTTTTAGGCCCCTATTTAAAACTCAATGAGAGGGCCAACAAAAACAATCATTGAAATATGTTCTCTTCCAAAAGATGTAGTGGCTGGACGTATCTTGATTATGTCTATTATATCAAATATGCAATCTTTTCCAACATTTTCTGCATTTTATGAAATGGCTTCTCTCCACTTCACACCTGTGAATACCGCTACTGCGAATACCACTACTGCTACTCCTACTGGATCACTGTCCGCTCTGAGGACGACATCACCTACTCAGCATCTTCAATGCTGGGTATCAAACACACTGGTTAAGGAGTACCATCAAAACGGTACTATTCCAACTCTAGAGGCTGCCTGACAAGCCCTCTAAGTAAAGAATTCACCCTGGTTGTCCGGATAGCAATGACCAGTGATCAAGAAGCAGGCGGTGCTAACCACCGTCTCCAACCGTTTCGGGTCGTTATCCCCGGAACGCAATCACCATTCACTCCCATATTCTGAGGAGGTGAATGAGAAGGTCCCTATGGGCCTTAATTCAAGGAGACAGGAGTCCTTTTCGAGGGCTCCCATCAACAATTGCCACCAGACTCATGCGGCAGTGCGCCATCAACATGATAAGGGTACTGACTCCAGGCGTTCGGCTCAGATTCCTCCAACCCGAGCAGGCAAGACGAATCGCCAGAGGCGAAATCCGGTTAACAGTGATTAGGTTCTCATCTCTGTCATCTCCGGAGAATTCCACCATCCTAACTTGGTGGCAAGAAATGAGAAGGCACACACACTTGCCCATTTTAATTCTGCCATCCATGAGACTCGTCTGGCAGATTCACGCCAATCCCGCCAGGAAATTCCGGAGGAGTATTATAGACAGGACCATTCACCTGTTTATACATCATCAGCTAGTCAGCAGGCTCGTCTGACTACATATTATAGATCTCGTTAAACACATTCGGTGAAGTGAAATCAGTAGGCACATACACCTGCTAGTATTAATCAAGTCTACCAACATTCTCTCTTAGTAGCACACGAAGAAGTCAGTCGGAAAGCTCCGGTGACAAACAGGAGGCAAACTCAGTTCTCTTCCCCCACATTTGAGTACTATCAGGATTCACTAATAGGAAGAGGAGGATAGGAGCAGGCACATACACCTTCTCCAAGAATGGAATGGATGTATATCCCCGTTCCGGCAACTAATGTCACCAAGAATATTCTATCAATGGTGAAAGAGCAGAAGAAAATCCCTGCTCATATTCTGGATTCTTGCCAGGATATTATAAAAGCTTCAGCAACATCTCAAGGAAAGACACATAACTCTATCCCTACCAGTGGAGTGACACATCAACATTTCACTCCGGAATAGACACACACATCTGTTCCAGTCCAAGAGGGTTGTGGGGCGTACTCCCCCATATCATATAGACAACCATGTCAGGCACATACACCTAGTTTTAGCGGAGATAATCAGCCTAACCTGATCATTTATCCTAAGCAGGAACACACACCTGCTAAATTGATTAAGAAGGCATCTAAGAAAAAGACATGCCCAATACAATCAAGAAATCAAGAGCCAATCTGTAACAAGGCCTTGCTCGATGCTGGAGTTCTTGAAGACCTCATATAGTTATCTTTTGGAATGCAAGATTATACTCCCTCATTTCCCAATAGTGGGAACATTAATTCCGAAGGTCTTCAACAGACACTTCCTCATGAAGGATTGCTTCATGAAAATTCGGTCGATCTCGAAGTTTCATCTTCAAATGAGAGCCACAGGAACCCTCTATGTGGTCAGAAGACCAAGGAGCAAGAGATCTCATCTTTTCTTGCAACCCACCATGGTGGTCCTCCCCATGATGATGAATTTCGCTGCGAAAGTCCTCTCCGTAGAATTGATGCACATTGCCCGGAAAATGATCTTGTGGACAACATAGTGATGAAAAATCCCTCCTAACTTGAGGCACTTGTAAATGTGAAACCAGTTATGTCTGATGCTTCATCGCTAGTAGGTGAAATAATTTCTCAATCGGAAAATAGCCCAGGGTGTTGGTCATTCTCCGAACCACCCCTAAGTCATGCATCTTCTAGCTTGATCAGTGGTTTCTCTACCAATCTTGTTGAATCTGATGAAGAAACAAGGAAGTACCAACTCTGGGCAAATCAGGTATAAGAATATTCATTTAATGATAAAGAAGAAATACAGAACATGAGAAAAAAACTGGCGAAAGTTAAAGTGATAGTCATGTTTTGGCCTCTGGCTGACTCTCAGTATGTCATTCCAGAGATATTGACAGAAGATAGATTTCATGATATTTGTCTCAAAATATGTAAAACTCTTTGTCAGTTGAAAAATAAATTATTATCTTATGATGAATATGAAAATCATGTTAAGATAATAGAAGGGTTACAAGTCCAAATTGATTTGGCATCTCTTTCAGTATCTCGATATCCGAAGGCTGAAAAGCGGCAGAGAGCCCTTCAACATTCATGCCTTGGTGAACTAAGAAGATTGTGATAGTTAATTGCCAATGCCCCATCTACTATTCTTGTCAGAGGATGGGGTGTTCATGGAGCACTGCATTTCACGGTGCTGTCTAGTCAGCAAAGCTCACCGAAAATGGTCTCATGTAATGTTATTGCCCATGGCCGGCCATGAATACCTGGGATTGTTTTTAATCGAAATATTTCCCAAGAAAATGCTTCAAATAGTTCCTCTCAAAATCAAGAATACAGAGAATAAGATTTTGAAGTTCTCATGCATCAAGTAAATGAGAATATTGAACAGGCCTCTCGTATGGAGCAAGCACATCATCAAGTGATAGAAGTTTCAGAAATCATCCAACGGTCTTTCGAGCCTGGTGATAAAAGTTGATGGAGGTTGATGCATCTAGCTAATTTCTAGACCAAGGTCCGCAAGATCAGAAGATATTTTAAGAAAGTCTCATACATAGCATGTCAAGAGCCACCCCAGCCAGCCAGAATGGGGACACTTTTAAACCAACCCTCAGAATCAACAAATAGGATTCAAGGAGTTGAGCAAAGGTAGTCAAAACAGCCCCAGTCCACTGAACTGGGGACTTTTTAAAATCATCAATCCCCTCCTTAGAGAAAGCCGGTATTTTCTAGATTGGGGAAGAAGCCTCAAGAGGAACAAAGATCAAAATTATCAGGAGATTCTCTCCAAATTATGGTTCATCAAGAAGTTCCTGAGGGATCGAATCAACAAAAGTAAATGTCTCATAAAAGACATGGAAGGAGAAAATATTGTAGAAATGCTTATAGGAGGGATGCTATGCATTAAGCATCAATCAATATCATCAATGTCTTTGTTGCTGATCAACCAGATGAGGTTCACTCAAGGGATTCAGATGAAGAGGTTCCTACTCAAGAAGATGTACGCACAGACACAAATGATGAAGGTGTGCGTACACGAAATCAAAGGATTACTCAGAACCTAGATAATCCTTCAAGTAACCCACTTCCCCCTCTCCAAAATAGATCAAACTAGGGGAAGGGAAAGAATCAGGTTACATATACTTCCTTTGGAGAAGGCCAATCGCTCTCACTAGAGAAATGGTTTTCACAACAGGAGGAAGAGATGAAGGAATTGAGGAGGTTGAATGCAGTACTACATTAGGGAAGTCTTCTTCCTAAACGTGCTAGAGTCAGTCAGCTGAGGGAATATGTTGCAGCTACTGAGATGGATCAAGAATATCCTCCTCTATCAGTACACCCTCACAAGTCTAATCCTACGGGTCAAGTGCAACAATAGTTGGCAGTGCTGTCATTAGTTGCAGTACCAGCTGACATACCTATACAAACTCCAGTCATTACACCTTCCCAAGTCCAAGTTCAACCGGATGTTTCTCAAAATTTAATAACTACCATTGAGTCATTAACATCTCGGTTAATGACTATGGAAGGGAAGTGTGCGTAGGTTCAACCAGAAAAGAGAGCTTACCCTGAATGGGTAGATTCAATCTCTCCCTCATCAAGTTTTGGGAACCCTATATTCCCAATTTTCAATGGATCAGGCTATCCTGAACAGAATTTGACACATTACGTGTCTTGTTTCGATCCTATGATGGGAACTCCAGAGAATAAAGAACAGTTAATCTCAGATGCTTCGTGCGACCCTTTCAAGGACCAGCCTTTGTCTGGTACACAAGCTTGCAATCTCGGTCAATTACCGGATGGGAAGATCTTCGTCAATGATTTATTCTTCAATTCAGCTCAACTTTGCCAAAGACAACAGTTCTTGATCTTACAAACTGCAAGAAAAGATATAATGAAAGGGTATCAGATTTCATTTCTCTCTAGAAGAGATTAACATATTCCCTAAACTTGGAACTCCCTAAAGAGGAACTGTTGCCAATATGTGTGGAAAATCTGCGTGATGAATTACGCACACCACTGATCCCTATGAAATACACAATAGGGTTTCGAGACCTTACTTCAATAGCTCAACAGATTGAAGATTCTCTTATAAATACTAAGGCTAAATCTCGTGTAATTCCATTATCTCCAGGAAGGAGAATTGGTAAACCATAAACTTCTACAATTATGCTTAAACTAGAACCTGTACCTACTTCACCTCAAAACCTTCATCTTCTCGAAGGGCTCCACATCTTGAGCACCAACAACAAAGGCTGTTTCATCAAGAAGATCAATGAGATCAATGACGGAAATAGTTTGATGAGTTGAAGAGAAAAGTTTACTCTTTCCGAAATGAACAAGTTTCTGGCTACTTCATTTCGGCTCTAGAAAATAATATGGTTCAATTTCCAAGGCCCAAGAGGCCAAACAAGGAAGGATATGAAGACCATCCCAATGATTTCACATTTCATCAAATGTTAGGGCATACCATCCAGGAGTGTTTTGTCTTCAAAGACCTCCTGTAAAACATGGTCAACTCAGGACAAGTCAAACTGAAAGGTTCTTCAGCTCAGGTAGCATGTGTTAATGCTACAGTTCCAGAGGAGGAAGGTGAGTGGCAAGAAGTAAAAAAGAAAAAATGCACAAAAATATGATGATTGGATGGTCAAAAAGACAATCAGCCAAACTCATGTTATTTTTCAAACAGAATTGAAGAAACCAATTGTGCCTTCTGTCATGAATTCCACAGCAAAACCCTCTTCATCAGAGGGAAAATCCTCAAAGAAATGGCACAATTCCAAAAAAGATGAACAATTAGAAAAAGATGAGTATGTGTCAAATCCTAAGATGTCTTTGACTCTGGAAGTTTTCATGCCATCTACTTCGAATCAATGGGCACCGCCCCGTCAAACGGAACAACCTAAATTGGCTAGTCAGGCAGAGTCTTCATCGGATGAAGAGTTGATTTTTGGTTCTGTTAATATGATTCAATTAACAGATCCATATGCCAGTTGCAGTTTCGATGTGATGATCCCGAATTCCCTATATCAAATAGAGTAATCAGAGGATGTTCTAGAGGCTCAGGATACAGGGGAAGACGTGGATCTTTCAAAAGACACTGTTCCAATTCTACCCCTGTTAGAACTGTGTACACAGCAGAAACTCGTGGTAGAGCCCATCAGTGAGCTCAGCAAGAACAAGAATGTTCTTCTACCAATAGCATATTCAGTCCTGGAAAAGTTATTCTGGAAGGCTGGTTGAAGGTTCCATCTCCTTCCTCTCAGCAAGTAATTGGATCTTATCAGTCTAATCTTCCAAAACCAACAATATTGCCAACTCCTAACCCAATACAAGCTGCATCAACTTCCAAAGCATCTGCTTCCAACACACCTACTAAACCACATGTTCATGTTGGGAAATGCAGACCTCTGGATCAAAATTAAGAGGTATTGAAACACCTGTCCCAAGTACCGGCCAAGTTATCAATTCTAGATGCTATGAATTTATCAAAGGATTTTCAAGAAGCAATCATTGAGGCTTTGTCAAGTCCTCAGGAGTTTGAGACTGAAATTACTGCATCTGAAGTCTATCACATAGAGAATAATCTTTTAGAATGCCATGTAGTAATATCTATTACTGATGAAGATGAATGTGATGTCGTTCATGGACATATTAGACCTTTGTACTTATCTGGAAAGGTCAACGGAATAGACATCCTAAGAGCTTTCATTGATAATGGTTTAGGAGTCAACCTCATGCCCATTCATACACTTCGGTGATTGAGCCTCATGGAATCTGATTTATCTCCTTCTACCATGATGTTACAAGGATATGATAAAAATGAACAAGAACCACTGGGTGAAGTTACACTCAGAACTCAGTTTGGAGATCTTGTACCCGATTCAGATTTCAGGGTTGTTGATAAAGATTCATCCTTCAACATCTTTCTTGGATGACCTTGGCTACATCAACATGTGGTTATCCCTTCACCATACCATCAATGTCTCGAGTAATGTTTCGATGGTCATGTTGGGACATTGTATGGTGATAAGGCCATGTTCAAGACATGTGAGTATCAATAAATTGAGGCGGAATTCTATCACATGAAGGGAAAGGATAAATCCACAACAAGAAAGCTTACCAAAGTTAATGCTCCGTATGGTTTGGAAAAGATTCTAGTAAATCCATTTGCGCATGCGAGTACAGATTAAGTGTTTCCTATACGTCAAATTGACAAGATAGACCCAAATCAAAATACTCTTATGGAAAGATCCATAATGTCAATTACGGAAATCGATCCAGACAACATGGGAGAAATTGGTAACCCACTAAGCAGTGATGAAAGCCCAAATGGTGACGTCTTCATTTCATCTGCTGAAATCCAACAAGTATATACTTCGCCAATCAGGCCAGAAGAAGTTATAGCAACATCGGAGGTGAACAATGATGTCCATTCTCAATACATTATCTCCTCTTTATTTCCCATGGAAGACCCTTCATCATCAATTAGGTCAGAAATGGAAGCTTATTCTTCAAGATGTTCATATTTTAACATCTCTTATGATCATGGAAATTCTTCTTTATCATCTACTATGCATGTAGAAACGGAAGAAATAACACATGATGAAGAAGAAGAGGAACATCTCGGAGATTCTCCTTCAACATTTTAAGAGGTTTTCTCTACCACCGTGGATGAGTCAGAGAAATAAATTTGGGTACAAAAGAATATCCACGCCCCACTTTAATCGGTGTGGTCATGAATCTTGAAGAGTAAGAGATGTATATTTCCTTTCTAAATAGAAATAGAGATATATTTTCTTGGAACAATATAGAAATTTCCGGGCTTGATCCTGATGTTGCTACTCATCATTTGGGTTTACCAGAAGAACATCGAGGATTTAAGCAAGTCGCGAGAAGAACACACCCAACTTATGCTTCCAAAATTGAAGCTGAAGTGGATAAGCTTATCAAAGATAAATTCGTCAGAGAAGTTCAATATCCCAAGTGGTTGGCTAATATTGTCCCTGTAAAGAATAAGAATGGAAAAATTAGAGTTTTCATCGATTTCAGAGATCTTAATCGGCATTGTCCTAAGGATGATTTCCCAATTTTGATTACAGAACATTTAATTGATGCAACAGCTGGCTATGAAGCACTTTCCTTCATGGATGGATATTCCGGATATAATCAAATCTGAATGGCTCCAGAAGATGAGGAATCCACAGCCTTCAGAGCCCCTCAGGGTGTGTTTTTCTATCGGGTAATGCCATTTGGCTTAAAGAATGCAGGCACAACATATCAGCATGCCATGCATCGTATCATCAAACCATTTTTAGGGAAGTTTGTTGAATGTTATGTGGATGATTTGGTGGTTAAATCCAATCAACATTCTCATCACATGTCTTATTTAGAAGTCATATTCCGCAAACTTCGGTAACATAATTTGAAGATGAACCCCTTAAAATGTGCTTTTGGGGTAACCTCAGGAAAATTTATCTACTTTTTTGTATGCCATCGTGGTATTTAAGTCGATCCTGAGACGACAAAGTCAATAATTGGTATGTCACCTGCTCAAAATTTGAAAGAATTGAGAGGACATCAATGACACTTAGCCTATATTTGGCGTTTCATCGCCAATTTGGCAGGCAAAAGTTTACCCTTCACCAAATTGATGAAGAAGGGAGTCACTTACTAGTGGACTGCAGAATGTCAAGAAGCATTTGATATTCTCAAGAAATAACTCTTGGCTCCACTGATACTAATTCCACTTGTTGAAGGAAGACCAATTATCCTTTACATGATAGATTTAGAGCGATCATTGGGTGCCTTTCTTGCTCAGAAGAATGATGCTGGGAATGAAAGTATCCTCTAATACCTCAGTCGGACTATGCTTGAAGCAGAAACCCGGTATTCAAGTATTGAGAAGTGCTGCCTGGATTTAATATTTTCAGTTCAGAAGTTGAGACACTACCTAAAACATCATGAGGTCCAATTGGTATCTCGCAATAACCCTCTAAAATTCATCCTTAGTCTTCCAATGCTTACAGGACGTCTGGTAAGGTGGGCAGTTATTTTGCAGCAATTCGACATTAAATAAGTGTCTCAAAAGGCAATAAAGGGCCAAGCTCTGGCTGATTTCCTAGCTGAACACCCTTCAGTGGAAGACACATTTTCAGATATTGAACTCCCTGATGAGTAATTCTTCTCTATTCAAGAAAGTCCTTAGGCATGGGAAATGTATTTTGAGGGTGCTTCCAGAAGTCCAACATGAAAGAAAATGGAAAATACTAAATTCAACAAAGTTGGCTTAGAAATTGTGCTCATTTCTCTAGAAAAGGCAGTGTTACCTTATTCCTTATTATTATGGGAAGGTGGTACCAATAATGAAGCAGAACACCAAGCTCTCATCGCAGGCTTGAAATTGGTGCTTCAAGCACAAGTGAATCACTTAAAGGTGAAAGTTGATTCAGACCTGGTAATCAAACAAGTTAATGGGGATTATGACATAATAAAAGAAGAATTAATCCCTTTGTATGATTACGTCCGAGAGTTAGTGGCAGAATTCCCTTTGGAACTGACATTTTCTTATGTCCCGAGATCACAAAATGCTCAAGCTGATGCACTGGCTAATATATCCACAGCTCTGGCAGATCCAAATCGGGACGAGACAACCATCAGTATTGCCCACCTTCGTGCAATTTCACCTTATGTTCGATCCAAAAAAGAGGAAATTAATGAAATTAGTCACATTCCTGAACTGTATGGTCATAATACAGGATGGATGTCACCTATCAAGGAATACCTTCAAAATGGAACACTTCCACATGATAGAGTCGAGAAAAAACTAATCTGGTGACGTGTGGTCAATTTTAATGTTTTTGATAGCCCAGATCACTTAGAGAAAATTTCATATAAACGTGGTTTTGATGGAATTATCTTCAGATGCATTGATGGTGAAGATAAAGTGGTTGTCATGAAAGAAGTGCATGTAGAAGTCTGTGGCGCCCACCAGTCCGGACATAGACTGTCAGATCAGATTCTAAGGCTTGGATACTTTTGGCCTTCAATGATACAAGATTGTGTTGATTTCACAAAGAAGTGTCATTCATGCCAAGTACATTCCAACTTCATTCATCAACCTCCAGAGTTTCTTCATAAATCTAAATACTCCTGGCCATTTTCCACATGGGGAATGGATGTGGTGGGACCTTACCCTTCAGCTACGGCCAAGCAGTTTAAGTATATTCTTACTGTTACTGATTTCTTTTCCAAATAGGAAGAGGTAGTACCTCTCAAGGAAGTCAGTTCTAAATGCATTGTTAGTTTCATCAAGTATAACATCATTACCAGATTTGGTGTCCCTCATACCATATTGACAGACAATGGCACCAACTTCTGTTCATCCGAGCTGAAGAAGTTGTATCAAGAATACAACATCAAATCCAATCATTCATCTGGGTATCATGAAGCGGCTAATGGCCAAATAGAATCCTTCAATAAGACTCTTTCTAATATACTGCAAAATACTGTGGATAAACATAATAATTCATGTCCTGATAAACTCTTTCATGGTTTATGGGCTTATTGGACTACCACCCGCACTGCAACGTGGTCAACTCCATATTCACTAGTATATGGAACAGAAGCAGTCTTGCCTATTAAAGTTCAACTACCCTCGCTCAGAGTAGCCATTTGTGATCAGTCATCTATAGATGAACAATCTAAAAAGCGATTGAATGAATTGGAATGGTTAGATGAGAAATTATTATGCACTTTGCACCACTTGGAAGTCTATCAGAATCAAATAGAACGAGCTTTCAACAAAAAAGTTTGTCTTCGTTCATTCACTCAGGGAGAATTGGTATTATTTCTCAGAACTCCAATTATACTTGGATTGAAACCTTCTAAGCTTGACCCAAAATGGGAAGGACCTTACTAAATGCATAGGGTCTACTCCAATGGAGATTATTCATTAATCTCGATGGATAGAGAACTCATCACTACTCCAACCAATTCCAGATTTTTGAAGAAATATTTTTTATAAACCCAAAATGCATAAACCATGGTCCAGTATGACCTTAAACTGTACCATGGTCTAGTATGACCTTAAACTGCACCATCACATCCAATAAAACGTTAAATTGCATAAACATCCACGGTCCATGCATACAACCTAAAACTATTTGCACTTTCGTCTAACATGACGTTAAACTGTGTCCCCCTTCATCGTCCTTACTATATGATGTTAAACTATATAGAAGTCCCTTATATCCAGAAATAATTTAAACTACATAACCAATGGTCTATGCATGTGACCTTAAACTATTCGCAGTTATGTCCAACATGACGCTAAACTGTATCGTCCCTTTTTTTTCAGACATGACGTTAAACTGTGAAAAAGTTACTAATACGTCTAACATGACGTTAAATGGTGTACTCTTTTTTCCTCATTGCATGACATTAAACTGCACAATCTTCTTTTTCTCCAACATGACATTAAACTGTATTGTCCCCATCGTCCTAACTACATAAAGCTAAACTATACAGAAAGTCCTTTAATATGTCCTACATGACATTAAACTGTGCATCGTTAGGGTTGTTGCTACCTCTTGTCTCTCACACCGAGTATGACTCACATGAGATTAGAGAAAACTTCAACCATAACACTCTCTCTGGGCTACTAACCATGTGTAAGTCCCAACACTATTTTCTAGGTTGTTGTCCCCAAGGAAAACTTGATCACTAATTCATTATTTAATTGAACTACATGGACTTTGATCCTTGCCTTCTAGGCTGGGTACGTAGGCAACCTCCCAATTTTCAAGCCCAAAACCAATCTCTTCACATTGGGTCACCTCTATGTCATATGATGTTGATTCGTGAAACCGCCCCTAGAATCAATATCTTTACATTGGTTCACTTTCATCCATGATATACGACGTTAAACTATACAACACTTTTGTCCAGTATGAAAATAAACTACAATATTCTTTGATACTCTCACCTAAGATGGAATCATTACTTACATTGGTTTTCAATGATGTTTCATCTCAAAGAATATGTGCATACATGGAAATAACAGAACCTTTTATCTTGGGTTAAACCATCATTGCACTAAAGTCCCCTTTCACCCTTCACATGTATGAACCAAATCTATACAAATGTTATTTCTAGAACTACGTGGGCTTGATTCCCATCTTTATGGGATACGTAGGAACATTCGAGTGTCCCTCGAATCTATCCCCAAGTCTTTTGGGCCTAACCCCAAATTCCTCTTTTAGTCCTCCGGCTGAAAAGTCCCCCTGAAAACACACACTGAGTATTTCTTATAATGGTCCAAGCTCTATGACCCTCAACTAAGACCTCCAATCCTTTTGTCCCACCTGACGTTAAACTGTAGTTCAAGAACTACGTATGGTATGATTCCCATCTTTATGGGATACACAGTGAAGTCTAACATTTCCATTTAGGACCTAGCCACAACATGATTGTGGTTAGCATTGATCTTTGTATCTCTAAATACATTAGAAAATACCCATCTTTATTTGTCATAACCCTAACCATAAATATTTTCAGATCTTCACAACCCTTTTCTTGACTTCTAGTCCCAAAAATGTCAAATTTATAAGAGTTATTTTTCTTTACTATGCAAAACGTGCCCTTAGGTGGCCTTGCATAAACATTCTACTTAACGAACCTGTCAGCCAAAATATGCGACTATTTAACTATGTAATCAATTCCCTTAGGTGGGCCTGAATAATTCAACCCCCTAACGGGTTTGTCGAATACTGGTAACTTCATTATTTGGAAGAAATCCTCTTTTGTCTTTATTTGTATTAAATGAAAACATATAGGGATCTGAAAAAATAGCCATCTTTAACATATTTGTTCCATATCCTTTTTCATGATCTGAAAGTATTCAAGTCTATGGTTTATATTCTCCTTCCCTACGTTTGGGTCAGACCTTTGAAGGAGTGATATCCATCCAGTTCTTTGATAATCTTGTTTGGAAATATCTTCTCTATATTCAAGTACCTCTTTCTATACAGAAAACTCTATAATTTGGAAGATTTGACTCTTTATAAACTTTCACTGGCTTTTAGCACTAGGAAAGTAAATTTCTGAGAGTTCTTTTTCTTGACTATACAGCACATGCCCTTAGGTGGCCTTACATAAGTAGTCTACATAACGGACCAGTCATCCAAAAGATGCTATTTATTTTACTATGCAGCCAATGCCCTTAGGTGGCCCTACTTAATTCAACCCCCTAATGGATTTGTTAAATAATGGTAACTTCACTCTTGGGAACTACTTTTTCTAATTCCTTTATTTCTCTTTTTCATATCATTACTCAGATTCAAATATTCTTATGTCATAGTTTACATATTTTCCCTCATTCTTGAGTATGGTAATATGTTTTCAGATGAATTGTCAAGGAATTGATTCAATTCTAATTCATTCGTTCAAAGCTATTTCAACCTTAAACATTATCCTCTTTATGTCTGACGTGCATGACTTTAAACTTCCCACAAAAGACAAAAGAACTCTTAATAAATGTCAAGTTCCAACTCACTAAACATATATTTTTTATGATTTAGGTAATATTGATCAATTAACAGATTCAAAGTTTGTAGGGTTATTTATAATAATCCTACTAAAAATCCAACTATGCTTACTAGGCCCATTGGCTTAGGAAAAATTTAAAGAAGGTAATAGGAAAATACTTGCACAAGTGATTGAAGATGAAAGCATTCTATCCATTAATGCACAAGAATTAGAAGGACATCCTCAAATTGGAGTCTCTTCTCTTTTTTTTAGGAAATTACAAAAGTTTGTCGACATAAGTCTTCACTTGATGAACCGCATCCCGAGCTTCATCAGCAGCCACTTGAAGCTCATGCACCTGACCAACTTCACTCTTTTTAGCCTGATGGAGTGCTTTCCTGGCATCCTCAATGGTCTTCATACCATTAGTTTAAACTCCCTCCAGTGAATTATTGAGTTGGTCAAGTTCCCAAGTAACATCATCTAACTGTTGCTGAAGGAGCATATTCTAGATGACTTTTTCTTTGATCCTATGCTTCCTCACCTTCATCTTGGTAGAATAGTCGGCCTTAGCTCGGGATACCGAAGTCTAAAATTCGCTGATGTTGACTGACAGTTTCACCCTGGTCAGATCTTCGCGACACTTTTTCTCCTGGTCCCTCCTGAAGATGACTTGTTTCACCACGATATGTATCTCTTGGTATCCAAAACCGCAAAGTCCTAGCATGATGAACTGGGACAACAATCGAGGGATCTTCAATGATACCTCTTCTAAAGGAACCTCATATATGTTTTTCATATGTTGTTCCATGCCTTGTGTCGTGAAAATCTGAGCGCCTTAAGCACATCTGGTTCTGATTCAATATCATTATCACAGGGAGGCATGTAATCTGGGATTAATGCACTTAAAAAAGTGCCTTGTTCTGCTTCTTCCCCCCTGACCGTGGTTGCTTCACCTTCTACTACTGTTTGGGCGGAAGTTGAGACCTCACCTCCAGTTCTAACCATTGAAGTTGACAGCCATGTTTGATTAATTAAAAGTATGGTTAGTTCCATAGAACAATGGAAGTTAGTTGTCTATCTTGAAAACTCAGTCCAATCATTACCTAACAGTAGATCATCAGCTTGAGAAGACTCCTCCACATCTTTCCCAGTTTCAACAGGATCTTCAAGATGGGTCTCAGGAGGGTTTATTGGATTTAGCTCCACTTGAGCTAATGTTTCTGCAATGGTAGGGTTGACATCAACGTCCACACCCTATTCAGGGAATGGTAGTTCATTAGCCGTTTCGATTATTTTTGCATCCATTTGATCTGCACAAAAGTTTAATAATTAACTCCTAAATTATGTTAATATTTCATAAAATTTTGAAGGATTTGAAGAAATTGGATAAGTCATTAAGGCGCACAAGTCCCATAGTTGGCGCGCAAGTCTCCTTCGGTCGCGCAAGTATCACCGCGCAAGTCCAAATACCTTAACAGAAGCGCGACGCAAAAAACAAGAAGCACGAAACAGAGGAATCACTTGCGCGGACGAGCAAAATCCAAGAGCCAAGCTGGGCGTCGAGAACAAGAAATCCGTGAGAGTCGAGTGCTTTGTACGGAATGAAGCCCCCTATTTATAGACGCGTCCATAACCCTGTGTGACCAAAGGTTGTACCCCTGTTCCCCAGACCCTGCGCACCTGAATCTCATTTGCGCACCATACCATGAACACCCCAATTTCCTTTTGATTCTCGATTTCCTCAGAGTCAAATTCTTTTGATTACAACTCTAAGGGGGGACTTTTGTTGATGCTCATTTCGTCACAGAATCTAAAAATTGGAAAAGGGGAATATCTTAGCTCAAAGTAATTTACCCTTTGGACAAATATCATAAAATTGACAAATGAAGGAATAAGAAGAACATTGTGCCAGGGTCACGGAAGTTCTATAAAGGTCACTCAAGTAGACTTGCACGCCGTAGTGGTCGCACAAGTACACATGCGTGCCAAAGTTGGTCGTGCAAATCCCTTGCACGCCCTAGGTGATAACTGCCCGGGGTCTTCTCCAGCCTATAAATACCCTCGATGGGGGCCCCATTTGAAGGAGGATTTTTTCCAGAATTCAGATATAGAGCTCTGAACGCCCAAGTCTCTTATTTGGGTCTTCCGAACACTTATAAGGTAATTATTTACCTATAATGGAAGGTCTAAACAAGAGGAGTAAGGTCTATGTGTTAGAATTCACTAACACTTGCACGCCTAAGGTGTTTTAACCTTAATGGAAATGAACATACTTGCACGCCGCCCTACTTCTTCACCAAAACTTGCGCGCCACTCTTCTAGAAGTACCTCAGGAAAATTATAAAGGATTTGGTCAAGGATCGCCCAAGTGTTACCCTACTGGTTAACAATCGCGCAAGTACCCATATGTCACGCAGGTGTACCTGCGCAGCCAAAACTTGCACGCCCACGCAGTACCTGTGTGCCTTATAGGACTTGTGTGCCCCTGGCTTTTTGGGTGCCCTTCTTGAACTTCTTGCCCATTAAGCCTTTCTTATACCATTCCACCTCTCCTATTCAAGATTCAGCCTTCAAGACATTCTTTAAAGCCATTTATGGAATGTTTTCTTGATTAACTTTCTTATCTGAAATGAATTCTGTGGAATATCTCTCAAAACCTAGTGATTTACACATATATATGTTACTAAAGATTGATATTTCATTCATTCAACATCATCCTTTAAGATGATAGAACCCGTCAAACTAGGCCTCCTTTTCAAGAATAAGCCCCAGTCATAATTCTCAAGTCTGGGCATCCTCCTTAGGAGTAAGCCCCAAGTCCTCTATAACCTGGGATTCCTTTTCAGGAGTAATCCCCAATATTAAAATTCCCAAATATCAGTATCCTACTTAGGAGTAGGCCCCAACCATAATTATCTTAACCTGGGCCTTTTTTCAGGATTAAGTCCCAATTCTTCATTAACCTGGGCCTCCTTTTCTAGAATAAGCCCCAGTTTCAAATATGGGCATCATCCTTAGGAGTAAGCCCCAAGACCCTTAATTTTCTCTTAACCAGTCCAAATTTACTTTTGATTTGGGCTTCCTTCTTAGGAGTAAAACCCAATCATAAGTCCCCTCTAAATTTGGGCCTCCTTTTCAGGAGTAAGCCCCAAGTTAGAGTATCCAAATCTCCATAAAATACATATACCTTTATGGACCATGTTCCTGTATTTCTTCCCTGAAGTAAATCATAATATTCATCTATTTGGGTAGTCATACATACATAATCCCCACATCATTTCTTATGATTGCATATTTCTTGGAACAAATTGTCTGGTTTTACCAATACCTCTTGTTTCTCACACCGAGCATGACTCACATGAGCTTAGAGCGTAAAAGTAATTATGACATCTTTCTTTGATCCATCCATCATAAAAATGATATTCCCTTACTCTAACTGCGTGGGTTATGATTCCTTTTCCAAAACAAAGGATACGTAGGTAGCCCATCTGCGGGTACGATCCCAACTTTGAAATAATCCATGTCCTTTTGAATGACAATAAACTTCAAGTTCCCCACTGAGTGGATTTAAAACCAGTATGGTCATCATAATAACCAAGAGACTTTTATGTATCAAAGGATACCATTTACTAAGAATCTTTAACAAATATAGATGATTCTCTATCAATGAAGAACCTAGAATGCATATAAAATATTCTCTAAATTTCTTACATATCAATCATTGATTGTTATATCTAAAGGAAAACTCATTTTATACTTGGTAATGTAATAAGGATTCACAAACATAACATAAATCTATAAAGAGAGTCCCGAAGTAGACAATAATTCCCCTAAAAAGGTGTGATGATTCCGACCTCCCGTTCTCTCAACCAATGCAAATTCCTAATCCTCGTCAGTCCACAATTAATGAGCGCCTACCTTTGGAAAGTAGGTTCAAATGGATATGGAATCATTGGATGTTTCCGTTTCTACGAAAAAATCCGTTAGAAACCGCTTGGAATGTTTGAATCATAAATCAATGAGATCATCCCCAATTCCAGAGGGAAACAATAAAAAAAGATACCTAAATTTTGGTGAGTATTGAGTAAGTGATTTATGAAATAAATACATCCCTATCTGGATACAAGAATGTAGAGGCGGCTCTGGAACAGATGTACTTAAGTGTGAAAACTCTAATAAGGAGTTTTGGGCTTGACCCGGGGTATCCTGGTACACAACAACGGTCCTTGCTACACTCTTGGTTATAAAACTCCCTGGCGATATGCTTTGGTAAATTCACAATCTTAGTATGAACCATTATTAATGGAATTAAATAAATTCCCCTAAGAATATATGTTAGAAATTAGATCACGGATTACATAGATTAACTCCCATAGATTCATAAGTTATGAAAATAAAAATTATTTATAATTCATCAGTTTTGTCCTTGGATTACCCTTTATGTGTTACCCCTAACATTCCTTTTATTCCAGCCAATGGCCGGTAATTGTAGGACTTGAGCTAACAACTGTTACAAAGACCAATGTCAAGGCTATTCTAATGAGATGCCCAATCTGATGGGAGCAGGAATCGCGAACATTGTCATGATACTCTCTCAGTTAAATCAATTTTTGAATAGAAACCTGGGTCAAGAGGAACATTCAACCCCCCTAACAAAGAAGAAGTCACTATCGTGAGATTCATGAGACAAAGACCTCCTACTTTTAATGGATCATTGTATCCCTCAATCCACAAACAATGGATCAACTCCATTGAAAATATCTTCTCTATCCTTCAATGTTCCAAACAAGAGAAGGTTCTTTATGGCTTCTTATCATATAGAGGGTGAAGATGATAAATGGTGGATATTGATCAAAAATATGAATCCTGAGGAGGAGATCAAGCCATTGGAATGGAAGAATTCCCGAAGAATGTTTTTGGATAAATATTTTCCCCACACCCCTTGACTTAAGATAAATATGGACTTTCTTTCCCTCAAGATAAAATACAACAAATCCATTGGAGCGTATTAGGAAAAATTCCCAAGGCTTGTGTGATATGCCCCTGGATTTATCATTACCCCAGAATGCATGGTTGACCACTTATTTGGTGGGCTAAAACATAGGTTGAAAAAATCCCAGATGATATGTTACTTTGACGGCTATGGGGAAATTGTCTGATGTGCACTCAAGGTCGAAATGAAGAATGGAGAATCTTAGGGGTATCATGGGAATAAGAAGCATAAAGTGGACTAAAATTATGGAAGTCTGATGGATATATCCAACAGTGCTAAGAAAATCCATCACCCCCCATCCAAAGGTGTGGAAGGAAGCACCCTAGAAATTTCCAAAAGGGGACAAGGAAATTCTTTAGGTATGGAAGAGAAGGGAACCTAGCCATTAACAACCGACAAGAAAAACCCGCAGCTAAAGCATACGATCGGAACACTCCATTTGATCCTCAACTTGTTGTTCAATGCTTCAACTACAAATAACCTGGGTACCTTTCAAATTAGTACCATATCCAAGGGTTTTATGAGGCAACCAGCAACCTCCAAGGCAGAAAGGGCGAGCTTTTTCCATCACTACTACTGAAGTGAACCCTAAAATGAAGTGGTGACAGGTATTCTAGTTATTCATTTAAGAATAGTGAACATATTTTTTTTCTAGTTCTATGCATTATTTTATATCACTAAATTTTAGTAGAACAATCCAAACACCACAAAAATCATAGATGTAAACATGCCGTTGAGTACGAAAAATGGGGAAATTATTACATCCTGTGAATATAACTCATACCTTATCATAATTGATGGGTTGAGCTTCCTAGAGAACCTCTTCATACTCCCTCTGGTGGAATTTGATGCAATTCTCGACATGGATTGGATTTCCTTGTATATATCCAAAAAAAATTATGAGGGGGAAATCACTCTCCATATGGAGAATCGACCCCCGATTCTATGCAAGTTCAAGGAGGAAGATGAATCTTATTTAGAACCATCATCTCAAGCTTGGATATTACTTCCCTATGAGCATGAGTATCTAGATAAGATGATTGAGTCTAAGGAGGAAACTGTCCTTGAAGACATGCCTGTTGTAAGGGAATTTGCTGAAGTGTTTCATGAGGAATTGTATGGTCTTCCTCCTAGAGGAGATGTTGAATTCTCAATTGACCTTATAACTGGGGTGCTTTTAATATTTAATACTCTGTATAGAATGGTTGTTGTGGTGCTTGAGGGGCTAAAGAAACAACTACATGAGAATTAAGATAAAGGGTTTATACTCCCGAGTGCTTCACCATGGGGTGAACCAGTCCTCTTCGTCAAGAATAATGATTGGCCAATACGCCATTGAATCGATTATCGTGAGCTTAAAAAAATCACAATAAAGAACAAGTATCATCTAACATGAATTGATGAATTGTTTGATCAGCTACATAGAGCCTAATACTTTTCCAAGGTAGATTTGCAGTTGGGAAATATCATGTAAAGGTGAAGAAGGTAGATATCCCCAAGACTACTTCTCATACAAGATACAGGAACTAGGAATTCATAGTAATGCCTTTTGGACTATATAATGCTCTAGAAATATTCATGGACATGATGAATAGATTATTTAGAGATTAACTTGACAAATTTGTGGTAGTCTTTATAGATGATATTCTAATATACTCCAAAACCAAGGATGATCATGAGGAGCATCTAAAAACTCTACTAGAGACCTTGAAAATGGACAACCTCTATGGAAGTACAACAAGTGTGATTTCTGGTTGAAGGAGGTCTCAATATTGGGTTATATCATCACACGAAATGGGATATTTTTGGATCCCTCCAAGACAAATACAATTGAGGGATGGCTAATTCCTACATTGGTAACGAATATCTATAGCTTCTTGGGGTTATCTGGATATTATCACCAATTTTTGTAAAATTTCTCACGATTTTCCAACCCTCTTAACAAGCTAACTCATAAGGGAGTAATGTTTTCTTGGAGTGATTAATGAGATGAGAGCTTCAAGGAGTTAAAATAGGAGGCTTATCACTATGCTCATGCTCACATTACACTTGGGTGGGGAAATTTTTGTCGTATTTAGTGATGCTTTGAAGAAGGTCATGGGTTGTGCGTTGATGCAGAATGATAAAGTGATAACCTACGCCTCAAGGTAGCTAAAAACCCATGAGAAAAATAACCTACAAATGATCTAGAGTTGGTTTTTGTGATCTTTTCATTGAAAATCTGGAATAATTATCTCTATAGGGAGAAGTGTGAGATATATACTAATCAAAAGAGCTTAAAATAAATATTCACACAAAAATAGCTTAATACGCGCCAATGAAGATGGACGACACTCATCAAGGATTATGGCTCCTCAATCAACTACCATCACAGTAAGCCAAACAAGGTGGAAGATGCTCTAAGTAGAAAGGATCCTGAATCTTAATCAATGATGATAGTTAAAAAGATCCAATCTTCTTATATTTGCAGATGATGGGCATGGGAATCATTAAGGTAGGAACTTCATCAGTCCTTTCTCAAATGATTTCTCAAACGTCCCTCATATAGAAAATAATGGATGCTCAAAGAAAGGATGCGGAAATTCTAAAAAGGGTGGAAGCTATCAAAAACAAGAAATCCTCATAGTTCATGGTTGATAAAGGATGGAATTATGAGATTTGCGTCATGATTATGTGTACCATCCAATCTAGATATAAATAAGGTGCTTATGGATGAAATGCATAGCTCAAACTTCTCTATTCACCTAGGGAGCACAAAGATGTATCGAGATATCAGAGAAAAATTTTGGTGGGACAATATTAAAAGGGAGATTTCTGAATATACATCATAGTTCTTAGTATATTCCCAAGTGAAATCTGAGAGGCACAACTCTAAGGGGATGATGAAACAACTACCCATATCAACATGGATTTGGTACAACATTACTATGGACATTGTCACTGGATTTCAAAGGACATACAAAAGAAATAATTTTATATGGGTCATTGTGGATTGTCATACGAAGACATATCACATTATTTCGATTCGAGATGACTTCTCATTGGATCAACTTGCATGGATTTACATGAATGAAATGGTAAGGTTGTATGGATTACTTCTATCTATTGTATCTAATCGATATACAAGATTCACCTCTATATTTTGAAATAGTCTTCAACATGCTCTGGATACTAAGCTGATATTTAGTACGACATACCATACTCAAACTAATGGCCAATCTGACAGGACTATCCGACGACATGAGGACATTTTGAGAGCTTGATCAATGGACTTAAAAGGAGGATGAGATCAACATATTCCTCTAGTTGAGTTCTCTTACAATAACAATTTCCACTCAAGCATACAAATGGCTCCTCATGATGCCCTTTATGGGAAGAGGTATAGGACACTAGCATGTTGGGATGATGTTGGGGAGTGAAAACTCTTAGGTCCAGAAATGGTCGAAGAAATGGTGGAGAAGGTTAAGACCATCTAGCATCTCATTAAAGCTGATTAGAGTCGACAAAAGAGCTATGATGATAATCATCGATGAGACCCAGAGTTTGATGTTAGAGACATGGTATTCATCTGTATATCACCATGGAAAAGAGTTGTGAGATTTACGAAGATTGGAAGGCTTATTTCAAGGTACATTTGCCCTTTTGGGATCCTTGATCACATTAAAGTAGTGGCCTATCGACTAGCACTCACATCGAACCTCTCTCAAGTACATGACGTATTCCATGTATCACTCTTGCGGAAGTACATATCTGACCCATTGCATTTACTCAATCCCGAGGTGGTACCATTAGATAATGACCTCTCTTATGAACGGAAGCCGATGAAGATATTAGATCATAGGGAAAAAGTTCTAAAAAATAAGAAAATACCCTTTATGAAGGTGTTGTGGAGAAACCACAATTTTGAAGAGGCAACATGGAAATCAAAGGAATTGATAAAGCAGTGTTACCCGCATCTGTTTTAATGCAGGAAAAGTAAATTTCATGGGAAAAAATTCTTAAGGGGGGACGATTTTAATGACCCAAACTTTTATCAATGAAAATTTCTCTTGATCTAATTAAATGTCTTGTTATGAAAGATGGATATATAAAATATGCACTTCCTTGGTTTTTTTTCAATTTCAAAATACCATTAATAATTGTTAAGATTGTTAATATAGTTGTTGAATAGTCTTCATATGATTAGTATAAATATAGTGCTTTAACCAATCCAATTTACTCTGAAAAAGGAAGCGATGGCCCCATCTAAAAGATTTTCCACATATGAAGTCCATTTGTAGGAGCTCGGAAAGGAGGTGGCATCATTTTTCTTCGCTCTTGACCAAACCCAAGTGAAGATTCTACACCTTAATCTTGAGAGAAACCACCTAGGGGACAAGTGAAAGTTGATAGAGATTACCACTCAAGCAATGTTATTTATGCCACCCCAAGAGTCTGTCACCATCGCACACCTTACCCTTCGGAATTATGAGGTTGTTATAAGGGTATACAAAACAAGACCTTAGAAATATGATTGTGTGCATTATTTGTTTATATAATAAAGAATATACATTCATTTTATTATTGTTACTTTTTTAATAGTATTTAAAGTATTTTTAGTATTTTTAATTTATATTCAAATAAAGAATCTATTTTGATAAATTAATGGATTTTTTAATTAAATATTATTTTAATAAAATATTATTATTATTAAATTACTTTTTATTAAGTATAAATGATTGTGTAATTTTTTGGAATATAATTATAATTTTTATTAAGGTTTGAAAGTTGTTTTTATCAAAACCCATGAATTTTCGATAAATATAAGTTCTTATTTGAAAAGAGAAAATTCAATTATTTAAAAAATTATTTGGATAAACTTAATATTATTTTTGGAATTAGGACATCAAAATTATCCAATGGTGAATTTTTCATAATTTTCTTAGATAGTCGAATTTTTGGGTAAAAATTAAATATCGTTTAAATATAAAATTTATTTTATGACATCATAATGACCCAATAGTGATGTAATAAAATACTATAAACATTATATTCGGCCAATATATGTTTAACTATTAAAATAATTTGATTTTTGATTTGTTTGATTTATTTTACCAAGCCTTAGTTGACCCTCCAAGACTTATAAAACATTTTAGCTTTTTAAATTGATTTCCTTGAGAGTATGAATCGCCTCCACCTATGTAACCCTATTGTTTTAAGAATTTAGACTATTGGACTTATAAAATATTGTTTTCCACTCCCCTATGAAAAAACCCATGGTCAAAAACCATTTTCTGGTATGTGATTTTGATTAGCTTAATGTGTGGTGTCCAAATCCTTAATAATAAATAATTCCCTCTCCTTTCCGATATAAACCCACACAAGCTCCCACTTCCTCTTCACTCAAAGCCTTTAGATTTCATCCAACCTCTGAACTCATCTCTCTATAATCTTCCCAATGTTCTCCAAGATCCCAAGAAGCCTCTCCCAAACCTTTGGGATCACACTTCCAAGTAAGGAATTTCTTCTTTTCTCATTTTTTTCCAAATTTATCTATGTTTCTATGCCCGTTTTTAAATTGGAAATGTTGGGGTATGATTTAGAACCTCCCCCATACTACCCTATTTATGTTGGAATGATGAGATACCCCTTTCTCTCTGATTAATTCCTCCCATGTACACCTATTACCATGCAAAATTTCCTTAAGTAATTTATCTCTTATCATTTACATTCAAGCAATTATATAGTATTGTGATAATAAATTACATTAAATTTATTGGGACATGTATCTATATTACCCACATACTTTAAATTTAATGTACATATGCTAATACATACCTTTCTCTCTCATCAACCATTTTTATTAATTCTTATGTCACTCCATTATGCTGCCGAAATTACACCGCAACTTTCCAAGACAAAGTCATTGTGTAGAAAATACCATGCGCATTTCTCTATCAAGGGTATTCACATTTATTTACATTTACATATTGATTATATAGTTTTATGTATGCATTCCACAGTCCTTTATTGTAGAATAAATGATGATGTGTAATGATTCAATGTTATATGATACATGTGGCACACTTATGCATGAAATGAAATGATTAAGAAGGGGGTGCCATGATAACACTCTAATGCATTGGGTAAAGATTAGTATCATGATACATCAAGTTCAATGAGGATTTATTCATGCTAATTCAAGTGAAATTGGGATTTACTCATGATAATTCAATTACAATGAGGGTTTACTCATGCTCCATGTGCAATGAGCCTTGGCTCATGCTAATTCCATGTTAAGTGTTGTTGCCCCATTTCCATGTTATGATAATCATGCTATATCAGGACTTTATGTTCATGTTACTTTTATGCTCCATTTATATGCCTATTTAATAACATGTATAGTATTCTTCATTTTATTCCTTGTTTACTCCCTTAATGATCTTTATAGCTCACCCTTTTCACATGTACGTCCTCAGGTTATCCCATGCAATGCTAAGTACGAGGGAATGTCGTGGTTATGAAAAAGATGTTTTCCATAAAGATGTTGTGTGTTTTTCATTTTAAGTTATTATGTAATTTTCTCAATCACAAAAGACACTAGACCTCTCAATATTCCATGTTGTATCAAGTGAATAGTTTATGTAAAAAATCATGTTTAAGTGTGTAATAAAAATCAGTGTTGTTATAGTTGGTATCAGAGGATAGGTTCAGTTATTTTTGGGATTAGGATTTAAAAATTATTGTTAAATAATTAGGGATAAGACTAAGTATAATAAAAACATCCCTAAATTTTGATGAGTATTTAGTATGTGTTTTATCATGAAAATATATCCCGGTCAGGATACGTGTAGTTTGAGGCGGCTCTGCCACAGATGTTCCTAGGAGTGAAAACTCTGAAAAGGAGTTTCGGGCATGACCCAGGGTATCGTGGTACAAAAAAATGGGCCTTGATGAACTCCTGGCTATGACACTCCTGGGGGATATTCTTTGGTAAATTCACAAGCTTAGTATGAACCATTATTAAGGGAATTAAAAAAATTACCCTAATAATATATGTTAGAAAATATATCATTGATAACATATATTGAAGCCTATAGATTCATAAGTTAAGGAAATAAAAGTTATTTATAAGTTATATGTCTTTTCCTTGAATTATCCATTATATTTTACCCTAATATTCCTTTTATTCTAGCCAATGGTTGGTAATAGGAGGACATGGGCTAACAACCGATCCGAAGACCAATGTGATGACTCTTCTAATGAGATGCCCAATCTGATGGGAGCAGAAATCACGAACTTTTTCACTATACACTCTCAATTAACTCAAGATTTGAATAGAAACATGGGTCAAGAGTAACATTCATCCCCCAATAAGAAATAACAAATCACTATTGATGGATTAATGATACAAATTCCTCCTACTTTTAAAGGATCGTCTGATCCCTCAATCATCGAACAATGGATCAACTCTATTGAAAATATCATCTCCATCCTTCAAGGTTCCGAAAAAGTGAAGGTTCTTCTAGATTCTTATCGTATGGAGGGTGAAGCCGGTCAATGGTGGAAATTGATCAAAAATAAGAATCCTGAGAAGGGGATCGAGGTGTTGGAATATAAGGTTTTCCAAAAAAATGTTTTCCGATAAATATTTTCCCCACACACTCCGACTTAAGATGGAAAGGGACTTCATTTCCCTCAGGAAAAAAAAAGACAACGAATCCATTAGATCTTACGAGGAAAAATTCACAAGGATTACACGATATGCCTCTGTCTTTGCCATTACCCCTAAATACAAGGTTGACTGCTTCTTTGGTGGGATGAAACCTAGCCTGCAGAAAGCCATGGCGATTTGTGACTTCGACAGCTATGAGGAAATTTTCTGATGTTCCCTCAAGGTTGAAATGGATATCAGTGAATCTTAGGGGTATCATGCTGATAAGAAGCGTAAGGTGGACTACATTTTTGGAATCCTGATAGATAAATCCAACGGTGCTAAGAAACTCCAACACGCCACTTCCCAAAGGTGTTGAAAAAATCACCCCATAAATTTCGTGGAGGGAACAAGAAAATGCTTTAGGTGTGGAAGAGATTGGTACCTAGACATTAACTACTGACAAGAAAAACATGTGGTTTCCACAGAGGAGATAAAGGCTCCATTCAAACCTCAAGGCGTTGTTCATTTCCTCAACTGCAAATAACCAGGTCACCTTGAAAATCATTTCCCTAAGACAAGGGTTTTCGGAGGCAACCAACAACCTCCAAGGCAGCAATGGTGAGCTTTTTCCATCACTATCTCAGAAGTGAACCCCAACAAAAAAGTGGTGACAGGTACTCAAGTTATTCATTCAATAATAGTGACTGTATATTTTGATTTTGGTTCTACACATTATTTTATATCCTAAAAGCTTAGTAAAACAATCCCAACACCACCACAAATAATGGAAGTATTGATTTCAATGAGTACGAGAAAAGGGGAAATCATTGAATCCCATGAATATAACTCCTCCCCTATCATAATCGGTGGATTGAACTTCTCCGAAAACCTCGTCATACTCTATATATTGGTATTTTATGTAATTCTTATCATGGATTTTATTTCCTTATATAGATCCAACATAAATTTTCATGAGCGGGAAATCACTCTCCATATGAAGAATCGACCCCCGATTCTATACATGTTCAAGGATGAAGATGAATCTTATTTAGAACCAATATCTCAAGTGCGTATATTACTACCCTATGAGCACGTGTATCTGGATCAAATTATTGAGTCTAAGGAGGAAGCTATCAATGAATACATGCCTATTATAGGGGAATTTACTGAAGTGTTTCCCGAGGAATTGTATGGTCTTCCTCCTTGAAGAGATGTTGAATTCTCAATTGACCATATACCTGGGGAATTTCCAATATCCAATACTCCATATAGAATGGCTATTGTGGAGCTTAAGGAGAAGAACAAACAACTATAATAGAATCTATATAAAGGGTTTATGTGCCGTAGTGCTTCACCATGGGGTGCACCAATCCTCTTCGTCAAGAAGAAGGATGGGCCAATGCGCCTTTTCATCGATTATCGTAAGCTTAAAAAAATCACGATCAAGAAGAAGTATCCTCTGCCACAAATTGATGACTTGTTCAATCATCTTTGTAGAGGACAATACTTATCCAAGGTTGATTTTCGGTTGGGATATTATAAAGTAAGGGTGAATAAGGAAGATATCCCCAAGACTGATTTTCATATAAGATACGAGCACTCTGAATTCATAGTAATTCTGTTTGGACTCACTAATGCTCCAGAAATCTACATGGACTTGATGAATAGATTCTTTAGATATTACCTCGACAAATTTTTAGTAGTCTTTATAGATGATATTCTAATATACCTCACAACCAAGGAGGATCATGAGGAGCATCTAAGAACTATATTAGGGACCTTGTGAAAGGATAATCTCAATGGAAAGTACAACAATTGTGAGTTATGGTTAAAGGTTGTCTCATTCTTGGTTCATATCATCACAAGAAATGGGATATTTGTGGAACCTTTCAAGAAAACTACAATTGAGGGATGGAAGAGGCCAATATCGGTAATAGATATATATTGCTTCTTGGGGTTAGCCAGATATTATCGCCAATTTGTGAGAAATTTCTCATGATTGTCCAACCCTCTTATCAAGCTCACTCGAAAGGGAGTAATGTTTTCTTGGAGTGATTAATGCGAAGAGAGCTTCAAAGAGTTAAAATGGGGGATTATCACTATGCTTATGCTCACATTACCCACAAGTGGAAAACGTTTTGTGGTATTTAGTGATGCTTTGAGGAAGGGCATGGGTTTTGTGTTGATGAATAATAATAATGTGATAGCCTACGCCTCAAGGCAGCTGAAAATCCATGAGAAAAACTATCCCACTCATGATATGAAGTTGATGGTGGTGATATTTACATTGAAAATCAGGAGGCATTATCTCTATGGGTAGAAGTGTGAGATATATACTGATCAAAAGAGCCTAAAATATATATTCAGACAAAAAGAACTTAATATGTTCCAATGAAAATGGATAGAACTCATTAAAGATTATGACTGCTCAATCCACTACCTTCCTGGTAAGGTCAACAAGGTGGCAGATTCTCTAAGTAGAAATGATCATGCATCATTATCAATGATGAAAATTGAAAAGGATCCAGTCTTCTTAGATTTTCAGAGTATGGAAATGGGAATCATTAAGGGAGGAACATCATAAATCCTTTCTCAAATGATTTCTCAACCATCCCTCATATAGAAAATAAATGATCCTCAAAGAAAGGATGTGGAAATTATGAAAAGGGTGGAAGCTATTAGAAATGGTAAATCCTTGGAGTTTGTGGTTGAAAAGGATGGAATTGTGAGATTTGGGTCATGATTATGGGTACCATCTGATCCAGAGATAAATATGGAGCTTCTAGATGACACGCATAGCTCAACCTTCTCTATTCACTTGGGGAGCACAAAGATGTATCAAGATCTCCAAGAAAACGTTTTGTGGGACAATTTGAAAAGGGAAATTTATGAATATACATCAATGTTCCTATTATGTCAGCATGTGAAGGCTGAAAGGAAAAAATCTAAGGGGATGATGAAACCACTACCCATACCAACATGGAAGTGGGATAACATTACCAAGGACATTGTCACTGTACTTCCAAGGACATATAGAGGAAACAATGCTATATGGGTCATTATGGATCATCTTACAAAGATAGCTCACTTTATCGTGATTTGAGAGGACTTCTCATTGGATCAACTTGCACGGATTTACATCAAAGAAGTGGTAAGGCTGTAAGGAGTACCACTATCTATTGTATCTGATCAGGATACAAGATTCACCTCTATGTTATGAAAGAGTTTTCAACATGATCTGGATACTAAGATGAACTTCAGTATGACTAATAATCCTCATACTAATGGTGAATCTGAGCGGACTATCCAACCACTTGAGGATATGTTGATAGTGTGATCAATGGACTTCAAAGGAGGATGGGATAAACATATTCATCTGGTTGATTTCTCTTACAATAATAGTTTCTACTCAAGAATCCAAATGGATCCTTATGAAGCCTTTTATGGGAATAGGTACAGGATACAGTCATGTTGGGATGAATTTGGGGAGAGAAAACTCCAGGTCCAGAAATGGTCGAAGAAATGGTAAAGATGGTTAATACCATCCAGCATCACATTAAATCTGATCAGAGTCGACAAAAGAGTTATGCTGGTAATCATCGATGAGACCTAGAGTTTGATGTTGGATACACGGTATTCATCTATATATCACCATGGAAGAGAGTATATAATTTTTGGAAGAAGGGAAATTCTAGTCCAAGGTACATCGGCCCTTTTGAGATCCTTAACCGCATTAGAGAAGTGGCATATCGACTAGAACTCCCACCAAACCTATATCAAGTTCATGATGTATTCCATGTATCACTCTTGAGGAATTACATACCTAGCCCATCGCATGTACTCAATTCTGAGGTGGTACCATTAGAGAATGGCCTCTCCTATGAAGAGATTTCGGTGAAGATCTTAGATCGTGGGGAAAAAGTTCTATGAAATAAGACAATGCATCTCATGAAGGTGTTGTGGAGAAAAAACAAGTTTGAAGAGAAAACATGGGAATCAGAGGAAGTGATGAAGCAAAGTTACCTGCATCTATTTTACTGTGAGAAAAGGAAATTTCGAGGGAAAAATTTCTTAAGGGGGGAAGATTGTAACTACCCAAAATTTTATCAATGAAAATTCCCCTTGATCTAATTAAATGTATTATTATGAAAAATGGTTATATATTATATTCACTTCCTTGTTTTTAGGTTTTTGGATTTAAAAATACCATTAATAATTGTTACCAATGATAATATAGTCGTTGAACCATGATCACATGATTAGTATAATTATAGGGCTTTAATAAATCCAATTTACTCAGACAAAGGAAGTGATGACCTCATCTAGTAGACTTGCCTCGTTCGAAGCCCATTTTTCGGAGCTTGGAAAGGAGGTGGCTTCATTGTGCTTCGCTCTTGTCCAAGTCCAAGCCGAGCTTCAACACAATAAGCTTAAGAGGAACCTCCTATAAGAGAAGTGGAAGTTGATAGAGATTACCACCTGAGCGACGTTATCCGAGCTATCCCATGAGTCTGTCACCATCACACACATTACCCTTCGGTATTATATGGGTATTATAAGGGGTTATGTTACATGACCATAGCACTATGATTATGTGCAATATTTTTGTATATAATAAATTGTGTAAGTTTATTTTTTTATTGTTATGTTGTAAATAGTTTTTAATGCACTAATAGTATTTTTAGTAAATATTCCACTAAGGAATCTATTTTGATAAATTAATGGATTTTGAATTAAATAATAATTTAATAAAATATTATTATTAGATTACTTTTTATTAAGTATAAATGATCATTTAATTTTTATGAATACAATTAAAATTTTTATTAAGTTTTGAATTTTGTTTTTGTCAAAACCCACAAATTTTCAATAAATGTATGTTTTTATTTTAAAAGTGAAAATTCACATATATAGAAAATTATATGGATAAAATTAATTTTATTTTTTGAATTAGGATGTCGAAATTATCCGAGGGTGAATTTTTCATAATTTTTTGAGATAGTCGAATTTTTGGGTAAAAATTAAATACCATTTAAATATATAATATGTTTTATGGAATCATAATGACACAATTGTGATGTAAAAAAATAATGTAAACATTATTTTTGGCCAATATATGTTTTAAGATTAAAATAATGTGAATTTAGGTTTTTTTTATTTATTTTACAAAGCCTTAGTGGACCATCCAAGACTTATAAAACATTTTCGCTTTTTAAATTAATTTCCTTGAGAGTGTGACTCACCTCCACATAAGTTACCTTATTATTTTAATAGTTTCGGCCATTAGCCTTATAAAATATTGTTTTTCACTCCCCTTTGTCAAAAACCATGTACATCCATTAAGGTAATTAACAAAACTCCCCTATGAATACATGTTAGAATGTAGATAATGAATAACATAGATTGAAGCCTTTAGATTCATAAGTTAAGGAAATAAAAGTTATTTATATGTCCTCTATTATATTCATGGATTACACTTTATATGTTACCCCTAACTTTCCTTTTATTCTAGCCAATGGCAGGCACTAGGAAGAATTGGGATAAGAACCGATGTGAAGACCAATGTGATGATTGTTCTAATGAGATTCCCAATCTAATGGGGGGTAGGAATCATAAATATTTTCATAATAATCTCTCAGTTAAATAAATATTTGAATATAAAAATGGGTTAATAAAAATATTTAACCCCCCCCCCCCCAATAAATAAAAAGTCACTATCGAGAGCTTCATGAGATAAAGGCCTCCTAATTTTAATGGATCATCTGATCCCTCAATCAATGAACAATGGATCAAATCCATTGAAAAGATAATCTTAATCCTTCAATGTTTCGAACAAGAAATGGTTCTTCTGGATGAATATCATTTGGAGGTTGAAGCTGATTAGTGTTTTACATTGATCAAAAATATGAATCTTGAGGACGATATCGAGGTGTTGGAATGGAAGGATTTCTAGGAAAAAAATTCGATAAATATTTTCCTTGCACCCTTCAACTAAATATGGAAGAGACTTTATTTCCCTCATGAACAAATATGACGAATCCATCAAAGTGTATGAGGAAAACTTCACAAGGATTTCACGATACGCGACTATCTTTGTCATTACCCCTGCATGCAAGGTTGACTGCTTCTTTGGTGGGCTAAAACCTAGCCAGCAGAAATCCCTGGTGATCTGTGACTTTGACAGATATGAGGAAATTATCTGATGTGCCCTCAAGGAAGAAATAGAGATTGGGGAATCTCAGGGGTATCATGTGGAAAAGAAGCATCTGTTGGACTACAATTCTGGAAGTCTGATTGATAAATTAAACGGTGACAATAAAATCCATCACCCCACATTCCAAATGGTGTGAAAAGAAGAACCACAGAAATTTCCTAAAAGGAGCGAGGAAATGTTTTAGGTGTGTAAGAGAAGGTCACCTAGTCGTTAACTACCAACAAGAAAAACTTGCGGCTGCAATAGAGGAGGGGAACGCTCTGTTCAAACCAAAACGCATTGTTCATATAAGGACCTGGCCTTATTAAATACATAATATTAAATTTATTAAAGAAAACACTTCCTTTTATAATGAATATCTTTTCAAGTTTAGATATTTAGGTAATTAGTACAATCCATTCATAAAATTACACATTATTACAGAGTGGATACCAAAAAAATGGTTTCCATTTTTTTAAATATAAAACATTAAAACATAAAACAAGACTTCTTGAAAATTCTTCAAAATTTAACATGGCTTCCTTCCTTGTCTTACACATCCATTAACCTGTGGAAAATCATTTAAAAACTTGTGATTAGCACAAAATCTCTGTATGGTATGGAAAAGAATGAAAAATCACATTAGTCCATGAATATTCATAACGTTTGAAAATATTTTCAAAAGAAATTCTTGTCACCCATATATAATTACTTTGTGTAACATGAGATTTAAACAAGATCCACACAAAACATGAGAACATAAATATAATCATAGGTATCTTGGGGAATTACTTTCATAATATTGTAACCATTCTTGGCTACCTTATAAATTGTAACCCTCACGGCTACCTTACTTTGTGTAACCATCACAGTTACACTTTGAGTAACCATAAGGATAACCTCCAACTTAATCATACACAATGAATTGGAGGGAGATATAGGTCCCACCCATAATAATAAATAATTCACTAGAACCAAAAAATAATCATACAACATGAATAATTCTATAAAAACATTACTTTGGAATTTTGGAAAACCAAATTTTAAAAGAGGATTTTTAAAGAAAACCCCTTATAAATATTATAAAATTGAAGAGAGACTTAATAGAGTGGATAGAATATGTATATATACTGTAAATACACATAATAAAACATAATATAAATAGATCCCATCAGAAAAATAATTTAAATAGCACATAAATAATGAAGTAGAAGGTTAACTCAAAGAATGGAAATCGGGTTAAGAATTCCCTTACCTCGGGTTTGTCTTACTTCCAACTTGTTTAAACCTCCTATATAATGGTTAAAATAGTATTATTAATATTTTACAGAAACATTTTCATGTTTATAAATTATTATATGATAATTTAATAACATTATTTCACCACTTTAATTGTTATTATTTTTCTCCTTGCACCGTTTTTGGGTGAGTTCTTTCCATGATTTCTATTATTGGGTCATGATGGACATTCATATCGTTTGGAAGTGAAACTCCATAATTTTAATGGAGTTTTACTTACATATATAAATTAACATAAATTATACCATTTATAAATTTGATATTTAATATGAGGTTTATTCATATGTTTAAACATTAATGATGTTTGTTTAGATCATTTTAGTGGTTCTTTGATAATAACGACCTCATTTTATTTTATATATTAAAACCATGCGTAAAAAATAATTCCAGAACCATGGTTGAGTCATAAAACATATATTATTACCTGGTTCAATCATATAAATGGTTTCATGACCAGACTTTAAAGCATTAATGCAAATTGAAATCACATCGTCCACGATGTCGATAATTCGACACATCACGAACAATATTTTTAATTCCTTTCATAAGTGGGGGAGGAGAAAAATAATGATGAATAATTTTCCATGAACATGAGAAAATACATAATATAAAATATTATGGATCTTTCATTCCTCTTGGTTAATAGGATGTGAGGAAAGAAGAATAAAATAATTGAATCTTAAAATAGAAGAAAACTTGATAAATTTCTCACAAAAATTTGACAGCCTAACGGCGTCTCTTAAAATTTCATAAAAAAAATTTGATGAGAGAAAGGTGATATCTCATCATTCATACATAATATAGACAGTAAGGGGGGAAATTTAATTGAATATATCATCATAAGACGAAGGTAATGGAAGATAATAACATAAAATGAAAGAAAATAAGGAAAATAAAATAGGATGTTTACCTCTTGATCTCTTCTCCTTGAGATCCTCCTTAAGGGCTTTGGTTTTGGAATTTTGTTGAGACCAGTAGCTCTAGAACATGGGGAAGAATATTGGGGAGGTAATTTTGAATAAATTAGACAATGATAAAGTTTTAGAGGTGTGGGAGGAAGAGGGGAGTGAGGGTGGTATTTATAGTGGAGGGGAGGGGTATTTTTCATTATTTTAATCATTATTATAATATTTTTCTAAACACTATGAATAATCTTAACTCATGTGACCCCAAATAGTAATAATGGAATGTGAGTTCGAACCAAGTGGGATTACATCATCCTTGCATCACCTATGATGCAGTAAATCATGTATTTAGCATTTATTATATTTTATCGTATTTTACTATTCATCAAAAATTCAAGAATTTTAGAAAAATCCCAAAAATTTACCCTGACCATTTTTCGATGTGTATAATTAAAAAAATATTTCCATTTTTTGAAAATAATTTTCTAAATATTATTAATTTAATTTTTAAATAAAGGCATACTTAATTCAAAAATTAACAGTTCTAATTCTACAACTACTTCTTTATCATAATGAAAAATTAACCAAGATGTTATTATCTTATATCCTTAAGAAATTAAAATAATAATAAAATTTAATATTCCTTAGGGTCATATAAATATTTATAAGGGTATGTTAGTATTCAAAAAAAAAAGTTAGTTTCAGCAGTCCCTAAATAACTTACTGAACACAATTGTAGATGACAGTTTCTTGAAATTCAAAACATTGTGGTAGTAAAGTTATTTTTAAAGGCTAGTTATAAATATCTACTTTAAACAATGTTTCATGCATTTCAATTTATTTTTATAGAACCATGGGGTGTTAAATTATCCCCACCATCTTCAAATCGCGTCCTCGCAATTTTATTTACATATTAAACAACTGAGGGTACCTTTCTCTCATAACATTTTCAGACTCCCATGTTGCTTCTTCAACCACATGCTTTCTCCCCAAAACCATTACCTGGTGGATTAGCTTATTCTGCAATACCTGTTCCTTTTGATCAAGAATCTAAACTGGTTTCTCTTTATATGAAATGTTCTCTTCCAGCTGAATTGCTTCTAGGCTCAAGAAATGTGATGAATCTGGCACATAATTCTCATCACCGAAACATGAAAAACATTGTGTACCTGAACCAAACTTGCAGGAAAAGCTACATGGTCTGAAACTGTTCCAACTTTCTCCAAGATTTCAAAAGGACCGATGAACCGCGGACATAGCTTTCCTTTCTTACCAAAACGCATCACACATTTCCAAGGATAGATTATAAGTAAAACATGGTCACCTACCTCGAAAGAGAAGTCTTTCTTTCTGTTATCTGCATAACTTCTCTGCCTGCTCTGAGCTATCCTCATGTGTTGTTGGATCATCCTCACTTTTTCTGCCACTTCTTCTACTAATTCTGGCCCAATCAACATTCTTTCACTGAATTCATCCCAAAACACTAGAGTCTGACACCACTTCCCATACAAACCCTCAAAAGGTTCCATCTGAATACTGGAATTAAAACTGTTATTATAAGAAAACTGAACTAAAGAAAGATGTTGATCCCAACTTCCCTAATAATCCATTTAACAAGCTTGAATCATATCCTCCAATGTTTGAATCATTTTCTCTAACTGTCCATATTATTGAGGATGAAAATATGTACTAAACTTTAACTCTATTCCCAATGACTTCTGAAGTCCCTTCCAAAAGTTAGAAGTGAACCTGAGATCTCGGTCAGATACAATGGAAAGAGGAACTCCATGTAACCTGAAAATATCCCTGAGGTACAATCAAGAAAGTTGATCCAAATTCATTGTATCTCGAATAGAAGAAATTGTGCATACTTTGTTAGCTGATCAACAATAACCCAAATAGAATTGTTACCTAGAGAAGTCTTTGGTAGTCCCACCACAAAGTCCATGGATACATTCTCCCATTTCCAATCTGGCACTGGAAAAGGCTGAAGCATCCCCTTCGGTAACTGCCGCTCTTCTTTAACCTGTTGACAAGTCAAACATTTCATGGTAAAATCAGTAATATCTCTTTTAATTCCATCCAACCAATAATACTCCAGAAGGTCTCCGTACATCTTAGTACTTCCAGGAAGAACAGAAAACGGAGAACTATGAGCTTCACACAACATATAATTCTTCAACTGAGAATCACTAGGAACACACAACCTTTTTCCAAATAATAAAACACAATCTTTATCAAGATTAAATTCTGGAAACTTACCCATTTTAACCAGTTCTACCTTTTTCTATAGCAAACAGTCTTCCTTCTATGCTTGCATTATTCTGTCTGACAAAAAAGACTGCACTTAAACCTAAAACAAAACAGATGTATTCCATGCACCAACAACTTCTATGCCAAAATTCATCAAATCATTCATCAATGGATCATGTTCAAAATGTAACATGGTTAATGATGCATGATGTTTCTGACTCAAGGCATCCACCACTTTGTTGGTTTTTCCGAGATGGTAATTGATTGTGTAGTCATAATCTATTATCAGTTCTATCCATCTTCTCTACCTCAAGTTTAATTCCTTATGATTGAATACATACTTAAGACTTTTATGCTCAGTGTATATTTGGAATTTGGTTCTGTATAGATTATGCCTCCATATTTTCAAAGAAAAAACCACAGCTGCCAATTCCAAATTATGTTTGGGATAATTTAGCTCATAAGGATTAAGTTGTCTCCAAGCATAGGCAATTACTTGATCATTCTGCATCAAGAAATAACCAAGTCCCATCAAAGAAGCATCACTGTAGATGACAAACTCACCATTTCAAGAAGGTAAGGCCAAAACTGGAGCATTCACCAATATCTTCTCCAGTTCTTGAAAAAAACATCATATTCCTCTGCCCGAACAAATTTAACCCCTTTCCGTGTAAACTTAGTTATAGAGCTAGATAACCATGCAAAGTTCTTAAAAACCCATCTGTAATAACCTGCTAACCCAAGAAAACTACGATTCTCTGTAACATTTGTGGGTCTTGGAAATTCATCAACTACTTTCATTTTGGCAGGATCAAATGTTATTGCATCCTTATTTACAATGTGCCCAAGAAAAGAAATCTGTTGCAACCAAAAATCACACATGCTGAATTTCTCATACAATTTATTTTCTTTTAAAGTTTAGAAAACAACCCTTAGATGTTTTTCATGGTCCTCTTTATTTTTAGAAAATACCAGAATGTCATCAATAAATACAACCACAAACTTATCCAAGAACTCATGAAATAATTAATTCATAATATTCATGAATACTTCAGGTGCATTAGTTAATCCAAAAGTCATAACAACATATTCATAATGACCATATCTAGTACGAAAGGCTGTTTTCAGGATGTCATTCTTCTTCACCTTCAGCTGATGGTATCCGGATCTCAATTCAATCTTGGAAAAGTACTGAGCTCCCTAGAGCTGATCAAACAAGTCCTCAATATGACGCAAAGCATACTTGTTTTTAACAGTGATGTTATTAAAAGCTCTATAATCAATACAAAGTCTCATGGAACCATCTTTCTTTTTAACAAACAAAACAGGGGCTCCCCATGGTGTAGTGCTAGGACGAATGAAGCCTTTGTCAAGAAAATCCTGCAACTGATTTTTCAATTTAAGAAGTTCTATTGGAGCCATACGATATGGGGGTTTTGAAATTGTCTTAGCATTAGGAACTAAGTCAATTATTAATTTGATTTCTCGATCAGGTATGACACCAGGTAACTCGTCAGGAAAAACATCATGGTATTCATTTAGCACTAGCACATCATTAATTTGAATAGTTCCCTTGTTTTCAAAAATATGAGAAAGATAACATTCATTTCCATCTTTCAATATTTTCTCATCTTCCTAATATGTTATCAATTGTATGGTTTCATTCATGAATAAAAACTGAAATTCTTTCTGAAAAACAACTTTAGCTCTGCAGTCAATCTTAGCATGATAATCAGAAATCCAGTCCATTCCCAGAATAACATCAATCTCGACTAAGGGTAAAACAACAAGATTTTCAGGTAAATTCCTTCCACATACCACAATAAAAAGATTATTATAATTCAAATTTGAAATAATATTTCCCCCTTCTGTTTTAACAACATGTTTGGGTCTCATTTTTTGAGATTATATTTCCAATTTACCATAAAAGTTCTCAGAGTAGAAGGAATGTGTAGACCCCATATCAAACAAAACTTTATAAAAATCTGTGTGAATAAACAAATTACCTGATACGACTTTATTGGATGGCCCGACATCTACTAACGTAGTCGCAAAGGATCTCACTACACCTTTCTGCTTGTAGTTTGGCTTGTTTGTATCATTCGAATCTCTCTTTGGGCAAGCATTTTCTTAATTACCCATTTCACCACATTTAAAACACTTTACAGTATACTTATCATGATTATTCTTAGGATCATTTTCATTGCAATCCCGGGCTATATTTCCAAACATACCACATTTAAAACACTTCCTAGTTTTTATAATACATTCCCCAGGGTTTTTCTTGCCATACTTTTCATAAACTCGAAATTGGATTTTCTTACCATCAGATTTCTTTGGTCGATTATTACCCATCGCTTTCCAACTAGACCTCTTCTTCTCTTTATTTCAATAATGCACATGATCATCAGCAAAATCCATCTCTACCCTCTCAGCACATCAGACAAGTTTCTCATAACTATTGAATTCACGGGAGGCCAATGTCCTTTGATAACTTGGCTTCAGTCCTGTTTAAAAGGGGTTGATTTTTCTATCAAGATCTAGAATAAGATTTGGAGCATACCTCGCCAGTCGAGTGAAGTTATCTTCATACATAGACACTAAATCTTCCTCCTTCTATTTCAATTCAAGGAATTTCTTCTCCATCCTAAGTCGAACCACCTTAGGAAAATATTTTTCAAGGAAAAGACTTTTAAATTCATCCCAATCGAAGGCAACAAAATCCTCTATACACTTGATATTCTTTACCATTGACCACCACTGATCAGATTCCCCTTCAAAATGATAAATGACAAGACTAACCTTCTGATTTTATGAACATCTGATAACATCGAATATATTTTCAAGGGCTTTGATCCATTTTTCAGCAGATACTAGGTCAGAAGATACATTGAATGCCGGAGGATGTTGTCTCATAAAATGTTCCACTACTATCATATTCAATTGTAGTACATCTATTGGTTCTCTTGCATGTATTCCGCCACCATATATTTCTTGTGTTAGCTGAGCCATTAGTGTCACAAACTTCTCGGTTCCAATCCCTACCATTCCGGGCTGTAGTTATGGAAGGATGTCATTCTGTCAGTGCCTCTCCTCTTCAGCATCCCTGTTCCTTCTGTGGAAAACCAATATGAACAAACTTATCTTAGATGAAGCAATATGGTAATCTTTAAATGCTATAACATTTCAAATTAAACATAGAGTAAAAATCATTTATGGTATTCTATTATCATCATTATACCCCTAAAGTTATCTAAACCATCCTCTGATACCAACTATAAGAACCCGACTTTATTACATACATAATCTTGAATTTAGTCAAGAAAGCACTTCCTTTTACATTGAATATATTATCAAGTTTATAACTTTAGGAAATTAGGACAATACATTCATAACATTACACATTATTACATAGTGGATACCATAAAAATAGTTTCTATTTTTTAAAATATAAAACATTAAAACATAAAACAAGACTCCTTGAAAATTATTAGAAATTTAACACGGATTCTTTCCTTGTTTTACACATCCATTAACCAGTGAAAAATCATTTGAAAACTTGTGATGAGTACAAAATCTCATTAATGGATGGAAAAGAAGGAAAATTCACATTAGTCCATGAATACTTGTAACGTATGAAAGCAGTTTCAAAAGACATTCCTGTCACCCATATATACTTACTTTGTGTAACATGAGATTTACACAAGATCTAAAAAAACATGAGAACATAAATATAATCATAAATGTATCTTGGGTAATTACTTACATAATCTTGTAACCATTCTTGGCTACCTTATAAATTTTAACTCTCACGGCTACCTTACTTTGTATAACCATCGCAGTTACGCTTGGGAAAAACCATACGGTCGACCTCCAACTTAATCATACCCAATGAATTGGAGGGAGATATAGGTCCCAAACTTAATCATAAATAAATCACAACAACCAAAACATAATCATATAACATGAATAATTCCATAAAAACTTTACTTTTGAATTTCGGAAAACCAAATTTTAAAAGAGGATTTTTAAAGAAAATCCCCGTATAAATATCATAAAATTGAAGAGATACTTAATAGAGTGGGTGTAGTATGTATATATATACTGTAAATAAACATAAGAAAACATAATATAAACAGAACATATCACATAAGCAACTTAAATAGTACATAAACAATGAAGTAGAAGGTTAACCCAAATAATGGAAATCGGGTTAAGAATTCCCTTACCTCGGGTTTGTCTTACTTCCAACTTGTTTAAACCTCCTGTATAATGGTTAAAAAATAGTTATTAATATTTTATAGAAAAATTTTCATGTTTATAGAATCTTATATGATCATTTAATAACATCATTTCACCCCTTTAACTGTTAGTATTTTTCTCCTTGCATCGTTTTTGGGTGAGTTCTTTCCATGATTTCTATGATTGGTTCATGATAGACGTTCTTGTCGTTTGGAAGTGAAAATATAGAATTGAAATGGAGTAGTACATACATATATCCAGTCACATAAATTATTACATTTATCATTTTGATTTTTAATATGAGGAAGATTCATTAGTCAAAAGATTAATGATGTTTGTTTAGATCATTTTAGTGGTTCTCTGATAATAATGACCTCATTTTGTTTTATAAATTAAAACCATGAGTACAAAAGAATTCCAGAACCATGTTTGAGTCATAAAACATATATTATAACCTGGTTCAACCATATAAATGGTTTCATGACCATAATTGAAATAATTAATGAAAATTGAAATCACATCGTCCACGATGTCGGTAATTCGACACATCACAGACAATATTTTTAATTCCTTGCATAAGTGGGGGAGGAGAAAAACAATGATGGTGAGTTTTACATGAACATGAGAACAAACAGAATATACAATATTTTGGAGCTTTAATTCCTTTTGGTTTTGAGGAGGTGAGGAAAGAAGAAGAAAATAAAGGAATCTTAAAATAAAAGAAAACGTGATAAATTTCTCACGAAAATTCGGCAGCCTAACAACATCTCTTAAAGTTTCATAAAAATGGTTTGATGAGTGGAAGGGGATATTTCATCCTTCATACATAATATAGATAGTAAGGGGGGATATTTAATGAAAAATCCCATCATAATTCAATGTTAATGGAAGAGAATAACATAAAATGAAAGAAAAGAAAGAAAATAAAAGAGGATGTTTACCTCTTGATCTCTTCTCCTTGAGATCCTCCTTAAGTGATTTGGTTTTGGTATTTTGGTGAGAAAAGTAGCTCTAAGAAGTGGAGAAGAATATTGGGGAGGGAATTTGGTAGAAATTAGACAATTATCCAGGCTTGAGAGGTGTGGAAGGAAGAGGGGAGTTAGGGTGCTATTTATAGTGGTGGGGAGGGGTATTTTTCATTATTTTAATCATTATTATAATATTTTGCTAAAGACTATAAATAATCTTAATTAATCTGACCCAAAATAGTAATAATGGCATGTGAGTTCAAACCAAGTGGGTTTACCACATCCTTTAATCACCTATGATGTAGTAAATCAAGTATTTAGCATTTATCGTATTTTATCATATTTTACTATTCATCAAAAATTCAAGAATTTCATAAAAATCCCAAAAATTTACCCTAACAATTTTTCAATGTGTAGAATTCAAATATGAAGTCCATTTTTTTAAAATAATTTTCTAAATAATATTAATTTAATTTTTAAATAAAATCAAACTTAATTCAAAAATTAACACTTCTAATTCTACAACTACTTCTTTATCACAATGAGAAATTAACCAAGATGTTATTATCTTATAGACTTTTGAAAATAAAATAATAATAAAATTTCCTATTCATTATGGTCATATTACTATTAATATTACTATTCATAAGGGTATGGTACTATTCACAAAAAAACAAGTTGGTTTCGTCGGACCCCAAATAACTTACTGAACACTATTATAGATGACAGTTTCTGGAAATTCAAAACATTGTGGCAGTAAAGTTATTTTTAAAGGATAGTTATAAATATCTAAATTAAACAACGTTTCATGCATTTCAATTTATTTTTAGAAAACCTTGTGGTGTTACAGTTCATTTCTTCAACTGCAAATAACCAGGGCACAATAAAAGTCATTTCCCTATGTCAAGGGTTTTCTTAGGAAACCAACAACCTTCAAGGAAGCAACGATGATATTTTTCCATCACTACTGCCAAAGTGAACCTCGACAACGAAGTGGTGATAGGTATGCTAGTTATTCATTCAAGAATACATAATGTACTTTTGGTTCTGGTTCTACGCATTCTTTTATATCCCAACAGTTTAGTAAAACAATACAAACACCACCCCAAACCATGGATGTAAAGATGTTGGTGAGTATAAAAAATGGGTCAATCATTGCATTCCATGAATATAACTCCTCCCCTATCATAATCAGTGTATTGAACTTCCCGAAAAACCTCTTCATACTCCCTCTGGTGTAATTTAATTCAATTCTTGGCATGGATTGGCTTTCCTTATATAGATCTAACATATATTGTCTTGAGAGGTAAATCACTCACCATATAGAGAATCGACCCCCAATCCTATACAAGTTCAAGGAGGAAGATGAATATTCTTTAGCAACAACATCTCAAGCATGGATATTAATACCCTATGAGCATCCATATCTGGCTTAAATGATTGACTATAAGATGGAAACGATCCTTTAAGACATCCTATTGTGAGTGAATTTGTTGAAGTGTTTCCCAAGGAATTTCCTGGTCTTCCTCCTCAAAGAGATATTGAATTCTCAATTGACCCTATACCGAGGTCATTTCTAATATCCAACACTTCGTATAGAATAGTTGTTGTGGTGCTTGAGGAGCTAAAGAAACAACTACATGAGAATCTGGATAAAGGGTTTATATTCCCAAGTGCTTCACCATGGGGTGCAATAGTCCTCTTCGTCACGAATAAGGATTGGTCAATGCAACTTTGAATCGATTATCATGATCTTATGAAAATCACAATAAAGAACAAGTATCCCCGGCCATGAATTGATGAATGGTTCGATCAGATGTGTGGAGCATAGTAACTCTCCAAGTTAGATTTGTGGTCGGGATATTATCAAGTAAGGGTGAAGAAGGAAGATATCCCCAAGACTGCTTTTCGTACAATATATGGGCTCTATGAATTCATAGTAATGCCTTTCGGACTCACTAATGCTCCAGAAATCATCATGGACTTGAGGAATAGAGTATTTAGATATTACCTTGACAAATTTGTGGTAGTCTTTATAGATGATATTTTTATAAAGTCAAAAACCAAGGATTATCATGAGGATCATCTAAGAACTATACTAGAGACCTTCAAAAAGGAGAAGATATATAGAATGTACAAAAAGTGAGAGTTTTGTTTGAAGGAGGTCTCATTCTTTGGTCATATCATCACAAGCAGTGGGATATCTATGGATCCCTCCATGATAACTAAAATTGAGGGATGGTCAAGGCCAACATCAGTAACATATATTTGTAGCTTCTAGGGGTTAGTTGAATATTATCGCCGATTTTTGAGATATTTATCACCATTTTCCAACCCTCATAACAAGATAACTTGAAAGGGATTAATGTTTTCTTAGAGTGATTAATGTAAAGAGAGCTTCAATGAGTTAAAAAGGAGTCTTATCACTATGCCCGTGCTCACATTACCCATGAGTGGAGAACATTTTTTGGTATTTAGTGATGATTAGAAGAATGAACTGGGTTTTGTGTTGATCCAGAATGATAAAGTGATAGACTACACCTCAAGGAAGATGAAAATCCATGAGAAAAACTATCCCATATATGATTTGGAGTTGGCGAATGTGATCTTTTCATTCAAAATATAGTTTTGTTATCTCTATGGGGAGAAGTGTGAGAAATATATTGATCAGAAGATCCTCAAATATATATTCACACAAAAAGAGATTAATATGCACCAATGAATATGGATATAACTCATCATGGATTATGACTGCTCAATCCACTACTATCCTAGTATGGAAAACAGGGTGGAGGATGATCTAAGTAGAAAAGATCCTCCATCTTTATCAATGATGAGAATTGAAAATGATTCAATCTCCAAAGATTTGTTGAGAATGGACATGTGAATCATTAAGGTAGGAACATCACCAATCCTTTCTCAAATGATTGCTCAATCGTCCCTCATGGAGGAAATAAAGGATGATCAAATAAAGGATATGGAAATTATGAAATGGGAGGAAGCTATTAGAAATGGTAAATCCTCATATTTTATGGTTGACAAGGATGGAATTGTGAGATTTGGATCACGATTATGTGCACCGTCCGATCCAGATATAAAGAAGGGACTTCTAGATGACGTGCATAGCTCAACCATCTCTATTCACCTGGGGAGCACAAATATATATCAAGATCTTGGAGAAAACCTTTTGTGGGACAATATGAAAAGGTAGATTGTATAATATACATCAAATTTCCTGGTATGTCGTCAAGTGAAGGCTGAGAGGCAAAAGTCTAAGGTGATGATGTAACCACTACCCATACCAACATGGATGTGGGAAAACATTACCATGTAATGTTTCACTAGAATTCCAAGGAAATCAAAAGGAAAAAATGTTATATGTGTCATTAGGGATCGTCTTATGAAGAAAATCACTTTATTGGGATTCGAGAGGACTTCTCATTAGTTCAAATTGAAGAGATTTACATAAAATAAGTGGTAAGGATTTATAGAGTACCACTATCTATTGTATCTAATTGAGATCCATGATTCACCTATATGTTTTTTAATAGTCTTCAACATGATCTAGATACTGAGATAAACTTTAGTACAGCTTATCATCCTCAAACAAAAGAGCAGTTTGAGCAGACTATCCAACCACTTGAGGACATGTTGAGAGCGTGATTAATGTAATTTAAAGGAGGATGGGATCAATATCTTCTTCTGGTTGAGTTCTATTAAAACAATAGTTTCCACTCAAGCAACCAAATGTCTCCTTATAAATCCCTTTATGGTAAGAGGTACAGGACACCAGCATGTTGGGTTGAATTTGGGGAGAAGAAACTCCAAGGTCTAGAAATGGTAGAAGAAATAGTGGAGAAGGTTAAGACCATCCAGCATCACATTAAAGCTGCTCAGATTCGACAAAAGATTTATGCTGATAATCGTCGACGAGACCTAAAATTTGTGTTGGAGACATGGTATTCATCCCCATTTCACTATGTAAGAGAGTTATGATATTTGGGAAGAAATTAAACCTTAGTCTAAGGTACATCATCCCTTTTGAGATCCTTGATCACATTAGAGTAGTGGCCTATAAATTAACACTCCAACTGAACCTATCTAAAGTACATGATGTATTCCATGTATCAATTTTGAGGAAGTACATACCTAACCCAATGCATTTACTCAATCCGTATGTGGTACCATTAGAGAATTACCTCACCTATGAAGAGAATATGGTGAAGATCTTAGATCATAGTGAAACATTTCTACGAAATAAGACAATTCCCATTGTGAACGTATTATAGAGAAACCACAAGTTTGAAGGGGAAATATGGGAATCAGAGGATGTGATGAAACAGAGTTACCCATATCTATTTTAGTGTGGGAAAAGGAAATTTCGAGGGAAAATTATCTTAAGTCAGGAAGATTGTAATGACCCAATCATTTATCAACGAAAATTTTTCTTGATATAATTAAATGTATTATTATGAAAAATGGTTATATTAAAAATTCACTTCCTTGATTTTAAGTTTTTGGATTTCAAAATAATATTAAGAATTGTTATCGCAGCTAATATAGATATTGAAAAGTGATCACATTATTAGTATGAATATAGGGATTTAACAAATCCAATTTACTTAGAAAATGGAAGTGATAGCCTCATCCAGTAGACATTACCCTTATGAATCCCATTTTTCAAAGCTCAAAAATGAGGTGGCATCATTGGGATTCGCTCTTGGCCAATCCCAATTCATTCATCAACATGTTAAGCTCGATCGAAACCACCTATGTGAGATGTGAAAGTTGATAGAGATTACCACCCAAGCGATGTTATCTAAGCCACCCCAAGAGTCTGTCACCATCGCACACCTTAACCTTTAGTCTTATGTGGGTGTTATAAGGGGTTATGTAACAAGACCTTACCACTATGATTATGTGCATTATTTTTGTATATAATAAAGAATATACATTCATTTTATTATCATTACTTTGAAAATTATTTTTAAATAACAAATAGTATTTTTAGATAATATACAACTAAGGAATATATTTTGATAAATTAATGGATTTATTAATTACATAATATTTTAATAAAATGTTATTATTAAATTACTTTGTATTAAGTATAAATGATCATTTCATTTTTATGAATACAATTGTTATTTTTATTTAGGATTGAATTTTTTTTTCAAAACCCATGAATTTTCGATAAATGTTGGTTTTTATTTTAATAGTGAAAATTCAAATACTTAGAAAATGATTTTAATAAAATAATTATTAATTTTGGAGTAATGATGTCAAAATTATCCAACAATATAATTTTCATAATTTCCTGAGATAGTAAAATTTTTTGGGTAAAAATTAAATACTGTTTAAATATATAATATGTTTTATGACATCATAATTACCCAATAGTGACGTAATAAAATACTATAAACATTATTTTCTGCAAATATGTGTTTTACCATTAAAATAATGTGATTTTAGGTTTTATTTATTTATTTTAAAAAGCCTTAGTGGACCCTCCAAGAATTATAAAACATTTTATCTTTTTAAATTGATTTCCTTGAGAGTGTGACTCACCACCACATAATCAACACTATTATTTTAATAATTTTGTCCATTGGACTTATAAAATAATTTATTTCCACTCCCATTTTTCAAAAACCATGGGATGGTTTGTGGTTTTGATTAGTTTTATGTGTGTTTTCCCAAACCTAAATAATGAAGAATTCCCTCTCCTTTCCCATATAAACCCACCCAAGATCCAACTTCCTCTTTAATCAAAGCCTTTAGAGTTTATCCAACATCTTCCATCCTCTCTCTATAGTCCTCCCAAGGCCCCCAAGATCCCAATAAGCCTCTCTGAAGCCTCTCCCAAACCATTGGTATCACACTTCCAAGTAAGGGATTTCATCCTTTCTTATTTTTTTCCAAATTTCCTTATGTTTTTATTGTAAGGGTTGGTGTCCTAAGAACCAACTGTTTTGTACATTGATTACATGAATGTTCACTTATTTTATATTGTTCATTATTATGAAAGACTATAATATAATAATGTCCTAGAAACATTGTTGCATTATTAACGTCATGGAAGATCCCCGCTATATTGAGAACCTTGAAATTCTATAACAATATTCTTAAATAATGTTTTGTAATTGAATGAAATACTATGATAGGAAACATATTATACAGACCGTCATGCACGAGTACTCGTAAGAAGACGAGACTGTCTCTCATGGAGTTCGCACTTGGTAATCTCCAAGATTGGAGATTATGAGAACAGACCCATCCGTAGCAATTCTGCATGTCTTGGTGTCATCGGGCATTTCTATCTAAGAGCATGTGTAATGGTCCTTAGACTAGAAGATTATCATTAACTCATGTCATGACTCGTGTAATTAGATTTACTGACGAAAACTGTCATGCAGACAGCTGGCGGGAAGTCGGTTACATTGGGTGCGTCACGAGTGACATGTTGTTAATGGATAAGTCAAGTAATGATTTGTCCAATACATTTATGGAAGCTGATATCTTGGCCCTCTAATTGAAATAGAACTATCACATGAAATTCCATGGAAATGGTGTAAATGAAGAGATTATTTTAGGTAGTCAAATAACGACAGATCAGCCATATAGGTTTATGACACTGACATGAAACCTGCTTGATGAGATATTGAGACAAAGGGATTAAATTACACGATAAGAATTCATATGAGGTGACACATCAATGCAGCATTAACTTATTTATCTTGGGTTCCTGGACCCGTTGCTAGACAGTAATCTTGGACTTTAGGCAAGCCCACCTAATGCCAACGAGAAAGACGCCTAGAGGGTCGCACACTAAGTGTATTCAATTATCTCAACTAGAATAAAAGTTATTCCAATATGTGGTTTAATAATGATTCAAGGAATCCTAAATCGTTTTTAAGGTTGGAGTAAGAATAAAATAAAACAAGTACATGTCGTGTATTAATGATTACATGTCATGTAGTTTTATTTTGAAAAAAATTACACACCATGTATTATTAAATATACACACCATGTAGTTTTCATTTTGGAAGGGAAATGAATAAATTAAAACAAGATATACATGCCGTATACATTGAATATACATTCCTTGTAGTTTTCAATGAAAAACAAGTACCTGCCATGTATTTATGATTACACGCCGTGTAGTTTTTACAGTAAAGATTTTGAGGAAATATCGTTTTATTAACTGATATTTATTATAATTAGCGTGGGAACATGTCAAGGAATTAAGGACTCGACATGGGGTTTTCAAAAAGAGTTAATGAAATAAATAAAATGTGTAACACATTTATTTATTTTCATAACTCTACAACCTCAAACCCGATTATAAATATCCTCATAACCTCAAATATTTTCTTACATAAGAGAATCATTGTGCACAACAATTCTGGAGAATTCTTTCAAGACCGAAATAACCTCTTCCTCCAAGAACGCTCTCAAGACTGAGAGAGATTCTCTTCCATTAGATCAATACGATCTAAGGTGGACAACTCAAGAAAAGGTTTATCTATGCTAGCACCCAAAGACTCCTTTGATGATGTCCAGAGATACGAGGTGCACATGTGGATCACCACTAGAGTAAGTCTACATTTGGCTTTTGCGACGCAACAATGAATCACATCGGAATGTGATCAAGAATATCAACAATTAAAGAACACCAAAAGGTACTTATTTTAAATTAATTATAATCAATCTGTAATGATCCTACTTTGTGGTTCTGGGACATTCTATTTCTTTTGTCTATTTCTGTGATTTGATCCGTGGAAATTGGCATTTATCGTCTTATTGATCCCGGATTGATCATTTCTAATGAAAAAAATCCAAGTGGACACATCCACCCACGCACTTCCACTGCACCCGGAACCTTCAAATGGTATCAGAGAGAGGTCACAACATTGATTATAGGTATTTAATTTTTGTTGATAATTTATGCATTTATATTTAATTCAATTTGAAATAAATCATTCTATAAATATGAATAAACGATATCTATTCTTCCTCATTCATTTCTCGATTCATATCACAGAAACGTTGTTTTAATTTTAATTTTTGATGAAAATAAAACTGAATAACTCATCTGGAGGAGTCGCTCTTTCTTCCTGTACAACACGGAAATAAATGGCGTGTAATTAAAACTACATGTCGTGTACTTAGGTTCAACGAACCGGTACTGGTCCGCAAAACCACTCCGTGTGAATTGATTACACCTAAGAATTTAACACCCCATGTTGACCAGAAATGAACGGCATGTGGGAACATGAATACATGGCATGTATGTTAGAGAAACACGTCGTGTAGTCTGATTCGGCCCAAGTGAAACTGTGTACAAAGGAGATGCTGTGTTCTGCGTACATGGGATTTCCAGGCCGGTTACCACGTAAAAAGGAATTACACTCCGTGTATGATTTATCTACACGTCGTGTACTCCAAAATTTCCAATGTACCGAAAACACGCCAAAGCCCCCGTCGTGTACATTGGATAACAGGTGAAAAGAAATACACACCATGTAAATATAAACTACATGCCGTGTACTTTCCATAAATTTCACCAGGTTTCCTCCAAATTTATAAAGACCTGTACAAGTAATATGGATGAGAATAATCACAAGGAAATTCATAAAGGAATTTAAGATAAATAATTTTTCAATTATGAGATCATAATTAATTGAATTTTAGTGAGACTTATCTTAAATGAAAGAAAGATTAAAAGAATTTGAATTCTAAATATGCGTAAATGTATTTTCATTCTATGGATTATCATGAGATAGACCAAAGACCATTTTTATGTGTGTATGGTTTCATTTAAATTTTTTTAATTTAAATTCATTGGCCTGCGAGCCTTCTTCCAATAAAATGTAGGGCTTGCATGCCCATGGTTTCTTTAATGTAAACCCCATGTAATGGAGGATCTTCCAAGCCAAAGGAGATGGTTCAAAATCCAAAGATGAGTCAAAACCAACCCAAGAATATACAAAGGTGGATAGGTGGGAGCTGAAAAACACGAACCATTAGGTTCAAGGTGTTTTCCCTAGGTCAGGGTTAGCTTATCAAAACCTCTAGATAAGCTAACCAATAGAAGCTCATGATCATTTCATCTTATTTTATTTCTGTCTGATTGTGTGGTTTATTTATTATGTATGTGTGGTCACGATCACATAATTAATGAAATAAACAAGGATGAAAAGATGGAATAAAATAAAAACCGGACTATGTGTAAAAATTATCATAACATGGTTGATCACTTAAGAAGAATCACTTAATATTAACAAGAATGTGATAATGAAAAAATACGCATAAAAGATTACAATCCCTCGATACAATATTAAGTTTGACCAAGCCTTCCATTACTTGATTAAGGGAAAGACTCAATAAAAATATGTGTTTGACCAACCCTTGTTGGGACACTTACTTTTATAAAGGAATCCCTTATGAAAGGTTTGGGGTTGACTTAACCATATTACATCAAGAGGAGTAGACCTAACTAGACTTGATGTAATATTGGAGGCAAGAGTTGAAGAAATCCAAGTCCGGATTTCATGATTGGGGAGTCCACTCAACATATCAAGGAACTGTAAGCTCACAGATGGCAAAGACCTGCCTACCTAAATACCTTCAAATAGCTTAACCAACCCTTGTTGGAGTTATGCGAAGGGGAATATAAATCCTTGCCACTAGAATGTCAAAGCAACTGGATATTCTGAGTTCAATGGTGAGGGACATTGGGAATTGATAAAATAGTGGTAGAATTAATAAATTCATGTATTATTTTTCATAAAATGTAATCAATAATGTACTGAAAAATCTTCTCTTTTAAATTGGAGAATAAATATGACAAGATCATCAACCACATTTTCTCTATGATCAATTTTGGATAAAGAAAATATCCTCACTGGCAGTAACTTTCAGGAATGGTTTAGGTGCCTTCGGTTTATCCTACGCCATGAATGAAAGTTTTATGTGTTGGAGTCCTCACTTCCTGATCTGCCTGCCCAAGGGGCAAGTGATGAATATTTCTTGGTCTATGATCAACATTTGAGTGATTCACTCGACGTTCAATGTTTGATTATGTCATCAATGTCTAGTGAGCTCATGAAGTCCCATGAAGACATGGATTCCTACAGCATGCTTGAGCACCTCCGTGGTCTATACCAAGAGAGAGAAAGACAAGAAAGGTTTGAGATCTCCAAGGCTCTATTTGAGAGAAAGCATAGAGAGGGTGCCCCAGCCTGGCCTCATATAGTCAAGATCATTGGATACATTGAGCGCTTGGAGGGTCTAGGGTTTAAACTCCCCGAAGAACTGGGTACCGATTTCATTCTTGCATCACTCCCCCAGAGCTTCTCAAACTTTGTTGTGAACTTTAACATGAAAAACATTGAGAAGTCTCTGACTGATCTTCTTATCATTATTCGCCAAGTGGACAATGATATGAAGTGTGAAAAACCTTCTATCTTTATGGTGAATAAAAGGAAAGGGAAGGTGAAGAGCATTAAGCCCAAAGCTTCTTCAAGTCCTCCCATGAAAAGGGATATCAAAGGGGAGGCAAGAGAATAGGAGGTTGTTTGTTTCGCATGTGGCAAGAAGGGCCACGGGAAGAAAAACTGCACCCAGCCAAGGAAGAAAGGGGAAGATTCATGTGTGTTTGTTATCGAATGCAATCTATATGTTTCTACCAATTGGGTATTAAGTACTTCTTGTGGTTCTCATATCTGTATCCAAATATAGGAACCATGTAGATTCAGAAAAATTGACCGAGGTGAGGTGGATCTACGGGTAGACAATGGAGCCAGACTCACTGTTGTAGCTGTTGGAGACTACCACCTCACATTGCCTACTGGGATGGTCTTGGTTTTAAAACAGTGTTATTATATACCCTATGTAACCAAAATAATTATTTCAGTATCCAGATTCGATACTGATGGATTCATCTTCTGGTTTAGAAGTGGATATTTCTACTTTTATAAAGATAACATTTGTTTTGGTAGGGAACATTTATATAACGGCCCTTATTTGTTAGACTACAAAAAACAAGTAACGGCAATCGATGAAAAAGTTAATTCACATGACTCATACCACACCCAACTTTGGCATCACCAGCTAGGACATGTCAATGATAAACATTTGACAAAATTACATAAAGATGGATATTTAAATTCTTTCGAACTAAAACCACTTGGTGTATGTCATGCGTGTCTACAAGGAAAAATTACCAAAGCCTCATTTAGTGGGAAAGGTGAATAGGCTAAGGAGCTTCTAGAATTAGTTCACAAAGATGTTTGTGGGGCATTTCTAGTTCAAGAAAGGGGTAAGTTCTCATACTTCATAACTTTTACTGATGATTTTAGTAGATATGGATATATTTACTTAATGATTTATAAGTCAGATTATTTTGATTGGTTCAAAGAATACAAGAATGAAGTTGAGAACCATCTTGGTAATAAGATTAAGAAACTCCGCTCAGACAGTGGAGGAGAATATATTAATTAGGACTTCATTGATTTCTTACGGGAGTTTGGGATTCTATCTCAACTCACTTCTCTTTACAGACCTCAATGTAATGGTTTAAGTGAAAGGAGGAACCGCACCCTGTTGGACATGGTGAGATCAATGATGAGTCATGCGAGTCTTCCATTATCCTTTTGGGGATATGAATTACAAACAGTAGCACACATACTAAACCTAGTACCAACTAAATCGATAAATGGTATTCTATATGAGTTATGGAGTGGACGCAAATCCATGTTATCGAATTTACATGTGTGGGGTAGTGAAGCATTTGTTAAGGCCTCTACAGGTAACAAACGTGCACCCCGAGGCACAAAGTGTATCTTTATAGGATATCCCAAGGGAAAAGGAGGATATTACCTACACTACCCCTTAGATAAAAAGGTTATAGTGGAAAGACATGCCATATTCCTTGAGAGGGAGCACATCTCCAAAAGAGATAGTGGGATCGAGATAGACTTTGATGATGTCGAGGCTCAAGATATATAGGAGTTGGTACAAGAACAGATTCCATAAAGCCCCGTGGAAAAACAATCTGTTCCAGATATACAAGAACAGCGTAGGAGCACGAGAGAGGTGAGAGAACCAGAATGATATGGTTTTCTTTTCACCGAGGATGGTGAATCATTATTGGTTGAAAATGATGATCATCTTACCTGCAAGGAAGTAGTTTAAGGAACAGACGTTTCCAAGTGGAAAGAAGCCATAAATTCTAAAATGGATTCCATGTATGAAAACCAAGTCTGTATTTTTGTAGATCCTCTAGTTGATGTAAATCCTATTGATAATAAATGTGTATTCAAGAAGAAATTGGACATGGAGGGGAAATTCACAACCTATAAGGCACGACTGATTGCAAAAGGTTTTAGACAGCATCAAGGAATTGACTATGATGAAACCATTTCACCGGTTGCAATGATGAAATCCATCAAGAATCCTATTGGCCATTATCTCTTACCATGACTATGAAATTTTTCAAATGGATGTCAAAACAGTTTTCCTTAACGGGAACTTCCATGAACATGTCTACATGACACAACCTGAAGGGTTTGTGACACTAAAGGATGCCAGCAAGGTATGCAAGTTGCAGAAATCCATTTACGGATTAAAGCAAGCATCAAGGTCATGGAACATTCATTTTGATGAAGCTGTAACAGAATTTGGATTTGTTAAGAATGAATGTGAGCCTTGTGTATACAAATTATTTAGTGTAAGTTCAGTCGTTTTCCTAATTGTATATGTTGATGACATATTACTAATTAGAAATGAAGTACTTGTCTTACAGTCAGCTAAGGAATGGTTGTATAAATGATTCTCCCTGAAAGACTTGGGCGAGGTAGCATATATTCTTGAGATCAAGATCCATTGTGATAGATCCTAGAGAAAGCTGGGACTGAGTCAAAGTACATACATTTACAAGATACTGAAGAGATTCAGTATGGAACAGTCCAAGAGGGGATTGTTTCTAGTGTCACAGGGCATTCATCCTTCCCAGAAAATGTGTCCTCAGACACATGAGAAAATAAAGAGAATGCCAAGGATCCCTTACACATCCGTGATTGGGTCAGCCATGTATGTTATGCTATGTATGAGGCTAGATGATTCTTACGCATTAATTACGGTAGGAAGATATCAAGCTGATCCAGGAGACCGACATTGGATGACAGTCAAGACTATCCTTAAGTATCTAAGGTTTACTAAGGATATGCTCCTGGTTTATGGAGAAATGAGGAACTTTTCATCAGAGGACATGTAGATGCTAGTTTCCAGACTGATCAAGATGACATGAAGTCGCAGACTGGATACATCTTCAGTTTGAATGGAGGAGTAGTGAGCTATAAGAGCTCAAAGAAAAGTGTGGTGGAAGATTCTATAGCGGAGTCTGAGTATATCACACCTTCTGAGGCAGCTAAAGAATCAGTATGGATGTGAAGATTCATCCAAGATCTGGATGTAGTACCGAGCAGTAAAGATCCTATCAGACTCTATTGTGATAATACTGCAGCGGTGGCACCTGCAAAAGAGCCAAGGTCACATCAGCGGACAAAGCACAAATTTCAGAAGTATCATCTCTTGAGGGATTTTTCTCAGATAGTTGAAGTTGCAGTGAGTAGTATTTCCACGGAAGACAACACGGCGGATCCCTTGAATAAAGCCTTGACTCAGCAGAAACATGATCATCATGTGAGGTCTAGAAGACTAAAAGTCGAAGGCAGTTGTATCTAGTCCAAGTGGGAGTTTTTAAGGGTTGGTGTCCTATGAACCAACTTTTTTTTACTTTGATTACATGAATGTTAACTTATTGTATATTGTTCATTGTTCTGCAAGACTATAATACAATAATTTCCTAGAATATTTGTTGCATTAATATGTTCATGGAAAATCCCCACTATGATAAGAACCTTGAAATGCTATAACAATATTCTTAAATAATGTTTTTTCATTGGATGACATACTATGATAGGACACATAGTATACGGACTGTCATGTGTTATTACTCGTAAGAAGATGAGACTCTCTATCATCAAGTTCACACTTGGTAATCTCCAAGATTGGAGATTATGAGGACAGACCCGCCCGTAGCAATTCCGCATGTCTTGGTGTCATTGGACATTGCTATCTACGACATTTTTAATGGTCCTTATACTAGAATATTATCATTAAATCATGTCATGACTCACACACTTGGATTTAATGATGAAAACTATCATGCAGACAATTGGTGGGAAGTAGGGTACGTTGGGTGCATCACGAGTGACATGTTTTTAATGGATAATTTGAGGAAGGATTTGTCCCTTCCATTTATGGAAGTTGATATCTCGACCCTTGTATTGAAATAGAACTGTCGCATGAAATTCCATGTCCATGGTGTAAACAATGAGTTTATTTCAGGTAGTCAAAGAAGGACGGATCACGCATATAGGTTTATGACACTAACATGAAACCTTCTTGAAGAGATATTGATACAAAGGGATTAAATTACACAGTAAGAATTCATATGAGGTGACACGTCAATGCGGCATCAACTTCTTTCTCTTGGGTGCCTTGACCTGTTTCTAGACAGTAATCTTGGACTTTAGTCAAGCCCGCCTAATGCCAACGAGAAAGAGGCCTAGAGGGTCACACGCCAAGTGTATTCAAGTATCTTAATTAGAATTAAGATTATTCTCATACATGGTTTAATAATTATTCAAGGAAGCCTAAATCATTTATAATGTTGGGGGAAGAATAAAATAAAAAAAGTACATGCTGTGTATCAATGATTACACACCGTGTAGTTTTATTTTGAAAACAAGTACACTCTGTGTATTTTTAAATATACACGCCATGTATTTTTCATTGTGGAAAGGAAATGAATAAATGAAAACAAGATATACATGCTGTGTACATTGAATATACACGCCATGTAGTTTTCAATGAAAACCAAGTACAAGCCGTGTATTTATGATTACATGTTGTGTAGTTTTTCCAGTCGGGATTTTGAGGAAATATTGTTTTCTTAAATGATATTTATTTTAATAAGTGTGGGTGTATGTCAAGGAATTAATGACTCAACATGGGGTTTTAAAAAGAGTTAATGAAAAAAATAAAACGTGTAACGGGTTTATTTATTTTCATAACTCTACAACCTCAAACCCGATTATAAATATCCTCACAACCCCAACTCCTTTCCGACACAAGTGAATAATTGTGCCCAACAATTCTGGAAAATTTGTTCAAGACCGAAAAAACCTCTTCCTATAAGAATGCTCTCAAGACCGAGAGAGATCCTCTTCCATCGGATCAAGACGATCTATGGCGGACAACGCAAGCAAAGGTTTCACCACGCTAGCACCCAGAGACTCCTTTGGTGACATCTAGAGATATGAGGTGCACGTGTGGATAACCACTAGAGGAAGTCTACACTTTTCTTCTACGACGCAACAATGAATCACATCGCAATGTGATCAATAATATCAATGAAGAAAGAACACCATAATGTACTTCTTTTCAATTAATTAAATTAATTGTAATCAACCTGTAATGATCCTACATTGTGGTTCTGGGAAATTCTATTCTTTTGTCTATTTCTGTGATTCGATCCATGGAGACTGGCATTTACCGTCGTATTGATCCCGGATTGAGCATTTCTAATGAAAAAAATCCAAGTGGGTGTATCCTCCCATGCGCTTCCGCTTCACCCGAAACCTTCAGCTATGCCCTTTTATTTTCAATTAGAAATTTTGGGGTATGATTTAACACCTCCCACATACTTCCCTAAATATTTTTGAATGATGAGAGCCCCTTTATATCTCATTAATACATCCCATGTACACCCGTTACCATGCCGAAATTCTGTAAGGAATTTCTCTCTTCTCATTTACATTCAAGCAATTCTATTATATTATGATTCTAATTTCCATTACATTTTTTGGGACATGAATATATATGACCCCCTTACTTTACATTTAATGTACATATTATGAGAAATCCCTTTCTCTCTCATTAACTATTTTTATGAGTTTTTATGTCTCACTGTTATGCTGCTGAAATTGCACCATGACTTTCCAAGACAAAGTCATGGTGTTGTGAATATTGTGCTCATTTCTCTATCAACTGTATTCTCCATTATGTGCATTTACATATTTATTATATAGTTTCATGTATGTATTCTACATTCCTTTGTCATGGAATAAATAACTATGTTGAATGATTCTATGTTATATGTTCCATGTGGCACACTTATGCATGAAATGAAATGACTAAGAAGGGTGTTCCATAATAGCGCTCCAATGCATTGGGTAAAGATTTGTATCATGATACATCAAGTTAAATTAGTATTTACGCTTTCTTATTTGAGGGAAATGAAGATTTAATCATGCCAATTCATGTGAAATGGGGGTTTACTCTTGATCCATGTGCAATGATCCTTGGTTCATGCTAATTCCGTGTTAAGTGTTGTTGCCACATTTTAATGTTATGATAATCATGTTATATCACACCTTTATGTTAATGTTTATTTTATGATCAATTGATATTACTATTGAATAACATGTATTTTATTATTCATGTTATTCCTTGTTTACTCCCTTAATGGGATTTATAACTCACCCTTTTCACACGTACATCCTCAGGTTATCCCATGCAATGCTATGTACAAGGGAATGTCGTGGTTATATAAATGAATTTTTTGATTAATATGTTGTCTGTTTTATGTTTTATGTTTTATTTTGTTATGTAATGTTTCTAAGCCTGAAAAAAACTATACCTATCGATCTTCAATGGTTTATCAAGTGAAGAGATTATGTAATAAAGCATGTTTAAGTGTGTAATAAAAAGAACGGTTGTTATAGTTGGTATCAGAGGATAGGTTTAGTTATTTTGGTATTAGGATTAGAAAAACCTAGTTAAAGCCTTATGGATAAGACAAAGTATAATAAAAACATCTCTAAATTTTGGTGAGTATTGAGTAAGTGGTTTATCAAAAAAAATACATCCATGTCTGGATACGAGCAAGTATAGGAGGCTCTTGTACAGATGTACCTAGGAGTGAAAACTCCGACAAGGAGTTTCGGGCTTGACCTAGGGTATCCCGGTACACGACAATGGGCCATGATATACTCTTGGTTACGACATTCCCAGGGGATATTCTTTGGTAAATTCACAAGACCAGTATGAACCACTATTAAGAGAATTAAAAAAATGCCCCATAGAATATATGTTAGAAAGTATATCATGGATAACATAGATTGAAGCCTATAGATTCATAAGTTAAGGAAATAAAATATATTTATAAGTCATCAGTTTTTTCCTTTGATTACCCTTTAGGTGTTACCCCTAACATTCCTTTTAATCTTTCCAATGGCTAGTAATATGAGGACTTGGGATAACAACAGATGCAAAGACCAAAGTGATGAAAATTCTAATGAGATGCAAAGTCTGATGGGAGTAGGAATCATGAACTTTGTCATTATACTCTCTTAGTTAACTCAATATTTGAATAGAAACATGGGTCAAGAAGAACATTCAACACCCCCCTAAAAAATATCTAGTCTTTATCGATAGCTTCATGAGATAAAGGCCTCCTACTTTTAATGGATTATCTGATCCCTCAATCATTGAAAAATGGATCAACTCCATTGAAAATATCTTCTACATCCTTCAATGTTGTGAATAAGAGATGTTTCTTCTGGCTTCTTGTCATATAGAGGGTTATGCCGATCAATGGTTTACATTGATCAAAAATATGAAGCCTTTGGAGGAGATCAAGGCCTTGGAATGGAAGGATTTTCAGAAAATATTTTTCGATAAATATTTTCTTCACACCCTCCAGCTTAAGATTGAAAGGGACTTCCTTTCCCTCAAGTAAAAAAGATGAAGAATCCTTCGGATCATATGAGGAAAACATTGCAATGATTACATGATATGATTTTGTCTTTGTCATTACCCCAAAATGCAAGTTTGACCTCTTCTTTGGTGGGCTGAAACCTAGCCTGTAGAAAGCCCCGGTGATCTGTGACTTTGACAGCTATGAGGAATTTGTCTTATGTTCCCTCAAGTTTGAAATGGAGATTGGATAATATCAGGGTTATCATGGGGCTAAGAAGCATAAAGTGGACTAAAATTCTGGCAGTCTGATGGATTAATCCAATAGTGCTAAGAAAATCCAGCACCCCCTTGACAAAGGTGTGGAAAGAAGAACCCTAGAAATTTCGTGAAGGAAATGAGGAAATGTGTTAGGTGTGGAAGAGAAGGGAAAATATCCATTAACTGTTGATAAGAAAAAACTATTTTTGAAATAGAGGAGAGGAACGCTCCTTTCGAACCACAACGTGTTTCTCATTGCTTCAACTACAAATAACCAGGGCACATTGCAAATTAGTTCCCTAATCCAAGGGTTTTCGAAGACAACCAACAGACTCAAAGGCAGCAAGGGAGAGATTTTTCTATCACTACCACCGAAGTGAACCCTGAAAATGAAGTGGTGACAGGTACGATAGATATTCATTCAATAATAGTGAACATACTTTTTTATTCTAGTTTTACATATTCTTTTATATCCTGAAAGTTTAGTAGAACAATCCCAAGTTCACCACAAATAATGGAAGTAAATATGTTTGTGAGTTTGGAAAATGGGGAAACCACAACATATCGTGAATATAACTCCTCCCCCATTATAATCGGTGGATTGAACTTCCCGGTGAACCTCATTATACTCTCTCTATTGGAATTTGATGCCATTCTCAGCATGTATTGGCTTTCCTTATATAGAGATAACATAAATTCCTATGAGAGAGAAATCACTCTTCATATGGATAATCGACCCTCGATTCTATAAAAGTACAAGGAGGTAGATGAATCTTCTTTCGCACTATTATCTCAAGCGTGGATATTACTACCCTATGAGAATGTGTATCTAGCTCAGATGATTGAGTCTAAAAATACAACCATCCTTGAAGACATTCTTATCCCGAGGAATTTTCTGAAGTGTTTCCCGAGGAATTTCCTTGTCTTCCTCCTCGAAGAGATGATGAATTCTCAATTGAACGTATACCTGGGGCATTTACAATATCCCATACTCCGTATAGAATTTCTATTGTAGAGCTTGAGGAGCTAAAGAAACAACTACATGAAAATATGGATAAAGGGATTAAATACCCAAGTGCTTCACCATGGGGTGCAGCAGTCCTCTTCGTAAAGAAAAAGGTTGGATCAATGCGCCTTTGAATCGATTATTGTGAGCTTAACAAAATCTCGATAATGAACAAGTATCCTCTACCACGAATTGATGACTTGTTTGATCAACTGCATGGAGAACAATACTTCTCCAAGGTAGATTTTTGGTCGGGATATTATCAAGTAAGGGGGAAGAAAGAAGATACCCCCAAGACTACATTTTAAACAAGATATGGGCACTATGAATTCATAGTAATGCCTTTCGGACCCACTAATGCTCCAGAAATATTCATGGAATCTATGAATATAGACTTTAGAGATTATCTAGAAAAATTTGAGGTATTATTTATTGATTATATTATAATTTACTCCAAAACTAAGGAGAATCATGAAGATCATCTAATAGTTGTACTATAGACCTTGCAAAAGGATAATCTCTTTGGAATGTAAAACAACTATGAGTTCTAGTTGAAAGAGGTCTAATTCTTGGGTCATGTCATCTTAAGCAATGGGATACCTATGGATCCCTCCAATACAACTGCAATTGAGGGATGGTCAAGGACAACATCAGTAACGGATATCCATAGATTCTTGGGGTTAGCTGGATATTATCATTGATTTTGGATAAATATCTCACAATTTTCCAACCCTCTTACCAATCTAACTTAGAATGGAGTAATGTTTTCTTAGAGTGATGAATGCAAAGAGAGATTCAAGGAGTTAAAAATGAGGCTTATCAATGTGCTCGTGCTCACATTACCCATTAGTGGAGAACTTTTTTTGGTATTTAGTGATGCTTAGAATAAGGGTATTGGTTTTGTGTAGATATAGAACAATAAAGTGATAGACTACACCTTAAGGAAGCAGAAAATATTTGAGGAAAACAATCCCATGCATGATCTGGGGTTGGCAGCTGTGATCTTTGCATTGAAAATCTGGCAGCATTATATATATGGGGAGAAGTGTGAGATATATACTAATCACAAGATCCTCAAATATATATTAACAAAAAGGAGTTTGATATGAACCAAAGAATATGGATATAACTCATCAAGTATTATGATTTCTCAATCCAATACCATACTGGTAAATAAAACAAGGTGGCGAATGATCTAAATAGAAAGGATCCTTCATCTTTATCAATGATGAGAATTGAAAAGGATCAAATATTCTTATATTTTTAGAGGATGAAAATGGGGATCATTAAGGGAGTAACATCATTAATCCTTTCTCAAATGATTGCTCAACCATCCCTCATAGATAAAATAAAGGATGCTCGAAGAAAGGATGCGGAAATTCCAAAAAGTGTGGAAGCTATTAGAAAAATGAAATCCTCAGAGTTTGTGGTTGACAAGGTTGGATTTGTGAGATTTGGGTCATGATTATGTGTACTATCCAATCTAAAGATAAAGAAGGATCTTCTAGATGACACGCATAGCTCAACCTTCTCTATTCACTTGGGGAGAAGAAAGATGTATCAAGATCTCCAAGAAAACTTTTGGTTGGACAATATTAAAAGGGTGATTTATGAATATACATCAATGTGCCTGGTATGTCAACAAGTGAAGGCTGATAGAAAAAAATATAAGGGTATGATGAAACCACTAGCCATACCAACATGTAAGTGGGGAAACATTAACATGGACTTTGTCACTGGAATTCTAAGGACATCCAGAGGAAACAGTGCTATATGGGTCATTGTGGATCATCATATGAAGAATGATCACTTTATCTTGACTCGAGAGGACTTCTCATTGGATTAACTTGCACATATTTACATAAAATAAGTGGTAAGGTTGTATGGAGTACTACTATCTATTGTATCTGAATGAGACCCAAGATTCAAATCTAAGTTTTGAAAGAGTATTCAACATGCTCTGGATACCGAGCTGAACATCAATACGGCTTATCATCCTCAAACTAATGTCCAATATGAGCGTACTATCCAACCACATGAGGACCTGTTGATAGTGTGATAAATGGACTTCAAAAAAGGATGGTATCAACATCTTCCTCTGTTTGAGTTCTCTTACAATAATAGTTTCCACTCAAGAATCAAATGGATCCTCATGAATCCCTTTATAGGAAGTGGTATAAGACACTGGAATGTTGGGATGAAGTTGGAGAGAAAAAACACCTAGGTATAGAAATGGTTGAAGAAATGGTGGAGAAGGTTAAGACCATCCATCATCACATTAAAGCTACTCAGAGTCGACCAATGAGTTATGATGATAATTGTCGATGAGACCTAGAGTTTGATGTTAGAGACATGGTATTCATCTGCATATCACCATGGAAGAGAGTTATGATATTTGGGAATAATTGAAAGCTTAGTCCAAGTTACATCGGACTCTTTGAGATCCTTGATCACATTGAGCATTGGCCTATCGACTAACACTCCCACCAAACATATCTCAAGTACATGATGTATTCCATGTATCACAATTGAGTAAGTACATACTTGGACCCTCACATGTACTCAATCCTAATATGATACCATTAGATAAATACCTCTCCTATGAAGAGAATCTAGTGAATATCTTAAATCATAGAGAAAAAGTTCTATGAAATAAGACAATACACCTTCCGAAGGTGTTGTGGAGAAACCACATGTTTTAAGAGGCAACATGGGAATCAGATGAAGTGATGAATCAGAGTTACCCACATCTATTTTAGTGTGGGAAAAGGAAATTTCACATGAAAATTTTCGTAACGGGGAAATATTATAATGACCCAAACTTTTATCAATGAAAATTAATCTAGATCTAATTAATTGTCTTATTATGAAAAATGGTTATATAAAACATGCAGTTCCTTTGTTTATGTTTTTGGATTTTAAAATACCATTAATAATTGTTATCATTTCTAATATAGGAATTCAATAGTGATCACATGATTAATATAAATATAGGGCTTTAACAAATCCAATTTACTTAGACAAAGGAAGTGATGGCCTCATAATGCATACTTACCTCGTACGAATCCCATTTTTCAAAGCTTTGAAAGGAGGTGGCTCCATTGGGATTCACTCTTGATCAAGCCCAATCTTAGCTTCAACATGTTATTCTCGAGAAGAACCACCTATGGGAGAAGTGTAAATTGATAGAGATTACCACTCGTACGATGTTATCTGAGCCACCCCAAGAGTCTGTCACCATTGCACACCTTACATATCTGTTTTATGCGTGTGTTATTAGGGTTTTTGTAACAATACCTTTTCACTATGATTATGTGAATTATTTTTGTATATAATAAATAATATACATTCATTTTATTATTTTTACTTGGTAAATAGTTTTTAAAACACAAATAGTTTTTTTATGTAATATTCAACTAAGGAATCTATTTTGATAAATGAATGGATTTTTGAATTAAATAATATTTTATTAAAATATTATTATAATAAAATTTATTTTTATTAATTATAAATGATCGTGTAATTTTTATGAATACAATTATTAAGGTTTGAAATCTATTTTTTTCAAAACCGATGAATTTTCGATAAATGTCGATTTTTATTTTAAAAGTGAAAATTCACATATTTAAAAAATTATTTGGATAAAATTAATATTATTTTTGGAATCATGACATTGAAATTATCTAATGGTGAATTTCTCATAATTTTCTGTGACAGTTGAATTCATGGGTGAAAATTAAATACCTTTTTAATATATAATGTATTTTATGACATCATAATGACCCAATAGTGATGTAAAAAAAACTATAAACATTATTTTCGTCCAATATATTTATTACCATTAAAATAATGTGATTTTATGTTTGTTTGATTTATTTTACAAAGCCTTAGGGGGCCCTCCAATACTTATTAAACATTTTATCTTTTTAAATTGATTTCCTTGAGAGTGTGACTCACCTCCACATAAGAAACACTATTATTTTAAGAATTTAGGTAATTGGACATATAAAATATTTTTTTCCAATCCACTTTGGAAAAACCCATGGGCTAAAATGATCGGCTGGTTTCTGGTTTTGATTAGTTTAATGTGTGGTGTCCCAAACCTAAATTATAAATAATTCCCTCTCCTTCCCTATATAAACCCATCGATGCTCCCACTTCCACTTCTCTCAAAGCCTTTTTAGTTCATCCAGCCACTTCCCGTATCTCTCTATAATTCTCCCAAGTCACCCCAAGATCCCAATAAGTGTCTCTTAATCCACTCTCAAACCTTTGGGTTCACACTTCCAAGTAAGGGATTTCTCCGTTTCTCATTTTTGTCTAAATTTCTTTATGTTTCTATTCTATTTTATTTTCAATTATAAATGTTGGGGTATGATTTATAACCTCCCCCATACTACCATATTTAGGTTTTGATGATGAGATACCCCTTTATCATTAATTAATTACTCCCATATACACCTGTTACCATACAGAAATTCCATTATGAATTTCTCTCTTCTCATTTACATTCAAGAAATTCTATTGTATTATGAATCTAAATTTCATTACATTTTTGGGTCATGTATCTATATTACCCCCTTATTATCCATTTAATATAAATATAATTATACATGTCTTTATCTCTCATCAACCATTTTTATGAATTCTTATGTCATGTTGTTATGCTGCTAAAATTGCACTGCCACTTCCCAAGCCAAAGTCATTGTGTAATGAATTTTGTGCCCATTTCTCTATCAAGGATATTCACCTTTATGCACATTTACTTATTGATTATATAGTTTCATTTATGTTTTTCTCATTACATTATCTTTTAATAAATTATGATGTTGAATTATTCCATATTATATGATCCATGTGGCACACTTATACATGAAATGAAATGATTAAGAAGGGTGCACCCTGAGAGCGCTCCAATGCATTGGGTAAAGATTAGTATCATGATTCGTCAAGTGAAATGACTATTTTTTATGGTAAATCAGATGAAAAGAGTATTTAATCATGGTAAATCAATTTTAATGAGGGTTAACTCATTCTCCATGTGCAATGAGCCTTTTCTGATGATAATTCCATGTTAAGTGTTGTTTCCACATTTCCATGTTATGATAATCATGATATACCATGCCTTTATGTTCATGTTTCTTTTATGCTCCATTGATATGCCTATTGCATAACAAGTATTTTATTCTGCATGTTATTCCTTATTTAATCCCTTAATGGGCTTCATAGCTCAACCTTTTCACATGTATTTTCTCTATTTATCCCATGAGATGTTAAGTATGAGGGAATGTCTTGTTTATGTAAAGGATGTTTTCAATAAAGATATTGTTTGTTTTATGTTTTAATGTTTTATGTAATGTTCCTAAGCCCCAAAGACAATAGACCTCAAGATCTTCCATATTGTAACAATTGAAGATTTTATGTAATAAATCATGTTTATGTGTGTAATAAAAATAATGGTTGTTATATATATTGACAAAGATGAAAGTAATCAGTAAAACTATTTGATAGAAATATCCCTTTTTCCTTGAAAACATTTAAAAGTATCACTATTTATCAAGAAGATGTTAAAATAGATTTTTGAATCAAAGTGTCCAATACAACTTTGAAACTTTTAAAAGAAATATTAATTTTAAAACATTCATGTACGTATAAGTAAATCCTTAACACCGTTTTTTAAATATGGATATTAATGAGAATGATTTAGAAGAATAAATCTTTAAAATATTTAAAACAATGTTTTAGTTAGAGTTCCAAAAAAATGAGAGATTATATAATAAAAATAATTGATATAATAAAAACGTTATAATATCATAATAATAAAGGGATTCATGATATACTAAGTCAAAGTATTGTATGTACCCCATATAAAAGTGAATTGGCACATAACAACAAAGAAGTCTCAATGGAATGTAAATTGTGATGAATTCCATTATAAAGAATTTATCCTTAGGTTGAGGATAAATAAATGAAATAATTATGTGTGAAAAATTTAAATACCCTCAATATGATTTTATATTTAGTGTAAATCAATCATAGTACATTCACACATATTCTTGTAAAAACAATACTGATGACTTGGATGTTTAACTCAATGAATAGAAATTGAGTTTAGATTACTCTTATCAAATTCATATCGATGACATGGGAATTTATCAATGGAGTGATTAAGTGTATCAAAAGTATATCCACACAAATGGGAGTGGAAATTACTATATAAATAAATAAACGGTGATTTCACACAAATCTTGGAGTAAAATAATCAATGAAGTTTGCGTAAAACCCAATGAGTGGAAATCGAAATTAGAAATTTACTTATCGATTTGGTAACATACGAAAAAAACACCCCATGAAATAAGGATCATACAATGAAGATTTAAATACCCATAAATTAAAATATATTACATAAAGAATACAATCATGGGCAGTACATACACCACACAAAAGGAAATAGTGGCAATATTGCATGAATCTCACGTAAATAAGAAGTGAAATGAAAACCCCTTACCTTGTACTTTCCCTTAGTTAAGGGTATGTTAAACTCATGTATAATAGTTGAATAATTGTTATAAAATTATACAAGAACCAAATTCATAAATATGATATCATATATGATCTTCTAATATTTATTTGTTAATAATATTTCTTAGTATCATTGTTTCATGTGTTAACTGATTCGTTTTCCATTATATGTTTTCTTACGTAATTCATGTTTGTTATGGATAGGATGTATTTGATTCATATCCATAATTATATTCAGTTCTTAAACATTATTTTAAATCATAAAATGAAAATTATTCTTGATTGGTTACTATGGAAAATTAATCTCATTGCCTTTGTGGAGACATTAATCCGTATGTAGGTACGAGTGACAATATTATTCTATTGATGGTAAAATCGTATATAATTGGATGGTATATCATATATATAGAATCATTAACATGTTATATTTTTTATTTATATCAATTATACTCATTATTATACCCATCCAAATAATGAAGTGTTGAATAAAAAACTATACCACGAAGTGGAGACGGTAAGTCGTACATACGCACGTATGGTGACTTTTTCATTCATAAGATGGATAGAATAATTAATATGGTTGTACAATATTTATAATAAAATCACAGTATTTATAAGGTACTGGGGTTATTATTTTTGTATGGAAACAGTAATTAAATAGGAATTGGAAGAAGAAAAGAACTTTGAAAGAGGTGGTGAAATTATTACCACTTCTTCGGGTGCTTCCTTTTGATTTGATCAGAAGGGCTCCTTAGGATGGTTTTCTGATCAATGTAAGTCCTCTAGGTTTATTTTAGGGTTGTTGGGATGATATCTGAGTAGGGTTTGGCTGATCCAAATGGCTTTGGATGCATAAATTTGAGAGAATGGGAAGTACCCTTTTATAAGAGAGGTGATGGTCACTTTAGGAAAATCTTGAAATATTATTTTATTATAAAAATATTTTTCGGTTTATAATAGCTCCAAATCAATTTATTTTGAGGATAAGGTTGGTATGGGTCTAATTATTCTCAACCAATAGGTTTTATACATGTTTACATGACCATATTAACCTTATCTTTTAGATTTAATTTTTATTTAAACAGTTTAACTTTTACAATGTCTTTTTGAATTTTTATATTACATGGTTAATAAAAAACTATAAAATTTCAAGAGAACCTCAAGTGGTTAATTAATGACATATATATCATTATATAGGTCCTTTTACTGAACCTTATATTTTTCGTAATATTATATCATTTAATAATATAGTATTTGTTTTATAAACTCATTTATGTCAATTTTGACACTATTTAGTATTTTGTTTTTGTGAAAGTCAAAAAAACGTGATTACTTAGAAAAAATACATTAAATAAACCCTAAAATGACATATTAACCTATAAAATTAGTGTAATGCATCAAAATATTCAATTTAAATTTATTTCTTATTTATAACATCAATTAATTTAGTCTTTCATTAATAAGATAATTATTGCATCATCATTCTGTCATAAATAAATTTAATTAATTAATTTATAAAAATTTTAAATAAAATACCATTATGTATTAAATATTATTATATTTATAATGAATATTTTTATTTAAATTAATCTTATGTGTAACCCTTTATAAAAAATTTTGAGTTATTAAACTTTGAATTTAACACTTTTAACTCTTTGTTTAAATAAAATATAATAAATGTCCTAATCTAATCAAAGTGGATAAAAAAGGATAATATTTTTTTCATAAGGTTTATTTTAGTCTAAATAAACTTATACAATTGAATTAGGACACCTGTTTCGGTAATTATAATATCCTTTTTACCTTTAATTACCCTATTTACTTTTAACTATGGTAAATAAAATTCAAAAGTTACTATAACCCAAAAATTATTTTCATCCTATTTAACCCAATTTTTGTTACTAATGTCAACTTTGTCTCCTAGATTTTTGAAATTTAATTCATAGATGTGGTAAAATTATGTTTTATGCAAATTTGCAAATGTTCCTAGAAAGCGAGTAAAAGAAGGTAAAAAGTTCACTAAAATTTTATATATCTAATCTTACTATAAAATGAAATAAATTAATTACATTAGAATAATATAAGTATTTGGTATATATTTTGACATTAAAATAAATTTAAATTAAAAATAATTATTCAAATAAAAAGTTGGCATTAAACAATAACACATTATTTTTTACTATTCATCAACAATTGAAAGTTTTTAGAAAAATAACAAAAATTCACCCAAAGATAATTTTGTGATTCAAAATTCAAAACTAATTTCTATTTTACCAAATTAAAGACATTGAAGTTATATTAATTAATTTAAAAAAAATATTCTCATTGTCAAAACCAGAAAGCAGGTTTTTGAGAAGTGAAAACTATCATAATATTGATATGTGTTTATGAACAATTTAAATGTAAAATTACTTATAATGACCAACATTGGATTAAATGATAAAAATGTAATATAATTATACTTCAAAACTAATCAAATATATAATTTAACACTATAAATTATTTTGATTAAAAAATTTGTTTTCCATTAAAATTTAGTATTTTTCACTATTCATCAAAATATGAAAGTTATCAAAAAAGCACCGAAAATTTATCCAAATTTAATTTTTATGTTCTGTTTCTAAATAATAAGTTTATTTTTTCAAATTTAATATATAAAAGTTTCAAATATTGTATTTAAAAAGGGTTTTTCATTAAAAGTTGGTAAAATTTCATTTTTTGAAAAATACTTCTTTTATCAAAAAAATTGAATTTGTTATTATATAATGTCTAAGAAAAATTTAATATGGATGTTAAAATTATATGGAGTATATAAAATTCAAAATTTATTTAATATTATTCATAACCTTTTTTTGAATGGCTATTTTGGTAAGTCATTGTGCGATCGAACTCGGTGTTGTGTGTAGTGCAAGCTATTGAATTACAGTAAATAAAATAACTTACTATGAAATCTTGTGGTGTTACTCTCATAACTTTTGAATTCACTGGAATCTAATTACCTTTTATACCTTGGCTTAAATCCTATATAGAAAGATTATTTATTTTACTATCAATATCTTAAATAAGTTTGGAGCATACCTTTCCAATCATGTGACATTTTTTTATACACCTCCATTGAATATTTCTCATTTTTATTCAGTTCTAAGAATTTTTTTCTATCCTAATTCAATTTTCCTTAGAAAATATTCTTCAAGGAAAATATTCTTAAATTCATCTCATTCCAAGCCATAAATCTCTTCTCTTTCCCTGATATTGTTAACCATTGAACACCACTCTTCAATTTAACCTTAAAAAAGATTAATATAAATACTAAAATTTTGATTACTTAAACACCCAATGACATCAAATATATTTTCATGGTCATTGATAGCATGTACTCCGATTACATGGAATTTAATTACACAGCATGTAAATACTTCATTCCATTTATCCATTTCATGAAATTTTCTTGGAATCTATTATATATCATGTACTCCCATTATATGGCATTTAATTACCTAGAGAATAACAAAAATTGCTGGTTTGAGTTTTAAATTCCAACAAATCCCTAACTTCAGCATTACAAGTGTCCTCCTAAGTTCCATTTCGGCATTACTCATCCAATGCAAAATAAAACCAAAATAAAAGTTTAAAAACCTGAAATAAAGGTAACAATTCATTACTTTGGACCTTTATGACTTATAAAAACATAGGGGCACTAAATTATTTTCAGAAATACCAAGGGTGTCCTCTCCCCAACTTTTAAATGGCCACCCCCTCTCATCTCTTATTCGAACCATAAAACCTCTTTGTTTCAGCCAATATCTACCCAAATCACTTAAAAAAATTCCCTCCCATAATCCTATAATACTTACGATGGTAACAAATCTATCCTAGGAAGTATTTTAGGAAAAACTAAAGCGGATTCCCAAAGAAGATGTAACATTCATCAATGAGTATTTTGGTTTTTTTCATTATCAATGCTATTTAATAATTATTATAACCAGATTATTTAATAAACATAGTACCTTACATATATAAATATTTTTCATGTTAATTTTATTACATACAACCATCTTCACTTCCATTAAATTGGTAGTTAATCTTTTGTGTTTACGACATAATACTGCATCGCAAACCAATGTCGTTCAGTTTTCCATTACCACCGTCAAGTCTTCTCATAATGATAGAATTATTTATTATTTATGATATATATTATGTTAATTATGTTATTATGATTCTATAATTTTTATATAACACATACCTTCATGCTTTCCATTTTGTGAGAATACGATAACATCACTCTTGTGTATGACGGACTACTACCTCACAAAGAGATTTGATTCATTCATGATTTAATTGGAATGTATTGAGGATGGGTTTAATAAAAATTTGTGACATATTTTACATAAAAATTAATCTTTAATGATAATATATATCATTTAATTTTCTCTATTTCAAATCGATAAGAAAATGAAAAAAATAGCATTCATGCGTATATACAGTCTACTGTCTCTATGAACGATGTATTTCATTTCCTATCACTAAATTTTATGGATTATAATATAATGAATATATATGATATTTATATCATTTTTATTATTATTTAAATTATGTAACCATGATCAATTTAAGGAGACCAAAAATATAACAAATCAAAACATATATGAAAAAAACAAAATGGTTATTACCTGAAATGCAACTTTAACATGGAATTGTTAATAAGAATATAATAAAGTTTCATAACTAAATAATATATGGTATGATATATATGAATATTTTTATTTAATATAAATATAATAAACTTATATTTATTATAAATTAATTTTTAATGATTATGATATAATTCAAGACTTAAGGCAAGGGATTTCTCTCTCGCTTTTATTTTTATTGATCCAAATGCAATATTAACCACATGCTTCTTTTATGTGGTGTATATACTGAACATTATTGTGTTTTATGATTATTATACATTAAATTATTTTTATTTACATATCCATTTAAGGATATCTATTTCATAGTGATTATAGTTTCAATGTTACTAAAGCGGTAAGGGTTTTTCATCTCAATTTTGGTTATTTAAGACGTATGTTTTGTTATGAACTAATATATGTTCACAAGACAAATATAAAACAACTTTAACATGTAATGTAATCAATTAATTCATCATCATGACATTTTAATTTTAATTTTTTTATTCTTTTATGGAACTTATGATTCAATATTACCAAAGTGTTAAATGTTTTATGTTACAATCTCATCATTTATCAGGATTATTTGTGATTAAGTATCCAATTTTGAATTTTCATGCTATACCTCCCAAGAATTATCATTGATTTTCCTCTCCTATAGTTATTCATGATATATTACATTCATGGTTTAATTTTTCTACTCTTTTTCACTTGTTATGATTAAGATTATTTTTAATAAAATCTATCTTTATTTCTCTCTTCGATTGGAAATATTTTTTCTACAAAAACCATGTTTTCTAAAAATGTTTTCGAAATTTTTTGTTATTATCCAATGGTTTTTAAAGTAAATTTTTACCCATATTGTACATTTTATAAATATTTTTTTAATGTAATCCTCATGTATCTTTTCAAATATTTCCCATTTTCATTTTTCCTAAAAATGTTAAAGGAATATTTGTTTTAATGTGTACAAAATGAATTAAACTTCTTGAATCATGGAAATTATTTTATTTTAATATTACTTTTTATTTTTTCAAAGAAAAATATTTCCAAAATGTTTAATTTTTAATGAAAAATCAAATAGTAAATAATATTTCCCACAATAAATGTTTTAAATTATTTTTAAAACTTGCTTTATAAGTTTTCAAGGTTATTATCCAAGAAAAATATTTTCATAATGTTTTATATTAAAAAAAATTATTTTCAAAGAAAAGATGTTTTCCTCAAGAAATGTCCCAATGATTCTTTAAAAGTTATTTTTCATCATAGATGAAATTTTTTAAGGTTACTTATATTTTACTGAAGATATAATCCAAGGATACCATTATTAATCTTTATCTGAATGATTTATATTAATGATGAAAATATGTTAATGAAACCTATTTCAATTCCACAGGTAATACCATGATAAAATGACTATGAAACCAAATTATTTTTCCATGGGTTATGGTTTGATGAAATGAATAAATGGTCATAAAATGTATTTATTTTCCACATGTTATGTTATGATGAATTGTTTATGAAACCCATATCATTTAATGGGTTCTGATATGGTGAATGTTTTATGATATTGTAGAAACAAATGTATGATTTTAATTATGTTACGGTGGTTATTTTATACCCAATGATGGTGGTTATGTTATAAATAATGATGGGTGGTACCTATATCTCCCATAAATTTATTGGGAAAAGATTTATATATCATGAGATAAATAAGACTAGAACATAGAGTGAACCCAGATCAATAAGTTAATTTTTCCTCTGTGATGGTATTGGAAGTAATCCTTGACTTCAATGATATTATATTTGGACCTTTTTCATGTCTATAATTCTATGTGTGAAACTGATTACATATTCAAAGTTTTATGCAATAACCTTATTACATGTTCAAAATGTTATGTGTGGACCTATATTTCAGGTCCATAATGTTATGCGTTGACCTAGCTGCATGTTCATAAGTTTATAAGAGGGAATAATTTAATGTTTGTAACTTAGTGACTAAATTTTTTTATTTTTAAATTTTCATAGTGTTACAATTTGATTTTTTGGCCATAAATATATGTTTTATGCCAATTTTATTCTCTCATTGCTCATATTACTTGATTACCTTCTGATTCATGTCTTATAAACTACCAATATTTATACCATGACTTGTGTTTATGATCTATGACATTTTGGGTATGAACTTTTTAGGTTATGTTCATTATAGTATACCCTTATGATTATCTAATTATTTTATATGATCATAGATTTATAAACCTTATTTTTACCCTTATATATAATCTCATCTCAACGTTTCTTATGTTTCCTTTACCTAGGTTATGAAGAAAGGTTTTATATTGGTTATGTCTATAATGAGTACTGAATGGGAATATATTTTTGGGACACATTGAATATATTTCACCAAATTAGAATATTTTTTTCCATTTTTCCAATGGAATTAATGTATTTTGAAACTTAGGCATGTGTTTTAGCAGTGTAATGAATATTCATTTAAAAAGATGTAATAACCATGAATGAGAATCCTGGATCTCTATAGTTGGTATCAAATGAAATTTTAATCAACCATTTATAAACTATGATGAAAAAACATTCATGAGATACTTATGGATATTTATAAGGATATGTTTTGGGATTATTCTAAGTATAAGTAAAGTTAAATTATAGGAAAATTTCATGTAATTTTGGTAAAGTATGGAGAAATCAGTTTCTTAGGAAGACATATTTATCTAGATACTATAAATGGATATGGATCAGGAATATATGTACCAAGGTGTAATAACCCATAAAACACTGTATGGAGCCAGACTTGATCAGGAACTGGGCATGAAAATGGTCCTTGCTACACACTTGGTTGGACACTCTCAAGAGATGTGCTTTGGAAATTCAAAAAATCTTTATGAAAAATTGTAAAGTATTTAAATATAATATGACTATGAATTACCTAGGATAAACCAAAGGAGTCATAAATTAAAAATATGGTTTCTTGATTTAGACCTACTAAATAATTTTTCAAAGGATATGATTCTCTATTATGATTAGCATTACTAACACTATTATTTCTGGTCTTAGTTAATGGTTGGAACCCTAAGGAACCATGTTAATGGGAAATGAAATGGAAAAATTAATGATTATCCTCCTAAAAATGATTTTTATGGGATATGGAATGAAAAAACTCATTTATATCCTCACAAAACATTCTCAAGCTATGAATCATAGTAAACATCCAAATAAGAAAAGTAGGGAACAAAATTTTGTTGATTCCTTCATGAGTTAACACCCACATTTTTTCAATAGTTCCAATTATCCGTTAGTTCATAGGAATTGTATTAGTACCACTAAAAATATTATTTCCATTCTCTAGTGTTCAAATCATTAAAAAGTCACTCTTTATATCTACCATATAGAAGGTGAGGTGGATTAATGTTGGAATATTATTAATAATATGATTAAATGAGAAGAAATTTAATCCATGAAGTGGGATGAGTTTAAAATATATTCTTTCAACGAGTAATTTCCTCATATTATTCAAACAAAAATGGGGAAGTAATTTCTAGAGATTAATAAGATGGATGATGAATATTTTTGTGCCTATAAATAAACTATTACAAGACTTGTGAGGTAATATTCAGGTACTATAATTTATCCTAAATGTAAGTTTTATCAATTCATCAGTGTCTTAAAACCAAATCTCTAAAGGGAATTATCCATAAGGGACTCTGGATGCTATGAAGAAATTATTTGATAAGATCTAAAAGTGGAAATAGATATTGGAAAACCTCTTGGTTCTAGTGATAAGAAAATGAAAATGGGGTTACATGGAAAATACATTGATATTTCACTTGGAGGGAAGAAATGTTTTTAAACTCTTACTTTCTAAATGATGGGAATTGGAAAATAGGTGAGTTCTTTAAAGGAACAAGAAGGTTTTCCATGTTTGGTAAGCCTATCCATAAAGAAAAATAATTCCAATGTGATGTGAAGAGGTCAATCAATGAAAGTATTGGAGAGAGTTATCAACAAAATAAACCACACACACTTCAGTGTTTCAAGTGCAATGAGTTTGGGAATTATGAAAATAAATTCCCCAATCCAAGGGATAATTTAGATGATGATCCACAACTACCTATTAGGATAAACAATAAAGAGAAATCTTATGTAATCACAATGGATTAAGTAAATCATTATAATTAGGTCACACTTATCCTCCACTCCTTATTTGGAAATTTCATGTGTCATTTTCTATTAATGGGACCTATGAAAATCTTTTTTTATCCTTTAGTGAAATTTCATGTGATTATCTACATATAAATGGATTCTCGGATAACAAAATCACATTTGATATTCTGTAGGTACAAGGATAAACCCATGCTTCTAATGAATTTTTTTTATAATATTAGATCATATTTAAGTAATAAATGGTGAATTATATTTTGTGATCATGTATGTATCCTGGTATGATTAACTTAAGATTTATGGATCCCTTAATGGGTTTATGAGTTTAAGGATGATCATAATTGTACAGTTATTAAAACCTCCTGTTAGGATTTATGTGATGTGATTTTATCAATATTAAGGATAATTAAAAAAAATTATAGAAATGAAACCCTTTGGTATTATATTCAATTCAAAATTTATTTTAGGAGTAATGCCTTTATAACTTATTGAAATATGATTAAAATATAATCTAAGATCTGGTCCTATGGTTTCTAAATGTGGTTGGAATCAACACCTTCCTCAAGTTGAGTTTTCTTACAATGATATCTTTCACCTGAAAATTTAGATGGTTCCTTATGAATCTATATATAGAAAAAAGTGTAGAGTCCAATGTTCTAGAATGAAGTTGTAGAAAGAAATTTATTGGGACCCAAGTAAGCTGATGTGATGGTAGAGAAGGTTGAAACCATTTAGAAAATGTAGAAACTATAAAAATTTAATAGATATGTTATTATGATAATCGTCTATATGATCTATAGTTTTAATTTGGTGATAAGTTCTTTCTACTAATTTATCCCTAAAATAAATATGGTAAAACTAATCTCTAGGTATGGTAGTCCCAAAAAAATACGTGATCATATCAATATATTATATTATTGATTTGATATTCTACTTAACCTATATTAGGTTCATGATGTCTTCCATGTATCACTCCTAATTAAGTGCAAAATTAACCATTCACATATGCTGAACTTAGAGGTCATACTATGGGAGTAAGATCTTTTTTTATGAGGAACAACCAGTGGAGATTATTGATCTTACATAGAAATTTCAATAAAACATGACCACTTAACTAGTTAAAGTTTTTTGGTGATACCACTAGTTTAAGGAAGCTATGTGGAATGTTGTGGATCTGATGTGGTAGAATTATCCTTATTTTTTTGTAATATAGTGATGAATGTTGAGGGTGAAATTCATTTTAATGGGGGTAGAATGTGACGCCCAGAGTTTTTTTAGATTTATTTTTTTTATTAAATAAAATTTCATTGATGAATTATGTTACACAAAACACTATATTAATCTTTTGTTATACACAACGCCATGTCAACCTTGTTCTAAATGCATTAAGGACTTAGCTATGGTTACACGCAAAACTATGTTTCAAGAAAATGATGATATAATATTAATTATTTATTTAAACATGACCATTATAACATATTTGTTAAACATATTAATATGAATAGTAATAAAAAAAATTATTTTTTAATTATTTTTTTTATATTTAAAACATATTGACAATAAAATACATGATTTTTGGTAAATTTTTTATATATTTCAAAAATATTTTTTTCTCAGAGAAAATGATTTTATTTATTTTTGTAAACAATAATAAAATAAATTTTAGAAAATTTTAGAAAATAAATTTGATAAAATAAAATTAATTTTTAAATTTATAATGTCAAATTTATCTTATGAATAATTTTTTAGATTTTTTTTATAAGTTTCATTTTTGATGAATAGTGAAAAATATTTATTTTTAAGGGGAAAATACATTTTAAATTAATTTATTTATAAAGTTATATTATATTATAAAATTATTTTAAAGTATAATTAGTTTAATTATAAATCTATTAATTCATTTTAGTTCACTAGAATTAATTTATATTGAAATTGGACATAAAAACTTTGTAATGTTTTGATCATTTTGTCTTTAAAAACCTGTTTTCTCATCCCATCTACGATGTTAATTTTAAATTATTTTTTCTACTTATATAAATGGAATTTCAAAAAAAATATTTCATATTTAGAGTCAAAATAATTTATAATTTATAATAATTTTAACTTATTTTTTGACAAAAATGAATAGTGAATGAAGTAAAAATTAATTTTCATAGTTAAGGTAAAAATGAGTTTACCAGGAGTTAATCTAAAACTATAATGGTAAAAATAAAATTTAAACATGTATAGAAACTATTTTATGTCCTTATTTTTACCATTACATCTAAAATTTTAGATAATGGTTCATTTAGGATCATTTTGATATATGAAAAATGTGGTAGCACTAAATTAATTTCAAATATACAAAGTGTGACCTCTCCCCCACTTATAAAAGGCCAATACCTCTCATCAATCCATAACAGATGCCAATAACTACCAAATTAACTTCCAAAATTTTTTTAAATCATCATAGATTCCTTATTTGTTATATAAATCCATCCTAGGAGGTCTTTTAGTGTAATCCTAAGGACTATACATGAAGAAGAGGCAGCATTCATCTATGAGCGTTTTTGTTTTATTTATTCCTCCACCCCCTTTAATTATTATTATATTATGATAATATAATAACCACAGTATCATAAAAATATTTAGTGGTTTTTTAATTAATTTAATTTCATAGAACCGTGTCTACTTCCATCAAATTGATTACGAAATCATTGTTCGTGGGTATGGCGAACTTTCACCTTACGAACTGATGTAGTTCATTTTTTTATTACCACCTCTCAATGATGGTCATAATGACGGACTAATTTTTTATATATGATATATATAATATTAATAGTGTTATTATTATTCTATAATTTTTATATCATAGATACCTTCATGCTTACCATTTTGTGGGAATATGATAACACCGCTCCTGTGTATGGCAGACTAACACCTTGCGAAGTGATGTGATTCATTATTGATTTACATGGAATATATTAAAGATTGGTTTAATTAAAATCATTGATATATAAGACATAAAAATGGATATCTAATTATAATATATATCATTTAATTTTCATTCTTTTAGACCAATAAGAAAATGAAAAAAAAACATCATTCATGCATGCGTACAACCTACCATCTCCATGAATGATGTATTTCATTTCCATCACTAAATTTTTTGGATTAATATATACTTAATATATATTATATTTATATCATGGTTATAATTATTTATATTATGGAACCATGATCAATGTAAGAGGACCATGAATATAAATAATCAAAACATATTTGAAAAACAAAGTGGTTTTACCTGAAATGTAACATTAACATGGGATTATTAATAAACGGGTAATAAAATAAAATTATAAAATCTTATATGGAATGATATACCTAAATATGGTTATATATTAAATTCATAATAAACTTATATTTATTATATAGGATATTTTAGTGAGTACGAAAAAAATCAAGACATAAGGTATTGGATTTTGGTCTCAAATTATTTTCTATGAGATAAATGACATATTCACTACATATTTCTTTTATCTACTGTATATTTTACCCATTAATTTATTTTATAATGATTATAAATAGAAATTATTTTTATTTACGTATCCATATTAGTATCTCTATTTTATGGGGTTTATGGTTTCAAAGTTACCAAAGTAGTAAGAGATTTTTGTCTCAATTTTCCTTCTTTGAAAAGTACATTATGTTATGCACCTTTATAATTTTACTATAAATACATACATCATATTTGATATTTAATATCAGGAATTTATTCATCCTTGTGGTATTTTCGGTTTCATTTTATGTTATTTCTTCATGTGTATTTTGATTCAACGTTACCAAATTGGTAAATATTTTCTTTTAAAATCTCATAATTTATCGAGATTGTTTATAATTAATTCTATAATGTTGATATATCAAGATCTAACTCAAAATAATTCTCATTAATTTTATTATAATATTTTTATTCATGATATTTTCATGTAATGTTACAATTTTTACATTCTTTTGTAATTTTAATAACAAATATTTTTTAAAAAATACAAATTTATTTCTCTCTTCGATAAGAAATTAGTTTTCATCAAAAACAGTGTTTTCTAAAAATGATTTCAAAAATTTATTATTATTATACTAAATATTTAAAAGAAAAATTTTACCCATGTTTGACTTTTTATGATGATTCTTGGAAATTAATCTTCATGTATCTTTCAAAAATATTCCCCTATGTTTTTTTTTTGAAAATATTAAAGGAGTATTTATTTTAATATGTATGGTATAAGTGAAACTTTCCATCGCCATTAATATTATCAATCTTCAAGATTAATTTATTTGTTTTGAAAGAAAAATATTTTAAAAATATTTTCTATTTAAAAAAATAAAATAATAAAGGATATTTTCCCTAATGAATGTTTTAAATTGTTTTTAAGGTTTCCTTTATATGTTTTCAAGGTTATTTTCAAAGAAAATTATTTTCATAATACTTTATGTTTTAAAATTTTATTTTCAAATAAATATGTTTTTCTAAATAAATGACCAATTATACTTTCAAAATTATTTTCCATCTACAAGGATATTCTTTGAGGTTACTTATGCTTTACTATAGATAAGATTTGAGGATACCAATCTTATTCATTTTTTGAATGGTTTATGTTTATGATAACAATATTATTATAAAACCCATTTATCTTACATGGTTTTTATCATGATAAAATGATTCTGAATCCTTCTTATTTTTCCATGGGTTATTATTTGATAAAATAACGAAATGATTATAAAACCGTTTTATTTTCTACATGTTATGTTCTGATGAAATTTTCATGTAACCCATTTCATTTTATGGTTCTAATATGATGAAAGTTTTATGATATTGTGACACACATGTGTAGGATTTTTATTATGTGGAATTGTTTATGTTATATCCAATGATGGGTAGGACCTATATCTCTATACAATGAATTGGGTAAATAATTATATCTCATGGGGTTGAATGGACTAGACTGGAGAGTGAAGAAGGTTTAGTATTGGAATTTTTTCGCTATGATGGTCTTTGGAGTGAACCTTGACTACTATGATGTTATGCATGGATATTTATTTCATTTCTTTAATTTAATGCGTGACCCTAATTACATGTTCATAATATTTTTTGTGAACCCAATTACATGTTCACAATGTTATGTGCGGACCTTTATTTCATGTCCATAATATTATCCATTGACCAGGTTTCATGTTCATAAGTTTATGTGAGGGATTTATTTAATGTCCTTCACTTAATGGGTAAACATATTTCTATTTATACATTTTCACAATGTTATAAGGTGATTTCTATGCCACAAATCTATGTTTCATGCCAATATTATTCTCTCACGGCTCATGTTATTTGATTTCCATAGGATTCATGTCTTATGAACTTATAATCTTTATGCCATGGCTCATGTTTATGATTTATGAATGGTTGAGAATGAAATTTATAAGTTATGTTCATTATCACATACCCTTGTTATTATATTAATATTTCATAAGATTATAGATTTATATCTCTTGTGTTTACCCTTACTGGGAATCTGTGCTCACCTTTTATTATGTTTGCTTTCCCCAAGTTAGGGAGAAATGTTTTATATAGTTTATGTATATTAAGAGTTCTAAATGGGAAGATCTTTGTTGGAATCATTTATGATCATTTACCAGATTAGAATATTTTGTTCCAATTTTCCAAAAGAATTAAACTATTATGTTCTTCAAGTGTGTGTTTATGAAATATAATGAATATTCATCTAAAAATATGTAATATCCATGTATGAGAAGCTTGGTTCTCTATAGGAACAAACTATGAAGGTTATTTATTAGGGTAAAGTGTATTTTTTCCCTCATTCCAATATTTTTATCTCCTCATATTTTATTCTTCATTTAACATGTAGTAGGGGGATCTCCTCTATTATTCTTCTCCTATGGTATTTAGCCTTCCTCCATCATCTTATCTCTAAATTGAACATCATTATTATTATTATAAGAGTATCTATAAGTCATTGAATCCTCTCACTTCCATATCTTTCTTATCTCACCTTACAAAATGCTAAATCTTTGTGGGATATTTTTCCCTATTTTTAGGGTTTTTGTCTAAAAGCATGATTTCTCTTATTTTAGATCAATTTAGAGGATGATACAAGAAGAGAGAGAGCCTATTATTAAAATGTAAGTGGTTCCTATATTAATCCTTAATTTTAGGGGTGTTTTAGAGTTTTCAATTAAAGATGTACATTGATTTGTCTATGTGAGACCCCTAATTAATTTATTCTTGTATACTAATTGATTAAAACATGACATGGGATGTCTTTTGAAATTCCCTAATCCATTTTTAAATTCTATGCTGGGTAAGGTTCTTTTGAAAAACATGTAAGGTTAGGCCATCTGTATAAATTTTATATGATTACTTTGGTTCCTTGGGAATGTGTTGGGTGTGGCCGAGGTTACTTGACATGATGGTGATCACCAGGTTTGAGATTACATGGTCATCAGGTTGAGGGATTGTCACAAAATATATGGGGTAAAAATGATCACTAATTTTGAGATGATGATGTCGTATATATGAGGGAATTTACCATGGTACGTTGGAACATGTTGACCATTAGGACTTAGCGATGTGGACATACGGGAAAAAGGTGTCAGATGATGTGTATTATGTAAATTTTGGTGATTACTACTCATCGTTGTTAGTCTGTGCACTTTTAGAGTCATCTGTACATAGATATGACTCATTTGAGGTGGTTTTGACCACTCATTTTGGGTGGAGGCCGTTATAGATATTATAAATTATGGTATGGTGTTTGACATTAACTATGTTGGAGGTTCTCACCATAGAATGCCACAGTGGATTGTTATGGAGTGTCAGGAGATGGTGTTTAGACCATCAGTTAGGAGGTGAGGCTCACTATTCAACTTGAGGATTATGGGATGAGATTAATGGAGGATGAATATCATTGTTCCTCAAAAAGTTAGTTTCCAAGACAATTATTTATTAGAGCATGGATATCATCATCCCTTTGTATGTCGGGTTATTGAGATGATGGATACCTTGTGAGAAGAGTTATGAGGGACCTAGGACATATGGTTTTGGCATTCCATTAGGTCACTGGATACTTTATTAGAGGCATGAGGTTCTATTTATATATTTATGAGAGTTTTATGAGGGATATCAATATATGATTTTCTTCATAGGACACATTAAGAACTAATCCATTGGTCCTCACCACAATAAATATATATCTTCATACATTTGTCGTATAAAAAATATATTTTTGGGGGCATGTATTAGAGATATATCAGCATTGTTTGAAGTGGTTAAATTATCACATGTGGATATTGAGAAAAATTTGAGCAGTTTAATTATGAAAGGTGTGTGCATTTCCTCTTTATTATATTTTTCATTCACCGAAAAGTTATGGATGTAGGAAATGAACCTGATGGTTGTGACCTACTAAGTTCAAACTCACGTCCTACACGGCCCCCTTAGAATTCATGTAGACTTTATGTCTTTGAGATCAAGTAAGATATTAATCTCAATAACTGGACTTTAGTGATCGAGATGTACCACTTTTTTATGGAATGAATGGAAGTGGACTCAGGGATTCCTCAATATCAGGATGGACGTTCTGTAATTTTATATATATATATACTTTTATGGTCTCCATGGGTGACCCAACTTATCAATTATTTTTTATGACCTATTATGACTTGTTTTCTGTCATCTATAAATATTATTATTCCTTTGGGATATTTTTATACTTTTGTTGTTTATTATGCTTCCACTGGGTTTTATTCTCTTACTTCCACTAAGATATTGTATTTCATATTATATTTTATAGATATATAGACCATTATTATTATCATCACATGATGGTATAGTCTCCTCAATATCACTTAATCAGACCCTCATCGCTATTCTATTGCCTTTAGAATATAGAGAGGCACGACTAAGGCCTAATGGCCAACTGGTATAGAGCATTGTTGAGTGGATGACCGGGTCAGGATGCTTCCCAAGACCCCTGTTGTGTTTTGAGTAAGAAACAGTGGTCGGGGTGGTAGGATGTGGACACAAGAAGAATCATATTTTTCCTGCAAAAAAGGTAACTACATAATGTTTAGTCTAGAAACACACTATGTGTACTCCCACCTGGTAGTGGTGCTAGGTATTCACGGAAGATAAGGACGGTATGCAGTTTGGTCAGGCCCACATGCAGTGTGACCCTCCTCAGGTGGATAATACATATTCTAGATACACACAGTCATGACCCCCTATGGTTGGACATGTTATGTACTCTGGGAGTATAAAAGCATGGCCTGGTACCCGGGAATGGCCAGGTACACATCCAAGTACAAGGGAATGTCTTGGAGTTAATGGGAATTACCATGAACGCAAGAGAAAGCCTAGGGTGGATGAGAAATATTGTGTAGTACATTTAAACATTTTAAATTCTAAATGTACAAAAAATCCATGTGTTAGCGAAGACATGTCTAGGAGGCCAAGTGAGGTCACATGCCATTTGACCCCTGGTACAGGACATGTAATTTTCTCATGGAATTCAACCTTTCTTATATTATTTATTTAGACTAATATTTTATCCTATGAGTATCCAATATTGATCATTTTTTTCACATAGAACATAATGGTAGCCTTTATGGTGGAATTGAAGATATTATGTGAGGTGTTGAGAGAATCAGTCATCTTCAAAAGATGCTAAATTGGTAGGAATGATCATAAAAGATTATCAGATAAAGGTTGGGGTTGGTAACGCCCCTATCACACCAGGTTGTGAGTCCCCCATAGTCCTTACACTAGTTGAGTGGAACCACCCTAATGTATGTGGGTGGAATTCATTTTCCTTATAAGTGGCACCCAATATGACAGGAAAGAATAGGTCCTCTACCCAATGAGTGGAACCCCTGACTCACTATGGCTTGAGTCCTCCACTAATGCCTATTGAGTGCCACACCCACTTCCTCCCCCACCCCACCACACACACACTATCATGTTAGGGAGAGGGTCCTCCATACTTTGAGTGTAACCCCATGACACACTAGGGTGTGGTTTCTCGGTATACATACTAAGTATCACCCCCTATCATTCTAGTGTATAGATCATCTATCTACTAAGTGTAATCCACCTATTGCACTAGGGTGTGGGTCCTCTATTGGAGACTACACCCCCTTGGGTTGTAGAGTAGTAGAAAGGTGTGAGTCCTCCACATGTATTTATCAGACCAACACATGATATTCTACAAATCAGAGATAGACCATGGGATCTATAGGAAGACTCATCATCCTGGGATGGTCTATGAGATATAGATCCCCTTTCCCTCTCATCTGTGTATATTTTGTGTCTATATATATATATATATATATTGTTGGGTCTCATCTCCCTCTTTCATTGGGTTGATAAGAGTACATATACCATATCTTTTTTGCACAATTTTTGTTTTTCGGGGCATCCTACAGGGTATATATATTCTCACCCCTACATGGGCTTTTCCCACATGTTTCATGTCATATACAGGTGAATAATAGTTTAGCGGTGACATCGGCAGAGCATAGGGATACTCTAGTTTATAAGACCTATATGGTGGTTCGTCTTAGAGATCCGGGTCCAAGATCTCTCTGTTATTTTATATTCTAGTTTTTGTTAGGTTGGGAATTCATTTCTGGTTGGGTACGTACTTTTACCCTTTACACTTTGATTGTATTCTATCATACATTGTTGTATTCCCTAGACATATTTCAATCATGGTTTACTCTATATGTTATTAACCTTCATTATTATAACTCTACGCTATTGAATAGACATGTTTGGGTTCATGGATATAAGTACACTAGGAAAAGGCCTCTTGTATACATTATTCATTCTTGGTGATTTTCACCAACCCCTAGCCTATTGGAGTTAGTCTTGGGGTATTGATGCCTTGTTCATTCACCAGCCAAGTAGACCCCAGTGGTTTAAGGGATTACAAATTGTTATTAGAGTAGTTCATTCCTTTAGATGGTGTTCATAGTTTTCCATATGGGAGGATTTTTTGCGACGTAGGTTAATGGTTTGAACATGTCTCGAGTTCGAATTCCTAATCAAGGAACACAAGTTAGTGTGGTAACCAATGTATCTATATACCAATAATCTGAGTACCTTCTTTTCGAATTTTCGTATCAAGACATAGGTTGTAGGGAAAAATTGTGCATAAATTATATGGGATTGAGTCCTTTTATTATCCTTCTTGTGTCATTTTTTAATATATATATATATATATATATTATCATCTTAACATAGTAGGTTTTGATTAATTTCATGATTCCTCCTAAAATATATCTATCCAGGTTATAAAATATGGATTTTGAAGATAATTTGATGAGTGATGATGCCTCATTTTTGGGGTCATCCCATTAGGTTTTTCCTCTAAGAAGGCAGGGAGCACACACCCTCTTATCAGTAGTAGATAGTACCAAAAGCTAAGTTTGATGATTCATGCAGTCTTATCATTTTCCATGAGTTCCAATGTGAGATACCATTAATGTTTTGTGATGAGATAAATCCCTAAGAAGTGGAGGATTTCTTGATCTGGTGATCTGATTCTTCAAGCTCACGTGGAAACCAAATGGTCTGATAGTTTTGATGGCATATAGTCTTTTACATGGTGTAGTAGAGTCCTGGTGGAGTCTAGCCAGGCATACTCATTATGATATGATTCTATCATGATCCAACTTCCAAAATCTTCTTCATGAGGAGTATTATCCCACGTGTTTTCACTTAGTTTGGATCCAGGGGCTTCTTGAGTTAAATTAGGGTAGTATGAAGGTTGTTGAGTATTCCTTGAGGTTCACTATCCTTATACAATACTCCCTCAACATGGTTTGAGATGGTTACTTCCAGGAATAGAAGTTCGAGTAGGGTCCCTATAGAGAAATCAATATTATTTTGGTCTCATTGTGCATTCCCAATTATACTAAAATACTAGAGCAGGAAGTGGTGATGAAGAGATTCATTTTAGGGGACATAAGGTAGCTAGAGCTAGTAGTGGTCATCATGGTTCTGATTCATCTTCAATAGAAAGAAGGAACTAGTGATTAGGGCCTCGATGTAGGATACCTCTTCATGATCGAACTCAATCAAGAGGAAATATGGAAGAAGGTACACCCAAATACTCTAGCAAGCTCAAAGAGGGTTGGTACTATGATTGTGATAAGGGAGGTCACATTGATTTTCATTTCACAATACATTTATGTGAGTAGGGAATGCAGGAAGTATATGGATTGCTATAGTATGGAAAACACCATGATTACGGATCTACAAGGCATGGCTAGGGTAGCCCCCATGGAGGAAGTGATGGAAGAGAAGAAATTATATCTATGGAGTTGGGATCTATTGGTGGGGGATGATGATTTGAGCTACTCCCACCACCACTACCACGAGGCCCATTCCAGGATCCGGGAGATGGAGATCAGGGCCACGGGCAGTTTCTAATTACGGAGGGTTGTGACCAGGCTGCATGTGAGATGGTCTAAGGTATGACCTATGTTTATTATACTCTTACTCTAGCATTGATTTCCATATGTGTGATTCATTCCTTCATATCCTAATGACCAGGGTGAGATATTGAGATTATTATTGAGAATTTATCCAACCAACTACAGCCATAGGTTCTTATAATGATTGATTCTTTGATATTGCTTATTTACCAGCAGTTCCAGATGGTTCTCAGTGGATAGAGTTTTTCATGGGACATCTTGGTCATCATGATGTCACTTTATGATTTCATCTTGTGTATGGACTTATAGTCCATAATTTAGGCCCATGTTGACTGTCATAGTGGGCGGGTTAGATGAATTCGGGCTGATGGGATGAGATTCTCCTTTATAGGTGAGAAGGAATTCATGGATGAGAGATTAGGTATTTCAAGTACGATTTGGAAACACATCATACATCATTTGGTGAGTTTTTATCTTGTATTTTTGATCTCTTCAGAAATCTAGATTTCCTTATTAGTTTATGTCTTTATAGATGTCTTCCCAGTGGATGTTCTAGGACTACCTATGAGGTGGTAAATGGACTTCTACATTGAATTTCACCACAATACAGAATCACTGTCTTCTACAACATATTAGATAGACCCTACCGATCCTCGTGATATGAGGGTGTAATTAGAGGACCCTTTAGAGAAGGTTTTCATTAGACTTAGTGTGTCCCCCTATGAAACTTCATTTTTTCATGAAAAGGAAAAAAGAGTTTGTGGAGTTTGGTTGATTATCGTCACCTAAACCAGGTAACGATAAAGAAAAATTACCCATTTCCAAAGATTGATGAATTCGTTGACCAGTTGTGAGGTGTTGGTTGATTCTTGAAGATCAATTTGAGGTATAACTACCACTAATTGAGGATTCACGATGCTGATATTCTGAATATGTAATTATTATATCACTATAAACACCATGAGTTCCTAGTGTTACCTTTTAGTGTGATGAATTCCCCAACTATTTTTATGGATTTGATGAACCAAATATTTGATACACACCAGGGCTAGTTTTTTGTTATCTTCATTTATGAAATTCTCATTTACTTTGTGTTAGATGAGAATCATGCAGAATATATGAGGATATCCCTAGAATTAATCTAGGAGAACCAGCTTTATAGTAAGCTCTCAAAATTTTAGTTTTTCATTTAAAAGATTAACTTTATATGGAATTTCATATATGATCATGAATTATCTATGGACCTGGTGAAGATTGATGTAGTGATTTCTTGGGAGCCAACTAAGAGAGTGTCATATGTGCATTGTTTTATTGGGTCGTAAAGTCACTATAGGAGGTTCATGCATGAAAGTTTTAGTATATTAACCCCTTTGAAATCCCTAATTCCTAAATGGAGTCCTATTACTTATAATTAGTAGTTTCAAGGATCCTTTGAGTTGTTGAGGATAAGGTTGACCAGTGATTAGGTGTTGATACTGCCATAGGAGGGCGTCGTGTACATAGTGTTTTGAAATTCTTCTAGAGTTGGGATCTATTTCATGTTGATGTAGAGGAAGGATGTGATCAATTATGGGTTGAGGTTTTCGAGACACCATAAGTTGTACTACACTAATAATGGAATATATTTATTATCTTTAGTATTCTGAATATGGGGAATAACTATCTTTTGGGAGAGAACTTTGTTGTATACTCTGACCACTAGATTCTTAGGTTTATCTTCACTCAGATACATCTGATCTTGATACATAGGTTCTAGTTTGAATTCCTATAGTACTATGAATTTAATATATTTTATACTCCTTGTAAGGTAAACATGGTGGAATATTCCCTATATAGTAAGTCTCATTCTTTCTTGGTGGAGGGGTTGTATAAACATTTTGCTTCTTTACAGCTGACCATGACGGAGGAGAGGGGTGAATTTTTTTTTCTTTAGTTGATGATGGGGGCTCCTTTTTTATCTAGTGTGTGATAGATTCCAAGTTTGAATACACCAACTATAAGGTTCTACAAGACCATGTATCCTTAGGATCTTCACTGGATTGATTCTATGAAGAAGGGGGTATGTACTCCCTTTCTAGGGTTGGATAGTGGTTCCAGTTATGTTGTGAGATGAGGGGATAGTGGAGTTTCACACTTACCCCTTGTTTATATATCCCAGTGTGAAAATATTTACAAAGACCTTAATTTTTAGTTTTGGTGTGTTTTTATGAGGTAGAAGATTTTCAATTTTGTCTCTTGGTTTCTCATATGTCAGTAGGTGAAGGTGGAGCACTATGTTTTGATAGTTTTGACATAGAATCATGATATATATTACTAGAATTGGGACATAATATTTATATACTTTGTTATAGGGATATTGTAGACATTACGGGCTCACATTTCCATCTAGGTGATAGTTGACCGAATTATTATGTCGTTACACTTCCATTCCTTTAAGGAGAAGAGTTTGGTGGATAGTTTGGGGTAGTTCCACATGAGGTGGATCGTCCAACTTCATGGGGTACCCTCAAGGACTGTCTTAAACTATTAATATTGATTTATGTCCCATTTTTGGAGATTCCTACATGAGGCATTCAAGACCCAGTTGATGATGATTATTGTTTTTCACCCTCATAAATATGGGAAGTCCAAGAATACTATCTATGTGTTGGAGGATATGATGATATCATGTGTTTTAGACTTCAGATAGTACTAGTAGGATCACTTGTTGTTGGTAGAGTTTTCTTATAATAATAGTTACCATGTTATGATAGGAATGATACCTTCTCATGTCATGAACGGTGGAACCTATAGTTCACCCTTGTGCTAGATTGATATTAGCGAGACATTTCTTTTTGGGCCAAATATGGTTTAGGGGATAATAGAGAAGCTCAAGGTGATCAGTGAGTGGATAAGGATTACCCAAAGAAGACTTAAATCTTATATAGATTAATGTTATAGGACTTATGAGCTTGAGAAGGGAGACTATGTTTTTTTATAGTCTCCCCATGATGGGGATTTTAGAGGTTTTTCTATAGATACAATTTTCCTTTGAGATTCATCGGGCTATTTGAGAACCTATGGAGGGGTGGTGAGGATTCTTACCGCCTATCCATGCCCCCAATGTTGGAGTAGGTATATGACTTGTTCCATGTGTTGTATATAAGGATATACATTAATGATCTAAAACATTTTATTGACTAGGGTGGGATAGAAATCATTGATGGATCCACCTTCATGGAGTACCTAGTGAAAATTGAGTATTCGCAGGATCCTATGAGGATGGACCATTCCCTTTTTTGTGTGTTGTGGTAGCATGGGAGTGTGCATGAGAGCTCCTTAGAGTGAGATATTCATATGCAGACTTAGTACCCCCATCATTTTGTTTATATTATGAGTTTCTCAATACAAATCCTTGAATGGGGGGGAAATGTAGAAACTCTAGTTTTGACAGATTTTCCTTTTAATATTTCTATGTATATATCTGAATTTAACCACTGAGTTTCCATGGTTTTTGTATGTCTAGGTACCCTAGAAATAATATATTAAAAATATTAATATATTTTAACACATGTGCATGCATCATTTACAAGAAAATTTCTTTTCTTATTGGTTAGGACCTTTAATAGAAAATTTAGACAACGATTCAATATGGAATATGGGATTTACTCCAAGTTCGTCCTAAGGTTGGTCATTGCTAAACATTCAGTAGAGGAAATCATTGGAAGTTTTTTTTATTAAAATAAATAATTAAAATTTTTTATTTATTTTAAAGGTTCATGACATAATTACCTCCATAAATACCTCATTATAAAAATTATCTAGGGATAGCCACATAAAAGCGAAGAAAATGGAGTGGTGCTCCTACCATTCTTTGATGGAAGATCATATCAGGGGACGACAGGTGATCAGATTGAGGTGGATTGGGAGATAGAGAACACAACAGATCATCCACATCATTTTAATATGCATTCTTTACCAACGAATTATGTAAAATTAAGGTAGGGGTGTTATTTGTGGATTTCAATTCTTATTTAATTTAATAAATCATTGATCTTTAATATTATTTGATTTCTAGAATTTTTCCATCATTGCATGAGCCACAAATTTTATTTGACAATATTTATCTAATTTAATCACTAGTTTCATTTAATCACATCCCCTAGACATCTTTAATATGTAATAATTGGTTAAGAATAATCGGTAAATGATTTTTATCCTTGTTTATGTGCTTTTACCCCTCCACTCATAATGTTCTTCATCATTGGACCATGAGGATGTGGTTTGACATTTTCGAGGCTAATTCAAGTGTAATAAAACCACCATGTTCGTAGAGGATTCATAAATAATGAATGGAATATTGATTTTTGGATGGATAAGGGTGAGTTTTTTATTATAGGTGGCACCTATATGGATCTGAGATCTGGAGCTGTGATGGAAGACTACGACAGTGATGGAAATGAGTCGTGAGGGGTTCAGGTAGCCATAATCTGGCCATCAATGATGGATCGTGCATGAATAGCCCTATATATATGAGACCCCCTATGTGTTATATGAAGAAAATTAAAACAATAGAGGAGTAAGGATTATGTCTGAAGAAACATAGGTTTCTATAAAAAAGGGATACTAATTTACCTTGAGTCTAGAAACACACATTGTGTACCTCCAACTACGGTTCTAGGGTTTTGGGGAAGATAAGGATCACACACCATGTAACCATGCCAACATTTCATGTGACCCTCCCCAGGTGAATAGGTCATTTTCCAGCTACACATGGCTATGATCCTGTACAGGAGGACATATTGTGTACTATGGGAGTACATGGTTATGGACTAGTACCTGGGAATGACTAAGTACATGTCTAAGTACACAAGAATGGAACTAAGTATACTGACATGACCAAGAGCACATGGGAAGGACCTGGGTGGATGATACACGATTTTTAGTACCCTTACATGCCATGTATTTCAACATGGACATCCAATCCATGGGTAGCTAAAGCAATTTCTAGGAGGACAGGTGAAGGCACACACTATGTGACCCCTAGTAAACACTTTTAAATTTTCTCAAGGACTTCCAACTTGAATATATCCTTCATTTGGACATGTATTGTGGCCCATGAGTATCTTATCTTGAGAAATATTCCAAATAAAATGTGATTGTATACATTTTTTTGGGATTTCGAGATATTATGTGATGTTTTGAGAGAATGATACTCCTTCAGGAGAATCTAAACAGGTATAAATTATTATAGAGGATTGTCAAAGAGAGGTCGAGGTTGAAAACCCCACTATAATACCAGGGTTTGGGTCCTCCATAATCATTGAACTGAATGAGTGGAACCCCCTAAAATACTAGTATTTGGTTCCTCTGCCCTCTGAGTGGAATCCCCTATCGTAATAGGTTGTTTGTTCTCTACCCACTACGTGACTCCCCCTGATGCACTAGGGAGTAGGTTATCTATTTATACCTACCATGTGGAACCCCCTATCATGGTAGGGTTTGGGTCCCCTAAGATTTTAGTGGCACCCCCACCCTCCACCCCCCCCCCTGATGCACTAGGTTGTGGTTCCTCTATCAATCTATTGAGTGGCATCCCCCTATAATTTTAGGCTTTTCATACTCTATCTATTGGGTAGAATCCTCCTATCGCATCAGGGAATGGGTCCTCTACTAGAGATTTCCCCCCCTAAGACTATGGAGTAGTGGTGAGATGTTAGTACTCCCCATGAATTTCTCAGATAGACGTGCAAGATGTTTAGCCTCAGAGATGGACCACCAGAGCTTGAGGTAGACTCATTATCCTAGGTTGGGTTGGAAGATAGATATCTTATTTTTTTCTCATTTGGGTTTCTTTTTAGAATGAATGTATATATATATATATATATATATATATAGTTTATTTTATCTACATATTTGGGTTGATATGACTACTTCAACCATATATTTCAATTTCTCCCTTTACAGTTTTTAGGACATCATACTGGGTATGTATATACTCACACATCCATAGTCTTGGCTCACATGTGTTGTGTCTTATATAGATGATGGATGGTTCAAAAGTGACACCAGTGAAGCATTATGATACTTGGGTGCATAGGCCTCATACAATTGGGATTTTATATCTAGATATGGTATTTCTCATCTATTTTCTATTCTATTATTTTTCAAGTTGGCAATTCTTCTCTAGTTGGGAAAGATTTTTTTCCATTACACTTTGGTTATGTTCTTTCATACTCTAATTTTTTCCCTAGAGTTATTGAAGGAATGGTTTACTCTAGATGTTACTTTATTTTGTTATTATACATCCAAACTATTCTATATATATGATTGGGTGAGTGTGTACTGGTACACTAGGAAAAGACCTCAAAATAATATTACTCCTTCTTAGTGCTTTTCACCATCCCCAAGCCTACTATAGGCTAGATTGGGGTTGTTATGGCTAGGACTTTCACTAGTGAAGCAGGACCTGATGGGCTAGTTTGTTGCCTAATCAATGTAGTTTGGTTGTGTAGGGGTTTTAGATGGTGTTTTCATTCTCGATTGTGTGTTCTCCATTTAAGGTGGTGTGCTACGATGATTTTCAACCTGAATGAGGTGGGTGTTTATATGAAGGTTCCCTTATAATTCATGTTATGTGATTTTAGGGTGCTTCAAATCCAATTTTATAAAATTATAAGAATATGGTACACCCAAAATGGGTTTCATTTGGTTCTATAGGGTTTTCACACTTCGTATAAAAGTGGTATTAGACAGTTTTTAAATGATGATTTGAAATATAACAGTTTTGTGTGCCAAGTATTTGTAAAAAATCTAAATTGGATCTTTCAAATGGTTTCATGGACTTGAATGGGATGTTTTAAAATAGTTTTCTATTTAAAGAAGTTCTTAAAACCATTTATTTTTCCAAGGAAATGTTAATATTTTTAAAAAGTTTATTGCGTAATAATTGGTGTTTGTGGCCCATGTTAAATGATTTTAAGTACTATTAGTTTATTTGTTGATTATAAGTTATTTCTGAGTAATGGGATGAATTTAAAATTAATGTCAATGTTTTTTTCATAATTGGGTTTAAAGGAATGTTTTAAAATGATATTTTGAATGATAATAATTTATTTTCATTAAAATCATATTTTGAAAGTTCTATTTTGTATTTTGTAAAAGGAATTGTTTTATGATCGGGAGACCCTTTTTATTTTATCTGATGTACATAATTTTTTGGCCCCAAGGGGTATTTTATATATTGTTATTAAATTATATTATGTGTTTAAATGAATGAAATGAAACGGTTTTTCAATTGTGAGGGTATAAAAGGTAATATTAGTTTTATTTCAATGTTTTTTTATTATTTTTGATTCATGTAATTAACTCATTACCTATTTATTTCTCACATCCTTTGATTGATATCATTAGATCTTAGGAAAATATGTAGAATATGTGGATGTGTGTTACATTTGTATGGTGTGTTTTCACTAGCTAGTTCTCTCCTAGAGGTATGTATTATACACACTGACCTTATGGTGTGTTGAATAGGATGCTTTAGTTTCACATAAGAGCCATCTGGAGAGAATAAACTGATAAAATTAGGTTCATTTTCATTCCTGTACGATCATAGGGTATTTCACATGATTCTGGTTTTCCATTAATAATTTTTTAGGTGATTTCATTTAACTAATTTCTTATATGTCTTTATATTAATTCAATCAAATGGCGTCATTGTTTGGTTATTGAAATTTTATTTTTTCACTTTTATATCATGGTTCTTAAGATGGTTGTATTCGATTGTAATGGTGTTTTGGTTTATTTTATAATTGTTTCTTAAATGGATTGGAAAGTTTGATTTTTAATGTGAAGAACTAAATGTTTTATAAATGATATTTGAGAATGATTTTGGGGAAATATTGAAGAAGGTAAGGATTTTTATTCATGTATTTTGAAATCCAATTTTCATGTTTAGATGAAAATATTAAAATAATATTTTTTCATGTTTGGGTTTGAATAAATTTATTTTAAACTTTATATACCTCATTTTCATAGTCTTTATTTACATTTTTATAAATAAAAAAGGAAAATTAATTAAGTTTATTTTTTTCTTTGTTAATTATCATATAAAATTGAAATCATATTTTTCTATCTTATGCTTAAAATAACTTTTATGAGTTTCCTTATAAATGTAATTTCATGGACCTAATGGTTAGATCTTACTAGGAACATTTTTCTTACAACCAACATATACTATGGTTCATGTGTGTGTATGAATGTCTCTTTTTTTCTTCCAGTTCCCAAGTCTTAATTGAAGGTGGGTGTTCATCTTGGTTCATTGATGGATGAACAGTAGTTGTGAGGTAACATGGTTCATCTAGGGGTGCTCTTGTTTTTGATTTGTTTTTGGACTAAGTTTATATCATCCAGTTCATCCTAGTGTATTTTATCTATTATACTCTCTTATCTCCCTCGATTTTATTTTTTTTAGTTTTGTATTTTGAATTAATGGTTGTTGTTATTATGAATAATTTTTTATATTTAATTTTATTTTCACATATTTGATATGAATGGGTGTCAGACATCTAGATAGGTCATTTGAGATTATTGTTAGTTTCCACTACTTCATTATATAATTTTATAAGGGTAAAATCATTCAAAATCATGTGTTTCTGATACCCAAGCACAATTTTATACCCCATGTAGATTGGGAACACCCTGTGGTCCCAGTGAAGTATTAGGTCAGGTGATGTGTTAGGTCATCCTAGTCTGGTTCATTGTAGGTGGTAATAGAGAGTAGGCTCTAAGGAGATCCTAGATTCTAAAAACACTCTCTTTTAATTTATAAATTTTATGGTGTTATGGATATTATTAATTTTATCAATACTTTATACATTGATCAAAACATGGATCTTCATACCCACATTTATAGTTACTCATTCTAAACATGAGTTAAATAATAAATTATTCACATGATTTAAATATTACATGTCACAAATAGTCACACAAAACAAGGACCTAAAGGTTTAGTGTAATAAAGACTAACTACACAAATAACTTATTTTGAACACTTTCAAACATGTCTCCATAATCATGATCCTCTGGATCCTTTCTATACATATCACATACTATAGTCATCTTTATAACTAGGGAATTGTTATTATAAGAAAGGGGTGGTCTCAAATGCTCAGTAAGGTAAGAACATGTCATAACTTGAAGGTATACATGGGGGAGACATAAATAAAATAATAAATTATCAAAAGACATAATAATATAATCATAGAACTTTTTAGAAAATCATATATCATAAAATGATCATTAAGGAAGCATAAAAGATATGTAATGGCTCAAAATACATCTCAATAATCATTTAACATGTGATCATGACATAAAAGAAATGAATTAATTAAAAATAATGATTAATTGGGAAAGATGTATTTTCATGTAAATGAAATTTATCTTGAAAATATGGAATAGCATGATAAAAAATTTTGGAATGTTGAACAACCAGAAGTATAGAAAATATAATAAAAAAATATTTCCACATCTTGTTCACACATAAACTTGTGAACAATGATTCACACAACATGATTGTGGAAAAATATTTCTACATAACATTCACACACAAAAATTGGTCAAAGCTTCCAATATCATATTCACATAATAGACTTGTGATAAAAAAAACATCTCATATCTCATTCACACAAAACATTTGTGAACAAAGCTTCTTGTAGCTCATTCACAGAACATTACATCACCTCAAGTGATATGTAGCCTTAGCTAATTCATAAGAGGGTGAAATAGTACCCCCAATGTTCATCATCTATACATATGTGTTCCATTTAAAATCAATAATAATTATATCTTAGAGAACCACATGTAAAAATAATGTTTTTCTTAAACATTCCAAAAACATCACATAACACAAAATTCTAAGATCATAGGATATCAAAAATCTCATTTTCCAAAAATAATCATATCATAATAACATATATAGGGTGAACAAAACATTACATCATGATATAAAACCCTTATAGGGTAAATATAAGTGAATATACAAAATTTTACACAAAACCTTTTTAAACATTGATGTAAACATTACTTTCACAAACATTTTTCTGGTGGAAAAGAGAAGAATTTTAAAATCCATAATTTAAAGTGTTCCAAAAAAATATCCTTGAATGAAATAAATTTTATCAAATTTTTAAGTGAACATAAATTGAAATATATTACTTTTAAAATAATGATTAATAATTGATACATGAAAAAACATAATGTTTTCAAAATGGTAAGTGAAAATGCATTTATAAATTTTACCTTTAAATGGAATCTTTAATAATGGAACCTTGAAAAGGACATAATGTTTTCAAAAAATGGAATGAAAAAATTAAAAAAATAATTTTAAAAATAATATTTTTCAGTGTAACCTTAAATTATTAATAAAGTTTTCACAAGAATTTTAGAGTGGAATAAATCAATCTTTGAAGAAATAAGTTCAAAAAAATAATTTTAAGACAATGAAGGTAGTATAGTTAGCAAATAACCTTATGACTATAATATCCTTTGAATTAGGATACATTTAAAGAAAGAAAATAATATGTATTATTGAACCCCATAAATTAATAAAGTATGGATTTTAGAATTAATTTTTAAGTAATCACATCATATCAAAGATTTCATGGTGCATCATAAGAAATACGTCAGAAGAGATTAGATTTGACCCATGAAACTCTTATTGTGTTTTCCTACTTAGTTATGTTCACTCTAAAATATTGTATAACCAACATAAATATATTAAAAAATAAATTAATAACCAAATTCATAACTAAAAATATTTATAATTTTCAGTTATAATCATTATATACATGTATATAAATTATTTTGTACCCATTTTACAAAACTGGGTGTTTATAGTTTTGACCGTTTATGAAAGTTTCATATGAGTGGCATCCGTGTTCATTATTATTTCAAATTTCATAATTAAAATTTCATTAAAGACACTATAATGGATTAATTATAATCATTTATAAAGTTTTAATTTACTTACAAGAGTCTTTTATTCTTTATCCTTGAAGATGAAATCAACAACGAGCATCTTTTAATAATTTTTACCCTATAAAGTTTGGTTTCCTAATTAATGATTCAATTATTTATATATCCTTTCTAAAAAATCATTATTTAAATATTTATATCATATTATATTATTAATTAATCTTTCTTAATCATCCATAATATAATTTCATTGTATTGTTTAAGTAGGCAACCAAATCGACCCCAATCATGAACATACCATGATTATTGATGATTTTGAGGTGATTCAATTGTAAAATAATAAAAATAGTAGAATAATGGTTTAAATTAGTGATTAGTATTATGATATATTATAAATATAAATTATTAAAAAAAGATGTTATGGATATGAAAATTTTAATTAGTGATTTTCCTCTTAGTATGCTTGTCTTAAATGATTTAATTTATGATAACTGTTTGTTGATCCTATCAATAATAGGTTTTAAAATTTTTCATACCAACACCATAATAATATCATAAAAATTATATTTATCCTTTAAACCCATTCTCATGACCATAAATGTATTGTGGTAATGAAATGACAAATGAAAATCAATCGTCTCATGGTGGCGATAGTCCACACGTACACATGGTTGATTTCATTTTCCATAAAACGGGGTAAATAGTTATATGGTTTATAATTTTTGAATATAAAATAAATCATTTGTATATTAATTTTTTATTAAATTCCATACTAGTAACATCCATGTATGGTGGTTTAGAAAAATGAAAATCATTGCCTAACAGAGGCAGTAGTCCTCACAATGGACAATTCAAGTTTTTATTTTTCTTAATGGAAAAGGGGGGGAGGTTAACGGTTATAACATAATTATAATAATACTTTAGTATCATAATGATACTTTTTTAATTTTAATATAAATAAGTTAAATTTTAAGAAGAATAAAATCACTTAAAATAGAAAAAGGAAATATGTTTAGGAACTTATACCTCACTTCATGGATTATCTCCACTGTGGTGGAATTAAATAATTAGGGATAGAATTTTTAGAATAATAAAAATAACCTAAATATGGATAAGAATATTTATAATAGTTTTATAAATATTTTATTCCATACATATTGGGTTTTTATTTAAGGGTAATTGATGAGAGGAGTGCCCCTTTTATAAGTGAAAATGAGTTACATTTTTTTAAATTCCCTAAACTTCTCAATAATGTAAAGCCACCCTGAAAAAACTGGCTCCAAATTAATAAATAATAGATTGAAGAAAAGATAAATTTTATCCACTTATCCACCATTTAAATATAATTATTTAAACAAGTTAGGGGCTTTTCCTCAAAGGTTTCTCACTTTTACCATTTTAGTTTTTACCAAGGGAACTAGTTTTTATCCTAGTAATTTGTCCTTTAAAACAAAAAATAAATTCATCCTTATTATATAATTTTGACCTAATAATTCCAAATTTAAAATTAATTTTTATTTTTTAAATTTTTGAAAGTGATAAAAAAAATTTAAAATACTAAATTTAGGATGTATTATTGTTTTTTTGAAAAATATAACTTATATTCTGAAATGTCAAATATTGGTTTATAAATTGAAAAAAAAATTAAAAAATAAATATTCGCCTATAAAATACATATTTGGTATTATAAAAAGGTTTTATATATTTATAATTCATACGGGTATATTAATAATGTACTAAATTCTATAATATTTGAAAAAAAAGTATACTGAACTATTCACCTAAAAAATATTTTAAAAAAATAAAAAAAATGTTAAAAAAATATTCTTATTATTAATCCAATAATTATCTACTTTTTCAAATTAAATTTCTAAGATTTTAAAATTAAAATTTTAATTAAAATCAAAAAATTATAATGGAAAATTTTTCATATTTGAAAATAGATTCTTAAAATGTTAACTATAATTTATTCTTATTTCCTTTCAATTACAAATTAATTTATTAGTAATATATTTTTCACATTACCAATATGTAATATTATTACTTTATAATAATATAAATTTTTTAAAATAATACCCTGATTTTAGACAAATGAATTTTTAATACTAAAATTAATTTCTAAGTTGTTTTAGTTATACTAATTGCATTTATTTAATATCAAAAGTATTATTTATTTTACCCATACAAAGATATCATATTCTGTTTACACTAATTCGTGCTTGAAAATTCAAGTGCTAGGATTTAATGGTTATATATAATAATAATAAAAACCAACATGTATCATGTTTTCATTTTAGTTTGGTGTTTCATGTGGAGAAAACTATCAAATATTGAATTTATTTAAGGAAAATAGAATGTGAAATATCATATCATTAAATCTTCCCTATTAAATAAATTTCATCCTCATAATTTTACTTATCACATACTTATAAAGATGGATAATAGTATTCATAAGATCAACATTACACTAGAGTTAATTTCCAATGTGGTATCAATCTTACTAACTCATGTGAGATTATGAAAATCATATATTCCTTTATAAGAGGCACATGTAATATTGAGCTTCTTTTGAAAAATTTGAGCAAAACACTCATCATAATTAATTTACCAAAATATTTCATGGTCATCCATTCACTATTAGATTATCATGGTTTGGTTTGAATTATTAATTATAAGTTCCTTATTTACACAATTGATGTGGGATCCATATATAGAGAGATAATAAATGCACAAATTCACATTAATTTTATCTAAAAGAGTAATTAATAATATTCTCAAGAATAATATTACCATAGACATCATACTGGGATACAATAACTATACATATAGAATTTTTCCTTGGAAATCAAATCCTCTGGGTAAAGTTTTAATTCTCTTAAAAACATACTAGATATAATAGGGGTATAAAAACAAACTCTAAAAATATTTAAGAAACTCTGGAGTGAATCAAAAGTGTTCCTCAAATACCCCAATCCACTTCAATGGTAGTTATTGGGAATTCATTTTCTTATTCTCTTTGTTTTGTAGTTTTTTTTGTTCTATTTTCTTCAAAAAAATCATCAATTTGGGAATCAGTTTTCACAAGAATAATATTACCATAAACATCATACTGAGATAAAATAACTATACATATAGAAGTTTTCCTTGACAATAAAATCCACATGGTAGTGATTTTATTCTCTTACAGAAATCATAGATATAATAGGGGTCTAAAAATCAATCTCAGACAATACGTACACATCTCTGGGGGGCATTATTAGTGTTCCTTAATTACCAAAATCCACTTTAATAGTAGTTATTGAAAATTCCTTTGCTTAATACCTTTTTTTTCAAATTTTCGACATCTATTTTATTTTATGATCCTTCGATTAGAGCATCATTTTTCACAATACCCATACTAATTAAATTTCGTTTCTTTTCTCTAAAACCATTGTAATAATGAGTGTTTATAGCTTTCACATCTACCTTAAGATCACATAAATCTATATCTTAAAATATATTAATGCCTCTTATGGATAGCTCCATTCAAAGACTAGGATTTAACCTAGAAAAGTAGTGGTTGATTCTTCTCTCATTATCAAAGATAAAACTGATGGCATACCTCATGAGTCCAATGAAATTTTCTTCATATGATCCAATAGATTCATCCTCTTTTTTCTTTAATTTTAGTACTCCCCACTCCATTTTTGTGCAAATGGCCAATTGAAAATACTTGGTCAATAATATATCCTCGAACTCTTCCCAATCCATAAAGCATGCCCCATCCTTTTTTGTGGTATTATTAATGAGACTCCACCACCAGTCAGCATCACCTTCAAAGTGATAGACACCCAAAACCAAATTCCCTAAGTATATTCATGGGAGAATTGAAAAAATATTTTCTATTGTATTGAACCACTTTTCAGTAAATGGTGGATTAGAAGACCCAATAAAATAGGGTGGATGTTGTCTCATAAATGACTCGATAGAAATTTCCACCCTCCTTGATTTGTTTAAGAGGCTACCATGATTTGTGTTGTTTCCCATATCTCGAGACATTTATGTGACATTTTTCATGAGGTTTGGAATTTGTATCCCAATATTTTTGGGACAATATCTACATTGTCCATTGAAAACATCATTACCTCAGTTATTTCATGTTTTATATATTAGTTTAACTATTTAAAAATTGTGTATAATTATACTTAAATTAGTTAATGTTCATAAAATTAAAATATAAACTAAAAGTATAATTTTATAAATGATGTGCATAATTTATTATGTGAATCTGTAGGTTTAAATCAAGGTTATCCATGGTATGATTTTTAACTGAACTATATATTTATTTATTTACTTACTTATTTATTTAAATCCTCCATAATGGTTTGTAAGGATAATGTGATTAACCAAAAAATATCCCCTGGGAGTATCAAACCAAGTTTTCATTTAGACCTCTTTATCATGAAAAAAGTGACAATAAAGTTAATACCCAATACACCCTCTTCTAGATTATTAGCCCTGGGTAAACCTGTGTTAGAGCCTGCATCCACTTATAGAATCCAGACAGGGAAGTAACTTTCTATGATAACTAAAAAATATATACTATACCAAAACATTAGGATATTATAATATACTTAAACTCTTCCCATAAATTTTTCCCTTGGTTTTTTACAAAAGTTCTCTAAACAAGTCTCCAAAAAGAACAAAACCCTACTCAGATATAAAATATAGTAACCCATTTTAAATATAAGTTAAATAATGTATTAATAATATATATTACATCACAAAAATAGTCACTTAACCCAAATACTAAAAGGTTGTTTTTCTTAGATACTAGCAACATAAATAACTTATTTTTAAATATTTTTAATCATTTCTTTATAATCATGCTCCTTTAAACAATTTCTATGAATCTTACATGATATAGTCATCTTCATAACCTAGGGATTATAAACATAATAAAGGGATATGATCAAAAACTCAGTAAAGGAAGAGCATATCATAACATGATAGTGAACAATGGGGAGACATAAGTATCGTAATAAAAGATCAAAACACCATATAAGATAATCATAAAACATGTTAGAGAAAGATAGATCATAAAAAATATCATTAGGAAAACATAAAAGAAATGACATGCATAAAAATACATATCACTATTTACATAACATTTTATTGCAATATAAAAGTTTGAAACACTTTAAAAATAATGATTAATCATGAAAAAATGTTATTTAAAAGAAATTAAATTTCGTTTGAAAATTTGGTATAACTTGATAAAAAACATGGGAATGTGGCACAAACATAAGCAAATAAAATATTTTGAATAATGACTTCTAGATAATGTTCAAAAATCAACTTGTGAACAATGATCCCTGAAAATCATTCACTCAAAAATCATATAAACAAATCTTCCCAAATTCATTCACACAAAAAAAATTTGAACAAAGATTCCCATATCTCAATCACACAATATAACTTTGAACAAATATTCTCACATGTTATTCATACATAAAACATGTGAATAAATCTTCCCATATATCTTTCATGCAACATTACATCTTATGATTTGATATGAATCATTAACCAATGCATTCAAGGGTGATATAGGATCCCTCCATTTATTATCTATATATATGTATTCCAATTAAATCAATAATAATTACATATTAGAGAACCCTATGGAAAAAAGAGTGGGTTTTGAAATATTAAAAAAAACACATAACACAAACTTAAAAGAACATAGGATATAAAAAATCACATTTTAAAGAAAGAGTCATATCCTAATTATAGTGACCCAAACTTTTCATGTGTGGATATTACATCTTTTTATAAGAATATCCATTACCTTAGACAAAAACATGACTGAGGACCATAATAGTTAAGTGTCTTTTACTACAAGAAAATTGCAATTTAGAATCAGTTTTTTTGCCTATGGGGGCGGTATAAATCTCTGCCATATGCTTCTACGGCGGTTTCTAAAAACCACCACTAAATTTTCTATTGGGAAACTATTTGCAGCGGTTAAAGTGGTTTAGTGGTGGTTTATGGGAACCATTGTAGTTGGCGCATTTTCACGGCAGTTATATTTTTTTCGAGGCGGTTTTTTTTGGACATGGAATTACTTTGTTTGTGGCAGTTAAAACAACCCCTAAAAAAGTAATTCCCTACCGAGACAAACCGTCATGATAAACAATATAACCCCCATGAAAATGCGTGGAAGATGGCCGACTATAGCGACAATTAAAACAGCCACTAAATATAATACAGGAGTGGTGACTAAAACCACTACTCATAGAAAAAATATCTACATTTAACGGCGGTTAAAACCACTGCTAAATATACCTCTTAAAGTTATCAGTAGTTAAAACCTCCTCTAAAGAGCAGATTTAGAAAAAAAAGAATCTATTTTTTGAGCACTCTACCAGTGCCCAGAAAAAAAAACCATTCCTAAAATACCAAAAGACCAACAGAATACATACTATAGTCAATATGAAAAGAGATTCTTAACTAAGCACAACTGAATGCATCATTCAGTGAGTAAAAGAATGAAAATAAACATATAAAATGGCATAATCCTAGTTTCTAATAAAATGTAGTGGTGAATTTATGTATTTAAAATTTACCATTACAGACTCATATGTACTTTTTGATCCTTTATTGGATGTTCACATGTTATGTGCAACTTATATGTTCACCCATTGGGTGATCTAGATGAAATGGGACAATATGATTTTTTTCAAATGTTGGTACTCCCACATATCTTCTAGAATTGTTCAATAACATAATATACCTTTATATATGATTATTTGATAGAACCCAATGCATCCCTTAGGTGTTTGGACTACTTATAGTTGGAATTTCTAAAGTTGGAAATTTCTTAGATTAACATGTCACCATCTAAGTGACTCCATTGAGATTATATACGGGTTTCCCATGATTTAATAAATTGAATGAGTTAAATGTAACGGATAATGTGAAATGGTTAATTAATGATGGGTTTCCTTTCATAAAATAAATCAATTAGTTTTAAATGGAATGACCCCGAGTAATTATAATGTCATGCTCTTGATTTATACTTTATAAAATGCTTCATACGAACTATAATATTTTAAATGGGAATTGAACATGGATAGAGACATGAATAAGAGGTTATTCTGTATCTATTATGAATAAAATGATCATGCCTTTATTATTTATATGGTGTATATAGAATATATGGATTTGAGTTCATTCCCCTAGCTAGTTATATTTAATATATTCCTTTATAGAGGTTGTGGTATGATGGTGTGAGATTGTTGAGCAAGGGGATATCACAATTCCCTACATTAGGTGTTGATCATGGTGTATCACAAAAATGTTACTATATATGTATTCTGATTTACTCACCACATTCCATGACTAGAATTTGGACCTGATGGTGCACTCAACATCCCATGTGTTGTTTCATGGATTCTCTCACTCTATTGGGATATAGGGAATGCACCCAATTACATGAGTACATAGGCTCGTTAGACTGGTTAGGGATGTCTGAGTTATGACATGGTTTATTCATCAGTATTATTATAAGTATATGGCTACATACATCTTCACATACCTTGACAATATAGGTGGATGAAGTATATATAATCTATATATATTACTGCTATATATATAGTAACTATTTATATCTCTATTACATCTATGTTTTGATAAATTTAAACCCTCCTACAGTTTTTTAGGAACATGATTGGGTGGTTATTTATTTATTCCTTAGTTACTCAAAAGATGTGGGGTGTAGTATGTTGGTGGTAGAACCTTTATCATGGGAATAATGATCTCGTAATATTTTCATGGTATTAATTTATGTTGGTGTTCCATGTGGAATTATTATAAATGAAACATAACATAAAAATTAGGTAAAATCATCTCTCGCTTGGGTTATTCCATGTGGAATTATTAGACTTGACACTAAAGATAGAAAATAGGTAAAATAATCTATCCCATGGATAAGGGTTTTTTAATTTTTAAGAGTGATGGATCATGTTTAAGTATCATATTTGTTTCACTCATGTGATTTCTTTGGAAAACGAGTCTTTAGTGTGATTTCCTTAGAAGGAACAGAATCTGGATCATAATATATTGTAACTCTCATTATGCATCCTAGTTATTTTGATGTGTAGAATATAATAAAAGTGATCAGGAACATTCCTTCAAAGGTTAGAGTGTATCATGAAGGGGTTTGATGTATCCTATCAATGAATATGGATGCTTATAATAAATTATCTGTGATAGGGTAGTTGATGTTATGAATGGTAAGTAACTGATCATGTAGTCTATTTAACATTTTTCTAGGGTAGGGGGTTCTATATAATCTACTGGGAGTTTCCCATCGGCATTTCATGCCTACTGAGATAATGGACACTTTCATTCACACTACATGACTGTTCTTGGAGGCCACTTTGGAAATGGTGGGAAACCCCCATTTTAGAGAGTGTAGAAAATTTTCCCCTAATCTCGTATCAGTATCTATGGATTACAACTATTTTTTTAAATTTTGGATACTAGGATTATGCCACACTAAAGGGTGGTCGATCTTAAACATGTTAGCGAGACACACATTATCATCCCTAGGTATTGATACAAGATCATAACTAAGAAGTACTTCTTAGAAATGGAAATGTAGTGGTAAATGAATTGGGTTAGAAAATGTAGGATAAGTTATTATAATGAAAAAATGAATCATCAAAAATGAATCATCACAATAAAGAGTCGATATATATGGTGCATACCACAGTCAAGAAGTCCAGACATAAAAAGAAACATCAGAAATCAATAAAATACATAAAAGGAAACAAGAGAAATCAAGAAAATGTCACATCTTGAAAATGATTGGAGGTAACTATGTTCCAAACATGATACATATACAAACCGATTGTCAATATTTTTCTACATATCAATAATATTAATAATCACTATCCGATGATGAACAAATATCATCACCCTCTCCAACTCCATCTCCACTTCCGGATACCACCTATAAGAACATTATATTTAAAATTAAATAGTGTTGCATATTTATATTTAATCTTAAAACCAATAAAAGTTTAAAAACTAAATGATTTTCAATTTTTGTGATTTACCTGGTCTCCACCAGTCGATGCAATATCACCAGGGGATATCTACTTATCTGTTGACGTATATTAGTCAATGCTTTCTACCAAGCGGATATCTTAGCCCCCTGGTCTTGAAATTTGTTTTGTAGGGAAACAATCTCTTTCTGAGAATATGACTGACTACAACCAAGAGTAGATGTAGCTGAAATCCCCGATGGCCTGTCAAATACCTCAGATGGTACAGGTCCCAAACCCATCCCGCACACTCTACCAGGATGCTCCTTCCTAAGGACTTTAGCAACCGGGTCATCCTAGGAGACTGAGTAGGACTGCCCAGGATTGGAATACCATATTTCATTAATTTTTACCTATAAATCAAATACCAATATATATTAACATATTTAAAACTGATAATAAGTTATTATAAGGAAAAAATGAGTTCACACCCCAACTTCTTTGGCATGCTCATTAACAAAACTTCCATCATATTTATTGTGAACATCCAACCACACCTCAGTTTGGGATGGTTCTTTCCCTAAACTCTATGACTGCATTAAACAATGATAAATCAACTATTTAATATATTAAACAGATAATATTTTCTTATAAATATTTAAATTAATTAAAATATTACCAGAGTCAATCAGCTTCTTGAAAAGATTTTTGACCTCGTAATGTGAGGGATGACATGCTTAGCCCAACTTGATGCATTCATTCTTAAGAGATCCTGAAATACATAAAATACAATTTAATATTAATGTATTCATTTTCATATCCTTTTTATATACGTGTATAAATATAAAATGAGGTTAATATAATAAATTTTTTTAAATATCATCTGCTTCTCATCACGATGTCTGTCAAAAAAAACTTTACACTTCTCTTTGGGTATGCCATTGGGTAGCTTCTCATACATTTATTGGATGGTCAAAAAAGTATCATTGACATCGCTCCACAGTCTCCATTTTATGTCTTTCCATTTCTTACCAGGATTTTTCAACGTCCACTTTCGTTCTATCACATCAGCCACTGTAAAGTGGAAAAAAATATGTATATAGAAATTCATTTTGAACATATTAATAACATGAAATTCAATTACACCATAATATATTAAAATTACCTTTATTTGGGAATCAAAAACATCATTTTTTCAACTTGGAGGCATATTTATCTAATCATCATAAGAAATAGGAAGGTAAATGGGATCTGCTACCAGCTGGTCTAGAATTTGGCCAAGTAATCATGCAGTGTCATCCATAGGGACCCCATATGAATCAAATGGGACAACTATGTTCTCTCCATTCATATTCCACACATCTTCACTTTTTATATTTTTCTCCACATTTGAATTTTTTTTCATATTTAATTAACAAACAATTAGTATAAAAATGTGAAATTAATTGTTTTTATTAAAATTTGTACCTATAATAGTGACCGTCCAGTATGCCCATGATGAACTAGAAGTTGCATGCTACTGCCCCACTGCTGAGGCTGCTGAAGGGGGAGTCGATGACTCAACTTCTAAAGGGAAGATCACAGAGGGTGTGAGAGGTGGTGCAGGGGGGCAGGCAGCTGGTGGCTTAGATGATGTAGGGAGGGAGACAGATGGATCGTCATCGGTCGCAGTAGTGGATGAAACAATGTATCGCTTCCCCCTTGGAATTCCTGTCATTTAATCAAATAAAATTAAGTTCAGAACATATATTTCAAAAAAAATATGCAAAAATAATAATTTAAAAATGATAATAGATGCCTAGTACTAACAAAAAAATATACATAACAATGATAATGAATGACTGCACAAATGAAATAAGTGGTTGCTGAATGAATAAATAACTGTACATACAGTCATTTCCCCCTTAAATCATGTCGGTTTCCTTATCCATTACTTCATCCACATCATTAATCCTTGCTAGACTAATATTTTCAATATCATCATGGAAAAATAATTCTGCTTCTTGTTGTTGATGACATTCAATTTCATAGGTCAAGTCATCCATTTTATCACCCATATCATACAAATCTCTTTGTATTACATGAGAAACTACACTCCACCCTTCATCTACAATATCATTCACATAATATACCATTTTGTCATACAATTATAAGATATATGGACCATTCAGTTCACGATCACCAACATCCATCAAGTGAGAGAAGTTCACATAAGTAAATTACAAGGAATCTATTTTAACTCCTCTCATAATATCGACCCAATTTCATTTGAATAAAACAACTAAAAAAATCCCTTGGTAGTTTAATTTAGTAATATCAGTCATCTATCCATAGTATCCCACTTCAGAAAAGGTAAATATACCACTATTCTATGTTTTCAAACCCCTTTCTCGGTCGACTGTACGAAATCTAAATCCATTTACGTTGTAAGCATCAAACGTTCTAACTTTATTTAGAGGACCTCAAGCAAGAAACTTCAAATCTTCTGAAAACTCTACTTGAGTATCAGTATTCATGATCAAAAAAAATAAATATACTTTATTATATTTATAAAATATATGTGTCTAACTAATATTCCAATTAATTGAAATATTTATGAACTTACATGTCGTGCAAACCATTCACCAAGCTCTTTAATAACATCTTTCATTATATCTTTCTTATTTCATGGTCGGCCTCTCATTCATCTCTTTATTTGTATCCTAAACTCTTAAATAAATGGATCTACAATTTCACTATTCAGCAGCACATATCTATGTGCCTGTAATAATTCCAATTATGTCAGTGTCACATTTGAGGTCCTCCCAGCTGATTGGCCAATAACAGGAAATATTTTTGATTTATGGTGTATTTGAGATTGATTCGATGTGTTGTCAACATTTCCAACTCGATTAAATCTTATCTCAATATCATCCAAGTATCTAGAATAATAGGTAAGACACTCCTCATCCAAATATCCTTCAGCAATAGAGCCTTTTGGTTGAGTTTTATTTCTCACGTATGATTTCAAATGCACAAGATATCTGTGAAATAAATTAAAAAAAATTATGAATTTAATTAAATGAAAAAATTGTTTACTTAACTGAAAAACATATAAATAAAGTACCTCTCAATTTGATACATCCATCGATAATGAACAGGGCCTCTTAATTTAGCTTCCTCAACAAAATGCACAGTTAAAGGCATCATGACAGTAAAAAATGACGGAGGAAAGATCCTCTCCATTGCACAAAGGGTCAATAAAAACCTCTCTATGAGGTTGTCAAGTTAGAATAGATGTATATATTTCTCACATATTTGTCTGTAAAATGTGCAGAATTGGAGTACAATAGCATAAAGTATTTTAGGTAATAATGTATGTAATGTCAATGGTAGTAACTGCGGTAATAAAATATCTGAAGTGTGACTTTTCAATCCATGTAACTTATGATTCTTAAAGTCAACACCACTCGAGATGTTACTTGAATACCCATCAGAAACCTTCACATTCTTTAAAAATCGAAGGAATGTATCTTTATTCGTATTTTTTATTGCAAAAATTTTTGGATCATACTTTTCATCCTTATCTAGCCAGAGATCATGTTTTATGTTCATTAATTTTAAGTATTTGTGAGCATTGAGATGATCCTTCAGCTTTCCATGCACATTAAGAAATGTGAAAATCAAATTGTCACAAAAATTCTTCTCAATATGCATCACATCAAGATTATGCTGCCACAAATTAAATTCCCAATACAAAAGTTTGAAAAATATACTTTTTTTCTTCCATTTATGCGTTCTGATTTCACTTGACGATGCACTTTGAAACCATTTCCCGCAATCATTCAAATGATGAACCTTCCCGAATTCTATTTCAACATTTTCTAGTTGTTTCAATATTAAACAACCACTTAACAACTTTGGAGGTGTTCTATGATCAATTAAACTGTTAAATTTTGATCTTTTCAGCCGAAATCTGTGAGATGCATCGAGAAATATTCGATGGTATAAGAAGCATGATTTTCTACTGTGAGGTAGCCATTTGGGCTCAAAATAAAAGTTACAAATAGGAAAAGCCAAACCTATGAAAATGTTCCAACCAGATAAATTCCCAATCCAATGGAATTCACTAACAGTCCACATTAAAGAAATATGCATTTTTAACATTGTTTTAGAAGAAGCATCAAATGTCTTAACACATTTGCTCTATAACACCTATAATTATTCAATCAAAGGCTACAAGTATACATCAATATCATTTCCAAGCATTTGTTTTCCAGTAATAATTATCTAAATGATGAAATATGTTTTTTGTATAAACATCCACGAAGGCAGATTATAAGGAATCAAAACAACTGGCAAAATGCTATAACTGGTACTCAAAGTCCCAAATGGGTTTAATCTATTGGCAGCCAATTCCAATCAAACATTCCTAGGATCATCTAAGAAATCTGGATGTAATGAATCAAATGTCTTCCATGATTTCAAATCTCGTGGATATATCATTAACCAATCATTGTTATTATCTACAGAATTCCACTTCATGTGTTCAGTGGTTTTCGATAACATGAATAATCTTTGCAATCGAGGCTTTAAAGGAAAGTAATGAAAAATCATTGCAGGTGTGTTGTCTTTCTTATTCTTCTTGAAATTATGTTGATTTGGACTTCCAACATCAACCATTGACTGCCATCTAGAAGAAGAACATTTTTTTCAATTATGTCTACTTGAATCCTCATGCCAATAGAGAATACAATGATTGGGACACGCATGTATTTTTTTATAATTCAGACCAAGCCTATTAACAACTTTTTTTATATCATAAAAAGACTCGAGGATTTTTTCTTCAAGAAACTCATCAGGAAAAAATTCCAATATCATGGACATTGCCTTATTTTTAATTCCACTTATAAATTTTATATGGTATAACTTTAGCAGAAAAGAATGCTTTGAATATTTCAAACATCCACTATAAAACTCTAGATTTCCATTGTCAAATAAATCATGAAACATATTTTCTTCAGTGAAGTTTTCTACAACATTTGTCTCCACATAATCAAGATGAGGATCCAATTATATGTTACAATCTTCATCTGGTTATGTTACAGTCTCAAAAACATCACTTGTTACGTTGCAATTTGTGTCACCCTCATCTATTTGTTCTATTATGTTTTGATGTTGATAGTGGTGTCTTGTAGTGCCAAATGCATCATTTATGAGATTTTTCATTTCATTTTCCATTTTCGATGAAGTTGAGAGATCATCTGTGGATTAACATCAGTGCTCAAACTTTCTGTAATGTTCAATTCTCTATACCAAATCTAACACAAATATTGATTAGGGAATTTCTTCAGTATTAAATGTTCATAAACTTCATCTCTCTTCAACCATCTTCTAAATTTACATTTAGGATATGGACATCTTATTCTTCCTTCAAGGGATATATTGGAAATTGAAAAATCTAAAAATTTCTTCAAACCCTTAACATACTGAGATGTGTTCCTCAGTAATTTGATCCAGCTTTTATCCATGTATATCACAATGTGCCTACACAATATTAAAAAAAATTAAAACACATAGTTACTACAAAATTGGGAAAGAGATTCATATATACTAGTTGAGAAAATATATAAATATGTTACATAAGTTTTTCCTATATAAATACATATGGTAAATCACTCACTAGAAAACTAGAGCCTGAAAATTAAAAAGATCCATAAAAGAAGATGAGAATAAGGATCTCATCCTTGTAGTTTTTTGTATGTCGTGCTCCACCAAAACAGATGGACAAACTAATAATTCCATAACATTGATATAACTACGGTAAGGACTTGATATATCATATAATAATTGAATAGAGTTTAGGGATATGAAATGGAAAGAAACTCTTACCTTAAAGTGGAACTTTATTTAAGTAGATAGGTAAGTATACAATGTATATTTGACCCATTGGTGGGTAGGTATAAGTGGAATAACAAGGATATGAAAAATTCATGTCTTCTTTGAAATATAATGGTTAGGTTGTCTTCTTTATTTTTCTTAGTCCTAGTGTGGACTGTCTCGGCATGGTAGTAAAGACAATAATGATATATTTTGGGTGATGAAATTATAGTTAATGTTATAATACAAGTTAAAGATATACCCTTATCATTGAATCCATCATATTGATTCTTGTGGATCATATAGGATTAGGTGATTTTGGATCATTCCAGGTTTGGGTGGTGAAACTTATATATCAAGTGTCTTTTTCTATTTTTTTCATAGTGTATGTGAGTTAAGCAGTGAATTTTCCCACTCTAATAGTTAGATTAGATTTATTTTGCAAGAAATCATAAAAAGAGAAATGAATTAATGTTCACTGGTTCAAACCCATATCACTTAAACAACTCTATACCTGGGTCCATCACATGATGGTCTTGAGAATATTATTTTCGCTCATAGAACAACTACACCTTCTTTATCATTCTCTTCACCAAATTTGGTCTAAGATTAATTAACACTCTAACCTCGTTCCAACACAATAGACATTTGTAAGAACACTCATACGATTATTTAATGCAGTTTTACCAATGGTTAATCAATAGTTATTATCATAGTAAAACGAAACCAAAGGGAAATGATTCACCCAAGAACCTATAAAATAAAGAATAAACATTTTCAATATATCCATTAGAATTTGGATCATTCTCTCTATCTGACCTTCCATCCGAGGATGAAAAGTACTGCTTAGAAAAAATCATGAAAAAATCATGAAACAAAATCTTCTACAATTGGGAGGTAAATTAAAATCTTGATCATAGATGACCATTATTGAAACCACATGAATTCTCACCACAATGGAATCCTATAAATGGAAGAACATACCAAAAAAATCTTGATTGAAAATAAAGAAGTAATATTCAACCAACTTTAAATTTCCATAATGAGGTGTTTGAGGATAAAGACTTATTGTTTATGGAGTTACAATGATTAATCTAGTTAATTGTGATTAAAATAGAGCATAATAAGAAAATTATAGTGATTGAATTATTCTTTATATGAAGTTTTATATTTTTTTCATTATGTGTAGTTAAATTAATCAACTTTTTCATCAAGAAGAAGATATCATATGGCCTTGAAGGAGAAGGGCACAAAAACATCGAGATCAACACCACATAAAACCTGGGATTAAATAAGTATAAAAATTTAGCTTTCTATACTAATCTTGAAGAGAAATTCAATTTTATAAACCAATTTTTTCCATGAATTAGTGTGTGTAGAATGAAGCAAAGGGAGTTTCACTTGGGTGACCATTGATCAGAAACCAAATAATTATAAAGGAAATGTTCCTTGGAATGTAGTGGCCACAACTAAAATATTTATATCTAATAGAAAAATTATTTTATAGGGAATATTTTTATATTGAAACATCTTAATGTGTGTTCTATTTAGATGAAACCTATTGCATGTGAAACAAGTAAATAAAACCTAATTTTTTCTGTGCATTAAGGTCCATATTTGTTTTTAAAATTCAATGTCAATGACAAAAAAGTTCTAGATTAATCATGATCTGGCTTATACAACCCATAATTACTTTATTAGTGACTTTGATCTGTGTAATCAATATTCATTAGAAAACCCATATCATTTAGAAAGAATTTTTATTTCATACTTCCAACCCATTAGTTTATTTTTAAACATTGACTAGTTAAACAACACAACCCATCATTAATTTCCTCATTAAACATACCCATTTGAAATTATTAACATAAAGTATTAATTACAATGAAACATTGGTAGATAAAAAATAACTAACCACACAACATAAACACAACACCATAACCCAATATCCACATCTGCATCACTTTAAAGCCACATCCAGTTTCACAGCCCAACTGCATGACCATACCACACCCATCACAGCCCCACTTTACAACCACATGTCACACACATCCCCCAAACACATATCAATATATCAACTCCACATTAGATTATCCCCACAAACAAAAACCAGAAAAATTCCTCACATCACATCATATATCACAATACAACACATTCAAGATTAGAAAAGGGGGCTCTTATTCAATTTCACTTCTTCATTTAAGGTTGTTATCATAGAAGCCATATGTTCCTTGGGAATCTATTTAATTAACAAAATTTATGTGGTTAATCATTTATTTATTTATGAAGATTACATTAAATCACAAAAATAGAGGATTTAAAAAATAATTTGTTACAACATAATCATGCCACATACAATCATAGTTTTTTATCAAGACATTACACCCATACAACAGTAATATCAAATCAGATAAAATTAAATCATAAAGGTTATAACATCATAATCCATATTCTCTATCCCATTTGAATTCTATTTAAACAGATTCATTATCTTTCTTAATCTGATTAAAACCATTTTTACTAGAGTTAACAATAATAAACTCACCCCGCACGATAAACATAAAGATAAATTAAAGAAAAACCTATATGGAATGAAGAAGAATTTAACCAACTTACTACACACCATACCTGTAGGGCTTCGGTGGGTTGGCGGCGATGGGTGGCGAGGTGCGCAGATGGGTGATGGGGAACGCTTATAGGCGGCGAGGTCACCAACGGCGCGTGGGGATCCGATCTAGGGTTCCGGTCGGAGGGGGAGAAAGGGCATCGCAGGGATCGGGGGGAGAAGGGGGTCAGGGTAACCTGTGGGGGGGGGACACATCGCTACTGTAAAAAAACATAGGGTTTAGTAGTGGTTTTTAATAAACTTCAACTAAACCCTTTTAAAAAATGGTTTAGTGGCGATTTAAAAAACTGCCTCTAAAAGACCGCCGCTAAAGGCGATTTATGTTGTAGTGTTTGGAGACTAGGTAGACAATCTTCTAATTTGGAGAATGATATTTATTATTTCCCATATATATCTTCTCATTTAGTACTCTTCACAACATACCCCCACTTAAAACCATTCTTCATAACCTGGGGGAAGGAAGCATAAGAGATGGTGAGATCATACACTTAGTAAGGGTAAATAAGAGAGATACATACAAATAACATGAAAATATCCTTATGAGAACAAGATCATAACTTATGTGAACCATAACCTATATATAAAAGATAATAATATTGATTCATGGCATAAGTATTTGTACTTCATAATAAATGAATCGTAATGAAATCAGGTAACATGATCCAAGAGACTTGAAATTAGAATAATACAAATAATTTTGGCATCCATATAAGCATAGAAAATCATTTACTTAGTAGTTAAGGATCCTTTCAAAACTTATTAGGGAATTCCATTGGAGGATACACCTCTTGGGTGAGACACACCAACATCCCCAGTGGAATCCCTTTCCTTATAGTGGAATGGGTTCAGTCCACAAACCATCATGGTAGTCATGGTTCACTCCCACGACCATCATAGTGGAAAAGTCCCTTATTTAACTATGTTCACTCCATATTCTAATCATGACCATCTAATGAGATATAAATCATTACCCAATGTATTTAAGTGAGATATAGGTCTCACAAATCACATAATAAATATCATACTTATGTGTTCCATAAGATCATAAAACATCCATCATATCAAACCCCATGAAATGAAATGGGTTTCATCAATATTTCATCACAACATAACCTATGGAAAAAATAGGTCTCATAATAATTACATTATTTCATCATAGCCTAACACATGATAAAAGAAGTGGGTTTCATAAGAATTTTATTATGGTATAATTTGTGGATGAAAAATAGGTTTCATAAACATCACTTCATCATAAACATGAATCATTCAAAGAATGAATAAGAATATTTTCCTTGGATAATAACCCATGTAAATCCTAAGTAGCCTAAAAGGATTTCATCTTAGATAGAGAATTAATTATAAAGATAAATTACTTATAACATTTATTGAGAAAAATAATTTTTCTTTGAAAATCACTTTTTAAAACAAAAAACATTTTGTAAATCCTTTTATTTTAAAGTAAACTTTAAAACCTATAAAGTAATCATTAGAAGTTATTTAAATAATTTCTTGAGTAAAATATCATTTCCTCTTTCAAAAAATATTTTAAAACTTAAAAAACTTACAAAATCCATTTCTATTTGGAATATTTTATTTAAAATATAAATATTTATCAAATATTAAAGGAAACATTTTATTTTAAAATAACTTTGAAAAACTATAATGTGATGTTGAAATCATTGACCAGTTATTACAATGGGAAATACTGTTCATGTCCTTCATGGTAAAAACAAATATTATTTTCAAGTTTTTTGTCAAAGACAAATAGGAATTATTTGGAAAATGACATGAAGATTCATTTCAAAAAAGTTTTTAAAATTTTAAAAATGGGTAAAAATTTATTTAATAAATAATTTTTATAATTTTCAAAACATTTTTAAAAAAAATAGAAAGCATGATTTTGGAAGGAAAAAAGTGTTATTAGCTGAAAAGATGATTTTTCATCGAAACATTATTTATTGAAATACTGAATATATAAAATGATTAAAATGAATGAAAAACATGTATTATCATGGACTAACCATAGGAGAATAAAATTTATGATTTTTCTGAGATATGTATCATAAGATTTTACCATAAAAACATAATCATAAACAATCCTGAAAAATGATGAGATTGTAATATAAAATACTTACCACTTTGAAAACATTGAAACATATGAACCATGAAGGAATATCATTAAATTAAACATAAAATATAATTATTATAAATATATTCCTGATATTACATGTTGAAGGTTCTATATATACACCATGTGAAAGAATATAGGTTCATAATAAAATGTACGTCTCAAATAAGGTAAATTGAGACAAAAAATCCTTACTTATTTAGTAGTATTTGGAATATAAATCCCAAATAAAGAATAACATCAAATGGAACCTTAAATATCATAAAAATAATAAGATTAATGATATAATATTTCAAAGGGGAAGTATATACTCCACATAAAAGAAATAAGTGGTGAATTTTCATATTTCTCCCAATAATAAAAAAGATATTATAAATCCCTTACTAATTTGGTAACTTTTGAACCATAACCCCTTGAAAGAGATATCCTAAAATGGATATGTTAATAGAAATAATTATCACAATAATAATAATAATAATAAATTTTGTGTAGTATCCACACTGTATAAAATAAACACATGGTGAATATGGTTTGTGTCTCACAGAAAATATAAGTGAGACGGAAATCTCTTACCTTAAGTATCGAATTATTTTGTACATGTTCATACCTCCAATATAATAAATTTAATATTATTATTAATAAATTATATAACAAAACATACATATATCATACTATATATGATTTTCCAATGGCCTTCTATTACCCATTTATTAAAATTCCTATCTAAAATCATATTTCAAGTAATAAATGCTTTGTTTTCTATATATATTTTGATTTTTTATTTTCAGTACTCTTTATTTGATCATGGTTCCATCATATCCAGAATAATAATAATGAAATATTTTTCATATTTATATTAAGATTATACTTTCAATACCAATAATTAATAATGTTTTTGAGAAATTAGCTATTTTACGATTATGGAGATGGTAGGTCATACATACACATGCGTCATGTTTCAATTTTTAATTTATCATTATGTAAAGGAGGTAGAAAATATATTATTTTTATAGAATGATCATAATGCAATAAATAACATAATACATCTATAAATATACTTATAAATATCATTAATGTTGTTATGAAAATAGATAGTCACATCTCTTCATGAAGGTGGTAGTCCACACATACAAAAACGATGTTATAATCTTTCGGTGAGTGAAAAGGAAATAAATAAAATGATATATTAACTTTTCAGATTGATAAAAATGTCATAAATTTCATATTTATGTCATATATATCACATTAATTTGACCTTATTATCTTCCATGTAAACCATTAGTGAAAAATAAATCACATCTCTTCTCAAAGTGGTTGTGTGACTTAAATATGAGTGACATTATTGTATCCACTATATAATGAAATAAAAAAATGAATATATGATGTAATTCCTACAGAGGTATAATAATGTTATAAATATTTCACATAAATACATATATATATATATATATATCTATGTGTGTGTGTGTGTGTCAGTGTGTGTGTGTGTGTGTACACTTTATATCCATCATTTAATCCTAAACATGAGAGGTGGTAATGGAAAAAATGAATGACAACGGTTCGCGAGGTGGTAGTCTTTCGTACACACGAACAGTAAATTCATAACCCATTTGATAAATGTGGAGATTTTTGTACATAATTAACTTAACATAACAATATATAAGTATTTTTAAGATACTGTTGTTATTATTTCATCATTTTTTAATAATAATTTAAGGAGTTTTAGGAAGAAATAAAATAATAATTCTCGTTGAAGAACATTACCACTTCTTTAGGTAACCTCTTTAGGTTTTCAGAAAAAGCCTTCCAAGGTTGGGTTTCTAGAAAAAACAAGGATTATTGGATGGGATGAGGGGATTTTTGATGTTATATTTTCATATATTGTACAAGAAATTGTTTTAATGTGTGAGGAATATAGGATAGGGGTGACCTTTTATAAGTGGGGGAGAGGCCACACTTGGTATTTTTTAAAATAATTAAGTGCTCCCACATTTTTCACTAGTCACAAGGGTAAAAAATGGTACATTATCAAACCTTAAAAGTTTAATTGAATATATTTTTCAATCAAATATTTATTCTACATGTTTAAAGTTTATTTTAATCTTTATATTTTTAGTTTCACCCCCAGTAAACTCATCTTTACCTTAATAACGGTAATTAATTTTTACTGTTTTCACTATTATTTTTGGTAAATAATGAGTTGAACAAATTAGATAATATAAATTATTATCATTCCAAATATTTAATCCATTTTTCCAAATTCAACTAACATAAGTGAAAATTTTTAATTTAAAATTAATCCCATAGACGCAACAAGAAAGCTGGTTTTCAAAGAGAAAATGTTCATATGTTTACAAAGTTTTTATTTCCAATTTAAATATAAATTTTATTAAAATTACCTAAATTGGGTTGATTTATATATAATTTAACAAATTTTACTTTAAAATCTATTTAAAATTTAATTTAACTTTATAAATAATTTAAATGAAAAGGTGGTTTTCAATTAAAATTTATTATTTTTTACAATTCATTAAAAAATGATCGTTTCAAAAAAAATATAAAAATATCACCCTAAGTTAATTTTTATATAATTATTTTAAAAATGAACTATATTTTTTAAAATAAAGTTATAAAATTTTAAAATTTTATGTTTAAAACAAAACCCACAAATGCAATGAAAAATGAGTTTTCAAGAAGTGTATTTTTTTCCAAGAACAATATGATTTTATATTAACTCGCAAATAATAGTCATTATATCAATATAAACAAAAAATTATTGATATATAATATATAAATTTAATTTAAAAAATTATTCATTAGTTATTATTTTAATTAATTAATATGTAGAAACATTATGCACTTTAAAACAGTTTTCAGAAAAGTACCCTTTTTAAACCCGAACAAAACTTATACTAAATTCCAATATAAAGTTGTTCTAAAAGTAATTAAGTGAAATAAAAAACACTAAATAATAATTAAGCTACTTTTAAAATATAATTGATCATTAAAATTACTTAATTTAATGAAAATAAATTATTTTTTTCAAAAAACATTATTTTCACTATTCACTGAAAAATCAATATTTTTTGAAAAAAAAATATCTAAATTTCACCCTAATACAATTTAGATATGATGGTTAAAAATTATTTTTTTTATAAAATTTATTTTCTAAAATATCTATAAATTAGTTTTAATATTTCTCATAAAAATAAAAAAATATTTTTGAAGAAAACATATTTTTGATGAATATAATTAGTTTACTAAAAAGTTATTAATTATTTTCTAAGATATTATAAATAAATATATATTGAGAAGTAAATTTATATGTATATTTCATATAGTAGTTAATATTATTCATACCCACCTATTTAATAGCTAGGTTATAATAATATTATTTCATGGTTTTTTGAAACTCAGTGTCTTGTGTCGTGCACACTATCGAACACAGTCGTTGTTGCATGTAACGTAAGCTAAACTCAGTGTTGCATATAATGTTATATATATATATATATATTTGAACTAATTTGAATAAAAAATATTAGAAAGTCACAATATACCCTTATTAAAATGAATTTCTCCTTTTAATATTTTCTCAGTCATTAATGGTTTTACATTTGAAGATTCCTCCACAGAAACACACATCGTAAAAAGGGTTGATGGAACTTCTTCTTTAAAAAGATAAAGGGATGTGTGAATGTCATCTAGAATAAAACACACTATATTTAAAAAAATGTGGAACATTTTTGGTATGTGAAAAAATTGACATATAACAGAAAACTAAATCCCAGATACCAATAGAGAGTGATAGAGAAGATGGTCCGGATAAAGTTAAGGACAAAAAATACTTAAAATAAAGAGGCATGAAAAAAGTTAGTGATACCATCAAAAATGATGCAAAACTTTTTATTTTAATTATTCTTTTGCTAAAGTTTAATAATTTTCTGGAGAATATATATATACTTGATCTTAATCTATTTAATAAGAACACTCTCACCCATTGGTTATGCATCGATCAATTTTCACTTCATCTCATTCTCTAATAGATGTATTTTTTATGTCTAAAGCACTAAATAAGATCCATAAAAAATGTAACTCATTCCTATTATCTTTGGTTAAAAAATGTTAAAATTGGTTATCCATAATTGATAAATCATCATATGGTGAAGTAATATTTTAATTTGTGAAACCTCATCCAAAGAACAACGTAACCCATTTCATAAATGGTTAACCTTATAACACTTAAAAAACTAAAAATTTATAAAAAAGTCACCAAATTTCTCAAAATCAACTTAACATTAATCCCCCATATATCATAAATATGATCTTGATTTTCACTAATTAAACATGTGAATACCTTCATCCTATATTCCCTTAAAACGTTGTAATAATATAAATTACCATAAAACCTTATTGAAAGTATACATTTTTCCTCACTAATTATTGTATATATTCCTTAAATCCAAAAAATTTGTAAACTCCATCAATAATAGAATAATCTAATTTTTCAAAAAACCATTAAGGTAATCTGTACTATAAAGTTTTCTTATTCATATCCAACATCTATTTATCCCAATAGCATTATCTCAATATCTGAAACATGTTAAGGAATATCTTTACTTAATCAAAATATCACCTTTCCATTAAATTAAATTTCTAGTCAATTAGTTCCATTTAACCTATTTGTTCAAATACTTTACAAAAAAATTACTAAACAATCCTTATATATTTCATGATTCATATAACATAATCCTTGAATTCCAATACATCAATACTTAAATCATCCCACTTCCTTCTCAAAACATTAAATAGGCTTCATCATATTAGTCTTTAATACATCTTTCCTTTCATATTTCATTTTAGTCCCTTTATCATCAATGGAAACACATTACTTGTATAACCTTGCTAATTATCTTCATGATATTTCCCCTTAGGATATCAATTTACATATTTACTATAATTTCCACATTTAAAACATTAAATATTAAATGATACCTTATAAAGACAGTTATTCTCGTCAATTTCATTAACTGAACCTTTCATTTTCCTTTTATAGTTAATTTATTTTTTTTCTTATTTTCCATGAAAAAAACCAATTCAAATCCCTTAAATACATTCCATTACGTGATTCTTCTCATATTCCTACCATATAGGAAACTAAATATTCTTTCGTCCATGTTCTCCACTCCCTGAACTCTCAGTAAACTCTACCATTATCTTATTTTGTGAGTATAACGCCCCACCCTTTTCATACATAGATATTACATAAAAATAGATAAATATTAATTACATAACATGGAAACATGATTCCAGAATCATATGGGTTTAGTTTCTTTGAAAACAATAAAAAATTGGTTGATAGAATGTCCACATTGTATCCTGCTTATTTCTTCAGAACTATAACCCTTATTGACATGTAATACTTAACACCTTCTTTCATATCCAGTGGGGAAAGAAACGTAGGATAAGGGTGAGCTCAGATACTCAGTAAGGGTAAACAATGAAGTTATTAATCATAACATAAACATTAGGGCATACAAATATGAATATAAATTTTGAAAACTAAACCATGCATATCAGAGCTCCTAATATTGAGTCATAGAATAAATGTTTAAAATTCATAAGACATAAATCATAAAAGAATAACTTTGAGAAAAATATAGAATTGTGGAAAACACATAAGAATAGAGAATCATTTACTTAGTAGTCAAGTATATTTTCAAAGACTACCATAGTGGATTGGGTTCAATCCCCTAAACCATCTTTCTCATCTAGTTTATCTATTGATACTATCATAGTGGATAAAGTCCTTTACTAAACCAGTTTTACTTCTCATTTCAGCCCTGCATGAACTGAGTTCAATCCCAATTCTACTCATGTCTATCTAATGTGATATAATATCATTACCCAATAAATTGGAGGGAGATATAGGACCCACCCATCACATAATTTAAAACATACATATGTGTTCCATAAGAACATAAATCATTCATCATATCATGACCATCAAAAATAAATAGGTTTCATAAACATTTCAACATAGAATAACCCATGGAAAAGAAATGTGTTTCATAAATATAAACATAAAGAGACCGTAAAATAATAAGGATAATTTCCCTGAATAATATCCCCATTAAATCATAAGTAACATCATATAATGATATCTTAGATGGAAAATAATTTTAGGAGATCACTTAAAATAATTCTTGATGAAAATATCCTTTCTATTTTGAAAACATTTTTTATTAAAATGTCATGAAATTATAAAAAAAATCATTGAAAATGACCTCATAATATTTTAATGTAACCTTCAATGAATTAATTTTTCATGATGGTGTGAAAATTCACATATTCTGTATTAGTTAAAAAAATATTCCTTCTGTATTTTTTTTGATAAAGTCACAAAAAACCTTATTTAGAAGACAAAAAAAAATATTCCTTTAAAATAACTTTGTAAAAACTGAAAAATGAGTAAAAATAAATTTAGAAATCATAATATAGTATTAAAAGAAATAAAAATAATTTTAGGAAACATGAAAATGGAAGAAAAATATAGTTTTATGTGAAACTTTTAAAAATATAATTTTTAGGAGAAATTCCCTTATAAATAATATAACATTGTAGAGAGCATTAACAAAATTAATTGAATATTTTTATCTGACTTAAATACACATAAAAAATGGATGTAAAATCATAATATAATAAAAATTAATTTCACACATAATTGGAGCATGACATAATCAAGAATAATAAGTTTAACCCAAAGAACTGAAATTGGGTAAAGAAATACCTTACCACTTTGTAATTAGCCAAATCGTATGCCCCATAAAAGTAATAATTATCAAGTAAAAAATTTAATACCATAAATATAATGATATTAATTATATTATATATAAAATGGAATTTTATAAAGCACACACATGTAATAATTGCGAAATAAGGCATATATCTCATAGAAGAAAAAGTGAGATGAGAAACCATTACAACACGCTTACCTTTAGTTTTGTATACATAAAACTATTGTATAAATTCTTAAATGGTGTTATTAATTCATTCCATAAATATAATAATATTTATAATAAATTATGTGACTCTTTAAATCATCATTACTACCCATTAATGAATAATATTTCATTATTTTCATTGTTTTGTGTATGTTCGTTTCTTGGTTTCATCATTCGTTCATTTGTGTATAATTATGGATTCTAGTGTCAAATGGAAATAAAATTATAGAATTGAAATAAAGTTGTATTAATTAAATTAATTTTTGTTATAAAAATAATATATAATTTCCCTTGCACGCATGAAGATGTTTCATTTGATAAAATATTAATAAAAATGTGTAGTTTAGTTTGTCATTTTTTCAACCATCACAAAAATGTTTTATTTTATTTAATATTTTGTCTCTATATTAGTTACAGAATATGAAATTGGTAATAATATACTTATTATAATATTATTTAGTCATAATAATAGTTTTATGACCATCCATTAATGTGGTAATGGAAAATAAAAAAAATCATTATTCACATAGGCGATTAACCGATGTAATTTGGGAAATGGTTTCATTTCATTGAATAAAAGGAGATGATAAATTAAATTAATATGATATATTCAATTATAAACCTAAAACTCTATTATATACATGATTTTGGAGTTATAATTATTTCATGGATGAAGGAGGTGATGAGAATTTAGAAGAAGAGAATAAAATAAAAGATGAGTGTTGAGAAAATTACCTCTTGAATATCACCTCCTTGAAGGATCCCTTAAAGATCATAGAAATGGTATTTGGCTGAGAAAAAAACCAATTGTAATTGGTTATAGATGGTATAATATTGTTTATAGATATTTTAGTAGTTTAATGGATTTTTAGGATAAATGGGGTGGTGGGTGGTATTTATACTTAAGGAGGGGTGGTTTTAAGTGAGTAAATAATGATTATTTTATATTTAAAGAAAACTACATTGAGGAGGAATTAATTTACATGAATTTTTATGATAGTTAATTTTTTAAAGTATAGTTATTTTATATCTACACTTCAACCAACAGTTCAGTTTTTTTAAAGGTATTTTAACATTTTACCTTTTATCTTAAACCTGTTACGTTATTTTATTTATACCATGGTAAATCTTTCTTTTTAAGATGATAAATTTTTTATGCCTGAAAATGAAAATGAACTTAATAAAAAATTAAAAAAACATGATTCCAAATGTGTAATCCATTTTACCAAATTTAACTCATATAATTTTCAACATTTGAGTAAAAATAAATCTTGTAGATGCAATGGGAAATAGGATTCCTGAAGTGAAAAAGTTCAACTATTTGGAATGTTTTTATATCCAATTTAAAAGTGAAATTGATTCCAATTACCTAACTTGAATTTATTGATGTATAATTGAACTAATTATACTTTAAAAACAATATAATATATAATTTTTCTTTATAAATAAAAAAGTTTAAAAATAAGTTTTAAATTAAAATTTTGCATTTTTAATAATCATCAAAAAAAGTTTTTTTTTAAAATCACCTTAAGATAATTTTTATCATCCAATTTTAAAAAATATATTATATTATATAATATAAAATTTATAAAAGTGAATATTGTTTTAAATAGGTTCCCTATTAAAAGGAAAAAAAATTCTTTATAGAAAAATATAGATATTCACGATTAAAATTAAATTTATTCTTATCATAAGAATATAAAAATTATTAGATGAAATTAAAAAAAATAATGGATATAAAACATAAAAATTACATTAATATATATAACTGATAGGGATTAATTTAATTTATAAAGATATAATTCCATTGTGGAAATAAAAATATTTTTTCATAAAAGCACTTCTTTTATGTTCAATTGGTTTTTATTTTCATTTATAATTAACTAGTAATGAATGAATTCATTTTATAAACATGTGTAAAATATATTTTCATAAATAAATTAATATAATTCATTTATTCTATTCCAATGTATTGGTGATAATTTTTTATTAAAATAATAATATTTTGGACTTTTTAAAGCTATTTGTTTTTTGAAAAGTAAGTTATCAATAAGATTACATTTATTTAAAAAAGGACATAATATAAAATATTGGGGTATTATATTATACACCTCACCCTAAAATTAATTGATCCCTTGAAATTCATTACTTGTTCATAAATAGAGGAAGATATGTATGCCTCATTACATCCTTAGGTTCCCACATAGCTTACTCAAATTAGGGGTTTCACTAATAAACTTTAACCAGGGGAGTGGTCTTGTTTCATAGAAATTTATCTCTACAACCAAGAATATCAACTAGTTATTATTTACAATAATGATATTGATCTAACAGCATGAAAAATTATTTTAGTACATGTTAAGGATCATTTATGTACTTCCTCGGGATATCTACATAAAACACATCATAAACTTGAGCAATATTTGGGGGAAGAGACAATCAACATGCTACCATCCTGACATGATAAAGAATTTAAAAAAAAATAGTTTCCTCTCAAATTTTAAATTTCACATGAAAGTAAAAGATTGATGTTTAAAATTTTCTTTTGTGGGAAACCCAAATCGTAAAAGGGGTCAACAAAACTTAATCTTAAAAAGAGGGAAAGTCAAAGGTAAAGATCACCGTATAACTAGAATTCTGATTAGGTGATCATTTATGGAAAGTGAAAACATGTAAATGTAAGATAATTATAACTATCATGTTATCATGTAGAATGATAGATAATGTGGTCATTATAATTTTAATGGCCACCAAACCAATGACCAAATATTTTTGAAAAAGGTAATTGATATCATCATAAATGATAATAATAGGATAAAATATTATTACAAAATCATTTTAAATATATATATTTACTTGATTTTATCTCATATGTAAAATATCAATATTTAGTTGTTCATTGATCAACATTGAATTCATTTCTTACTCTAAGGAATAAAAATGAAATTGTAGTTATTTTTGAAGTAGTGGACCGGAAGATTCATAAGGGGATGATAATTCACTTCTTCTATCTCTAGTTATCATTATAACGAAAATGGTTCCAATACGCATAAATATACATATGGTTAAGTCATAAATTTATTTCTAAAACCATATCTAATGTTCAATGTAAACAACTTTATAAATGGTTACCCTTATAAACCATCCGAAATATTAAAATCCAAAATTTTCAAATGAAGGTCACTAAATTTTCAAAATAAACTTTTCATTAATCCCCCAAAAAACATAATATAGCTCTTAATTTTCACCCTCCAAAAATTTTAATATCATTACCATGTATTATTTTGAAACATGTTAATTACCTGAATTACAATGAAACATTACTAAAAAAATTATTCATTCAAAAATTAACTCTTTCCTCAAACAATAAATCAAAAAACATATATAAACACAATACATAGACCACCTTTGTTTGATATTACTAATCATTTCCAAGATTATAAATATTATCTTAATTATTTTATCATAATAAAACATCTCTTTATAAACATATTAATTATTATCTTTCCCTTAATCATGTCTTCTCCAAAAATATCACCTTACCACCTCAATCACTTTTCATGGTTACCAGTACCATTCAAAATATACTTTCAAACACATAAGGAAAAATTATAGTGGAACATTCCATAGATGTTTCATTATTCCATAATACCATAAAATTACTTCTACAACATTATTCATGATTTACAATTTGTAAACACCCAATCATTCCACTTCCTCTTAAACCATTAATCGGGTTTTGTGATTTTATTCCTTAACACTATTTCAATATCATAGGTGATTTATAATTTCTTTATCATCAGTACTATAACCATTACTCATAAAACAATGTTTTTTCTCCTCATGAGATTTCCACCCATGGAATTGATGTTCATAATTCCCATACATTCCGCATTTAAAATATCTAATGATCAATGATGCCTTAGGAATTCCATTATCCATGTCCATTTCATTAACTAAACCTTTTCCTTTTCAATTATTTGAATTGTGTCCTTTTACACACCCAAATCAGTTTTGGGTTCCTTTGAAACATTCCCCTTGATTACTCTTCCCATATGATTAAATGAGGAAAATTGAACATTGTTTCCTCAATGGTCCCCATGAAACTCCATATTTCTCTAATTAGATGGTTCAGGAAACTCACCATCTTTGAGATTATTCATCATATTATTATATTTCTGATTAGACATAATAATAATTTTATGCCTTTTAAATCCCATTCCATTTGGTTTCTCACAAAGAAGATCATTACATTCTCCATAAAATTCACTATTAACATGAATCCTCCTAGTTGTAGCCATTATCAAAAATCCAAAAATAATAATGTGAGTAACACTAATCGTATTGGGAAAACCACATAATCAAGGGAAATTATTTTCAATCTATAACATCTTAGGTTTAATCCTTGTTTATTCATGATTATTACCATATTATAGGATTGTAACATATACTTAGACATCTAATTAGGGATCTCACTAAGGTTTTCTCATCCTAGTTTCTAATGGTTTGACTAAAAATTTCCTCTAATACCAATTATAATCACCCACCATTTTCATACATAGATATTCCATATAAATATATGAATATTAATTGAATAACATGAAAAATACCATGCCATAATTATATGGGTTTAGCACATTTGGAAACATGGAAACAAAAAAACGTTGTTCGTAGAACATCTACATCATATCCCTCCTATTTCTTTATAACTATAACCCTTTTTTACATGTCATACTTAATACATTCTTTCATATCCTGGGGGAGAAGAAACATAATAGAAGGGAGATATCAGATACTCATTAAGGGTAAAATATGGAGATATGAATCATAACATAAACATATCATAATAATAATATGAGATCAAAATTTGAAGATTATACCCTGCATATTAAGGATCTTAATATTCAGTAATATAATAAATCCAAAAAAATCATAAGTTGTGAATCATAAAAGAAAAACATGGCATAAAACATGGAATTGTGGAAAACACATAAGAATAGAGAATAATTTCAAAATTAGTCAAGGAACATTTTAAACACTATCTTTATGGATTGGGTTCACTCTCCAAACCATTGTAGTATTCAAGGTTCACTCATAAGGCTATCATCATACACAAAGTTCTTTACTAAACCTGTTTCACTTCTCGTTCCAGTTCTATCTAAACTGAGTTCAATCCCCATTCTAGTCATGCATATATCATGAGATGTAATATAATTACTTAATAAATTGTAGGGAGATACAGGTCCCACCCATCATATAAAAAAAACCATACATATGTGTGCCAAAATACCATAACTCATTAACCATATCAAAACCTATAAAAAGAAATAGGTTTCAAAAACATTTCATCCCAGCATAACCCAAGGAAAAGAAATGGGTTTCAAAAATATAAATATAAACCAATAATAAAATAATAGTGGTAACTTACTTGAATAATATCCTCAATAAATCATAAGTAACATAAAATAATTTTATCTTATATAGAAATTCAATTTAATAAATCACTTGAAATAATTCTTGAAACAAAATATCATTTCTATTTTGAAAACATTTTTTTAATAAAATGAAATGAAACTATAAAAGAAAAAAAAATCATTGAAAATAACCTTGTAATATTTTAAAGTAATATTAAATGAATTAAGGTTTCATGATGATGGTAAAATCCTCTCATACTGTATAAGTTAAAAAATATTCCTTCTATATTTTTTTTGTTTCAGAAAAGTCACAAAGTACCTCATTTTAAATATGGAAAAAAATCCTTTCAAATAATTTTTTAAAATATTAAACATGACTAAAAATGACTTCAAAAAATCATAATAGAATAGTAAAAACACTTTATTGAAATAAATTTAGGAAACATGGACATGGAAGAAAAATATATTATTAAGTGAAACTTTTAAAAAATAATTTTTAAGAGAAAATCCCTTATAAATATCAAATCATTGAAGTGAGTGTTAATCAAATAAATTGAATATGTGTATCTGCTCTAAATACACATAAAAATTTTAAGTATATTCATAATATAATCAATATTAATTTTACTCATAATTTTAGAAAGATGTGATCAATAAGAATAAGTTTAACCCATAGAATCGAAATTGGGTTATGAAATCCCTTACCACTTTGAAATCAGTCCAATTGTATGCCCTAGAAAATAATAATTATCAAGTAAAACATTAATACCATTAATATAATGAGATTAATGATATTATAAATAAAAGGTTATTATATACACCACATATAAGAAATTAGTGGTGAATGAGGAATATATCTCATTGAAGAAAAAGTGAGATGAGAAACCCTTACCTCCTGCTTCCATTTAGTTTTGAGTATGTTAAAATAATTTATAAAGAGTTAAAGATGTTATTAATTAATTAATTAATTATAATAATATTTATAATATATTATGATATAATTTTATAATATGGAACCACTCTTTCATTAACAATATTTCATTATTTTCATTATTTCGGGTGCCTTTGTTTCAAGGTTTCATCATTGGTTCCTTTATGTATAATTATGGATTTTCTTGTAAAATGGAAATAATATTCTATAAGTGAAATGAAATTATATTAATGAGCTTAAGAAATTTTAAATGGTTCCATATATCTTTTTTATTTCTCACATGGGTATTATTCATTTGATAAAATGTTAACAAAAAATGTGCAGATTTATTTGGTGGTTTTTCTGACCATTTGGCACTAGATTAGTTTTATTTAATATTATGTATATATATTAGTTCTAGAACATGAAATAGGTTATAATATACAGATTAAAATATATTTAACAAAAATATTATATTTATTACTAGTCATGAAGTAAGTAGTGGAATACAAACAAAATCATTATTCACGAAGGCGGTTAACCGGCATAATTTGGACAATGGTTTCTTTCTTTGAATTAGAAGATATGAAAAATGAAATGGATATGAGATATTCATTTAAAACTTTAAAACTCTAGTATATAAATTATTATGTATTTATAATTCCTTGATGGATGGATGAGGTAAGAATAAAGTATAATAAGAAAGGAAAATAAAGGAGGTGTTTTAAGAAAATTACTTCTTGAACATCACCTCCTTGAAGGATCCCTTAAAGAGATTAGAAATGGTATTTTAGTGAGTCCATAAAAACTTGGATGTCATAATAGTGGTGAGGATATATTTTTTAGATATTTCTTGAGATTTGAGGATTCTTAGGGTAGATGGGGTGGTGAGGGGTGAAATTTATACTTGAAGAGTGATGGTTTTAAATGATTAAATATTGAGTATTTTATATTTAAATATAACCACATTGATGTGGAACTAATTTACATGAATTTGGATGATAATTGAGGTTTTACAGGCTGTTTATGGTCAATAAACACTTCAAAAAAACATTTAATTTTTTACTTATTTGGTATTTTAATCTTTTACCATTTAACTTTAACTTGATAAGTTATTTTACCTATATTGCGGTAAATATTTCTTTTTACCATGGTAAATTTTTATAACAAATAATTAAAATGACCATAATATATAATTTAGAATTCATTATTCCAAATATGAAATTAATTTTAATAAATTCTATTGATAGAATTTTTAAAATTAAATTTAAAATTAATCTCACAGACGCAACCAGAAAGCATATTTTTAAGGTGAAAAAAAAAATTAAAATATTTGAATGTTTTTATATGCAATTTCTATGTGAAATTAATTAAAATAAACTAAATTGGATTTATTTGATGTATAACTGAAATATTTAAATTTTTAAACCAATTTTATGTATAATTTAACTTTATAAATAAATTATAGGAAAAATCAATTTTCAATTAAAATTCAGTAATTTTACTATTTATCATAAAATTAAACTTCTTTGAAAAATACCAAAAAAATAGGCCTTAGCTAATTTTGATATTACCATTTAAAAAACAAGTTTATTTTTTCAAATAAAATTTATAAAAGTGTCAAATTTTATTTTTAAAATAGGTGTTCTATTAAAAGCTGTAAAAATTATCTTTTAGAAAATTATAGCTTTTATGCTTAAAATTAGAATTATTCTTATCATAAGACAATAAAACTTATTCAATGAATTTAAAAATATTTGATTGGATATAAAACATATTAATTTCTATAAAATATTTCACTAATAGTGATTAATTTATTTTGTTATGATAAAATTCCATTGTGGGAATAAAAATAGTTTTTTTAGAAAAACACGTCCTTTATGTTCAATTGGTTTTTATTTTCATTTCTAATTAATTGGTATCCAATGAATTAATTTTAAAAAACAATTATGAACATTATTAACATAATTTAGTTAATATCATTCATTCTTGATATTCCAATGGCTAGGTGATAATTATTTGGTTAAAATAATAATATTTAGGAGTTCGTTTAAGCTTAGTGTTTTATACAAAGTAAGCTATCAAAGATATTAAATTTATTTAAAAAAATACATACCATAAAATCTTGGGGTGTTACAATGATTCCAAGAGTTATTTAATATGCACATTTTTAATCATGTTTTGTGATTTTTGATTAGGCATAATCACAACATCATTTACACTAGACATCATCCCATTATTCTTCTCATCAATAAAATGTTTTTCACATTCAATGTTAATGTCACGATTAGGCCTAATGGGGATCAAGATGATACTACCCCAAGCCCGCCTCCATTATCTAGTTGATGGAAACAAGTTCTAAAAGTAATATCTAACATGGTGAGGCCTTTAACTAATGTACTTTTATTCGCACACCTGACCATCTCAATGTAGAAGTGAAGAGAAATAATAAATTAATAGATGAAATTTCTAGAATATAATCATATATGAAAAACATATATTTCTACAACAGTACGAAAGGGAAAAATAAAAATTAAAGTGTAAAAATACATGCACAACTTTAAATATGTCTCAATATGAAAAAAAAAATGGAAAGTAAAAATTGTCGAGGGATCCCATTTTATGATCTCAAAGCTTCATCCATCTTATGCGGTCCAACACACCAAGTATTCCTAATATACTCTATAGTCACTTTCAACCTATCAGTCATCTTTATAAGATAAGAAACATGTGGGAAAAGCCCATGCAGAGGTGATTATATGTGTACCTGGTAGGAAACCCCAAAAGCTTAATGGGGGTAGTAAGAGAACTAATTGGAATAGGTAGATAGATAGATCAACCTCAAGAAAGGGTGTACAAATCCAAAAACATGTATTCTGATATATATATATATATATATATATATATATATATATATATATGTATTCTCAAACTAAATAAACCCAAATGAGAGATAAGGGGATCTCCATGTCACATCCTTTCCTAGGAAAATATTCACTATCAGTTCCAGAAGTCCAACAATGATGCTTAACATCTCATGCAACTGCCCAATTGAAAACATCTAAGTTAATCCCCACCTCAACACTATTTCAAATTGTTGAGGGGAACAATATCTTGGTAGAGGACACAATCCTTAATATATTCGGAGATTTACACTTTGATAGTCAAGGTACCAGGCCCACCCCAGATGGGGGGTTCCATTCTAGTCATAGAGGACACATACCCATTCCGATTGGATGGTTCCACTTGAAAGGTCAAGGACCCATGCCCTATCTCTATAGTAGGGTGAAACTCTGGAAATCCAGGACTCATGCCAGGCCCGACTGGAGGGTACCACATGGAAGCTATATGAACCATTCCCTACCACCACAGGAGGGTTCCACTCTATTCATCGAGAACCCAATCCTAGCCCAACTGGAGGGTTCCACTCAGAAGGTCTAGGTCCCATTCCATATCTCCATAGTAGGGTTCCACACTAGTAATTGTGTACCCATGCCCAACCCAATTGGAGGGTTCTAATTGGAATGCGGTCTCTTGTGATCCCATTTAATCACTACCATCATCATCATCACCAAAATAATCGCCACACTGATAACATCCATCATCATTTCTCAAAACCCACTATAGAGGCCACCATCACATTATATGTATAAAACACTCAGGATAGGCTACTCATGGTCCAATATTATACTTCAAATAAAATAGATATGAGAGGTTGATGTTTCCTCAAAAGGAACCAAGGGGTACTCTACATGTGAGGGGACCCACACAGTGTGTGGTCCCACTCAATCGATTGGTTGTTTCCTCACCAACGCATGAATCCCAAACCATGAATTAATACATAGAATGTAGTTTTCCAGGTCCACTAGGATAGATACCCTAAGTGGGGGTGAATCAGGTTATGACTGATTAAAACAACTCCCCTTATGCTCATGTTTTCTTGTTAGACAAAACCCTCTTCTCTCTCATCCCCATTGCAGAGTATGAATAAACCTTAAAGAAATCACATGACACATAAATTTTACTTGGTTCCCCGTCACTAGGCTACATAAAAGGAGCATACATTGGTGATGTGCCGATGTACCAAATTCACTATAATTGCACTGATGTTTACAAGTTATAAGGGGAATCACTCCCCCTCCTTGTTTACAACCATTCATAATTCGAGAACTCACTGCTCTATCAACTGAAGTGAGCTCACTACTTATTCAAAATATCTGTTTATAGTTTATATACCTATAGGTATCTTCATTATCACTAACCAATAAATCCTCAGTTATATATAGATGCTCTGTTAAAGTTACACCTTTATCCATTGTTGAAAAAAAAACATTACCTCTGAACACTAGGAAATCCCTTTTTATACTCTTTAACTAATCACAATGCCATTACAAAGCTCCCACTTTTGCAAAGATCAAACAGACCTTTATAAAGCTCCAACCACTTTGTGAAGCTCACAAGTTCACAAAGCTCACTAGATCACAGAGTTTACTGCTTCACAATTCTCACACTTCTCTTTGTGATTTTTCAAAGCTAAACAAGACTTCACAAAGTACATGTCCTCTGCAAAGCCAAACAAACCATCATGGCATGCCTTCCTTTCACAGGGTTCAACTGCCTCTATGAATTCCCTTTTCATTCATGAAGATCCTTGGTCCGTGAATCTCCTTCACAACTTGATATCTTAATTGTTTTTGTTTGATCTCCTTAATTTTTAAAAGGTGGTCGAGTTCTATTTAAAAGAGATTCCACCGACTCAAGAACCATCCGTGCAAATTCTGAACCACGTCATCTCAAATTGAAAAGCTCCAAAATTTACTCAGAAATTATCTCTATATCACAAAGCACCATGGAAATTTTTTGGATCGCAGAGCTTGTCATAATCATGGAGAATTCCGTCAATTCCTTTGTTTCATCGCCGCAATGCTCCCTCACAATGCTCTTCACCTTTGCAATTAGTGAAGCCTACTGTAATCGCAGATCTCACAGTCACCATTTTTCATGTATTTGTGAAATAAAATTCATGAATACAATAATAATGAAGCTCATTTTGTTTCCATATTTTGATGAGTTCTTCAAGGAAGTCTACTTTTCGTGATGCTCACCAAACTTCAAATTTGGGACCCCAAAAATTTAGAAAACACTAGAAAATGGAATCACCTTGTATCTATTCTTTTGTTCTATCTCTAGATCCCCCATTCCATTTTCATAGTTCTTTTTCAACATGGATTGTCAACAACATCTCAAGAACTCAAAAATTCTCCATGAAAACTTTCTTTGTCAACAAACATAACCAACCCGAAAATATTTCAATGTTACCTTGGGGGATTTGTTTCCAACAATATCCCCCTTTAGGTCTATTAATAACTCTTCTCATAATTATTCCCTGATCTTTGATATTATACTAAATCTCCTTCTAACATTTACCATCCTTCACCTCTTTTGATTTAGATAGCGACCAATGATTTACTCACCACAAACTCTAAGCCCACATGAGCAATTCTTGGCATGAGAAACAAGAGTAGTATGAAAATTTAATCAATGAATCACTTTGTTTCTTACACCAATTTTTTAGACCATATTAATAATAATAAACTTTTTTCATCACAAACCCCAGCTATCCTGGTATCTAATCATTGATCGATCGCTTCAAGTATCATTAGATTTAAAAATCCCCCCCTATCGCACTTCTCCACTTGTTAGATTCTACCTGTATCTTTGAGTGAGTCATTTTCTTCCTTCTTTAACAACAGTTCCTACCCCTTTAGGGGTCACTCTTTCTCCCACTTTGTTAACAAAATAATAGTTTATCCATTATGGTATTCAAATTTGGAAAGAACCCATATTATCAAATTAGGGAAAACACATCATACCTCTAAGAGAGGGGGGAACACATCCAAACTTTTTTTCAAGTATAGGGAGTCGACTGGATTTCCAGAGCCAGTCGATGTCTCTCAAAAGCTTCCTTGTGTAAGTCCTTTTTCAGAATTTCTACAACCTGTGGCTCTGTAGGAATGTACTCTAACATTACTATCCCTTTCCCCACCTTCTCCTTCATAAAATGATATTTATCTCAATGTGCTTTGTCCTTGAGTGATGGACTAGATTGTTGCTAAGATTGATAGCACTCGAATTATCACAAAAAAATTTGATCGGAGACTTTACTTCAACGCCCATATTATCAAGATTCTACTACATCCATAATAACTTTGTGCATGCTTGAGTGGCGGAAATATACTCAACTTATACGGTGCTCAATGAAATTCAATCGTGTTTCTTTCTTATACAAGAAATACAAAACCACCAAGATAGAAAGTACCTCCTAACGTAGATTTCCTATCATCTGTTTATCATTCTCAATATTCATCAGTATATCCCAAAATCACTGGCTGGGATTTATAATTTTACATAAAAATGAAATTCACAGTTCCCATAATATACCGAATTATTCTTTTCACTATAATCATGTATCTTTCCTTGGGAATGCTTTTGATATTTCACTGCTTGGCATGTTGTGAAAACAATATTAGGTCTTGTTGCTATCAGGTATATTAAACTTCCAATAACCTACCTATATTCTATTACATTGACTACCATTCCATCATCATCTTTTGATAATTTCATTTAGGTAGAAATCAGAGTCTTCATCTCCTTGGAATTTTCCATTCCAAATATTCTTAGAACCTCCTTGGAATATTTGGATTAAGAAATGAAAGTAATTTTCCTTCCTTGTGTCACTAATAAACCAAGGAAAATGTCATCTCTCCAATCATTGACATTTCAAACTCACCAATCATGAATTTGGAAAACTGTATGTACTGAGCTTCATCTGACCCGCCAAATATTATTTCATTAACATAAACCAGTAGCATTATCCTTTGATTACTTTCATTGTTAAAATAGATATTTTAATCAACTCCTCCATGCTAAAAGCAAATATTATTCAAATACTGATCAAGCCTCGAGTATTATGCTCTTGGTTCTTGTTTTATACCATATTGCACTTTCTTCAACTGAACAAATTTGTTCTCATCTTCATGAATGAGAAAACCATCTAGCTATTCAATATAAACTTCTTCTTATAGAACCTCATTCAAAAAAAATGTGTTTTCCATTTGGAACATTGTGAACCTTTGTTGCACTGCAATGGATTGGAATAATATGATTGTCTCTAACCTTTCATCCATTGCAAATGTCTCATCCACATATATACCTTCTATCTAGGAGTATCCTTTGAACACTAGTTGTGATTTGTTTTGAATCATTATGTCATCTTTATTCATCTTATTCTGAAATACCCATTTAGTCCTGATGAGATTCTAATCTACTATCCTCATAAAAATCCCCCATGTCTTATTATTTTCAATCAGATCTAGCTCTTCATTAATATCCTGAACGCAATTTTTATATTCATCTGTATAAGCAATTAATTTAGGCTCTACCTGAGATAGAAAATATTTATTATGTAGTGATTTCATTCTTCTTGTCTAAATAGGAACTTTTTTATCACAAATGATATTCTTCCTATCAATTTCATCCCCACTTTTTGGATTCTATGTAGATACTAACTTTACTTCCTCATGCTCATCGTCAGTATCTTCTTCTGAATCATCGTCTTCCACTTCTGCTCCCCCTACATTTCTTTCCTCCTCATCACTTTCATTAGAAACTTTTTCCCTATATTGTTGAATATTCTCCGCATTTCCACTATAGTGACATCATTGCTCTCACCTACTTTTCCCAGCCTCTTATTAAATCATTTATATGGTTTTCTTTTTTCTAAGTATCCAAGAAATATCCCGTCATCTCCACGTGACTCAAATTTACTATGTTTTTATTTATTGAGAATAAAGCACTTACTTACCAAGATTCAAAGGTACTTCATTTTTGGATTCTTTCCATACAACACCTAATATAGAGTCTTTCCTTCCTTCAGACACAACATAGCCCTGTTTGAAATGTTGACCGATGTTGAAACTACTTCCTTCATAAATTTATCTGGTAGGTCTTTTTCAAAAAGAATAATTTTTCCATGTTATTGATGATCCGATTAATCTTCTTAACCACTCTATTCTGTCAGGTAGTTCTCACTGAATAAAATTTATGTCTTATCCCATCTTTCTCAAGATATTATTTTACTTACCTTTTTTTAATATCGTAACATTATCAATACGGAACTTCAGAATTTTCTACCCAAGTATCCTTTTGGATTCCCTCCGATATTTCTTTAAGAATCTGAACACAGCAGGTTTATGGGAAATGATAAATAACCATACCATTCTATTGTAGTCATTAATAAAAAGAATGTAATATCTCGTTCTATTAATGGATCTTGGTGAGATAGATCCACAAACATCACCATGCACTAACTCAAGCACTCTTTTTGACTTCTTTTCCATAGCCTTTTATGTTATTATAAGGATTTTCCCTTATTGAAATGCATCGCATGTCTGCGTATAATCATGTGTTATCTTAGGGAGGTCTCTAGCTACATAAAATTTCAATAGACCTTCTAGGGATGGTTGGAATAGATGAACCAGTTGTTTGTGCCACAACTTGTTTTTTCTTATCTAGACAAAAAGCACATATATTCTTCTCCACATACAAGGTAGAGATTTCCCTTTGTCCTTTTACCATATAGGACAATTGCACCATCTCTTCCTTTTATTATACACATCTTCTTAGTAAACCTTATAGAATTAATTGAGTCACATAGTTGACCGACACTAAGAAGATTGTGACTAAGACCATCTACTACTAAAACATCATCTTGTCTCATCTCTTTACCCCCTAACCAGGCCTTTCCTAAGCCAATAATCTTCAGGCCTTCATAATTTCCAAACATGAAAACTCTTTCTTTGTCATACTTTATGCCTGTGAAAAGATCCTTATTAACAGTAATGTGAGATATGCAACTGTTGTTAAGGATTCATTCACCAGAATGGTCTGATTCTTTAAGGGAAATTTCTACCACCACTTCTTTCTCATCTGATTTTTTATCTATGTCTTTAACCTCACACTCAGTGTAGTTTGAAAATTCTGATCCTCCTACGAGTGTGATGTCCCAACTTCATCCTATAGATCTGCAAATCGATTTGGCATTTTCCACTCACCTGTTTGTTTGTTGATATTCTACTTGTTACTACTTTGATTCTACCTCGGCACATTCCTCTACATGGTTGATGTACAATATCTAGACATGTTCCCAAATTCTTTGCACCAAAAACAATTTCCCTCAAATGATGTTTTATAATATCGGGCTATGTTTGGATGCCACTTTTTTTCTTGTTCCCTTCATTATCTCTTTGCTATGAAACACACAAACTATTAATGTCCCATATTTCCACAAAAAATACACCTGATATAGGGTTCATTCCGGCATGTCACTTCTACACTAAAAGTTTCACCTTGGGATATTTTAATATTCTGATTCTTTTTTGTTCCCAAATCAACTTTAAATCTCAGAATGGGTGCTTGAGGTTTGACTTCAACTTTCACATATTTTTGTTTTTAGTCAAGTCCTACATCAGCCTTAACATCTTACAACGATTCTTTCTTATTTTCTAATGGATCTCTATTCTTCACTTCCAATTTTTCCATATTTTGAGTGATCTTCTTTGCCAATGTCATATTAGGAGTAAATATTTCTCATTGATCCTTAAATTTTCGTAATAGGTTGATGAATTATTCTTCAAGTTCTTTGATACACTTGATTTGATATTTCACCTTTTTATTCAATACATGGATTTCCCTTTTCTATTCTTCAACCTTGAGCTTATGTCGATCAACCTTTTCTGAGCTCTCTGGGCTAGAATACTTATGTTTTTTCATTTATTTTACCATCTCAGACATCTCTTCTTCCTGTTGTTTCATGTAGAGTTTGGAATCATGTATAACCTTGTTTTCTATCTTCATTTTATATATTCAACCATATATCTCTTCCAGAGTTTCTACTAATTCAGATTCCATGTCAACTCCTCCTTAAACTTCTTCTACTTCTTCTTTAGTGATGGTTTCTTTGTTTTTCTAAGAACATCCAACAACTGCAACCATAGCATTCTCTCCATGATTTTTTTTAGTTCTCTATCTCTATATCCTCTTCATCCTAAGACTCATCTGAAATGTTACATTCTTATGAAATAATATTCTTCTTCTAAATGAAATTTCTCTTTAATTGTTTCTTGCCTTTCACATAGGATGAAGACTTCTTCTTGGTAATTTCATCTTCATCTACATCATCTTCTTCTTGGAACTTTTTGGGGATCCTTTTCCCAATATGACCAACCATTCCACATTAAAAGCATGAAAGTGGAAGTTTCCATTAAACATTCCTTTTCCTATTTGAAGATTTGAGGAAATAAATGACATCACCTCATCTATCTCTTCTATTTCCTAAGAATATTCAATAGTGAGCTTATTCATGTCCTTGATTTCAACCTCTTTGGATTTCCCCTTTTCCATAGAATCATTATCATCATTTCTGATTTCATATTCTACAAGGGTAATATGAAAATTATCCAGTGTCATCTCTTTCAGGTCTTTATCTTCCAATACTGAAACATTTTGATTGAAGTGTGGTGTAAGTTTCCACATAATGTGCTTCACAATATTTATATCTTCAATGAGTTCACCAAGACCTCTCATATCCTCTACTACAACATTTACCCTATCAAATAATGCATCAATAGACTCATTCGGGTTCATTTTCAGATATCCATACTTGTTACATAGCACTTTTATCTTTTCCTCTATGACCTTAAAATCTTCTTTGTATATATTCAATAGCTTTTTCCACATAGCATGTGATGTTTTTCATGACATCACCTTCGTATATATATCATTGGATAGGGATCCCCCTAAAGCGTTGATTCCCTTAGCGTCAGCATCCAATTCTCTTCGCTCCTATTTCGATAAAGAACTACTATTAATATTAGCTATTATACCATGCATTGCTGTTGTAAACACATCCATTCCCAAAGATCAGAAGTAGTGTTGCATATGATTCTTTCAAAACACAAATTTGTTCCCATCGAAGATCAGAATCCCTTTATTATTGGTGACCTCCATTGAAATATAAAAATTGATATTAACTATTCTCTCTAATACCAATTTTTAGGTTCACTAGTCTAGATACCCTGAGAGGGGGGTCAATCAAGGTATGATTGATTAAAACAATTTCCCCTTATGATCTTATTTTTTTTTAGAAAAAAATAATCTTCTCTCTCCTTATAATTGCAGAATATGAATAAAAATTAAAGCATGCATAGGAAAAAACAATTTTACATGGGTAACCCTAACTGGGATACGTCCAAAGAGCATACACTAGCAATGTGCCGATGTACCAAATTCACTATAAGTGCACTACTGTTTACAAGTTCAAAGTGGACTTATTGTCCCTCCTGGTTTACAAACACTCACATTTTTAGAGCTCACTGCTCTCTCAACTGAAATGATATCACTACTTCTTCAAAAGATCCAATTACAGTTTAAAGACCTGTAGGTCTCTTCATTGTCACTAATGAATATATCCTTATTTATAGATAGATTCCTTATTAAATTTACACCTTCATCCACTGATGAAAAACACTATGCCTCTGAACACTAGTTAGTCCCTTTTGAAACTCTTTCTCTAAACACACTTCCTTTGATAAGCTCCCACTTTTTAAAAACTCAAAAAAGCATTTAAAATGCTCTAACCTCTTTGATAAGCTCATAGGTTCGAAGAGCTCCCAGGTTCACAAATCTCACTACATCATCAAGCTCTATAAATCATAGACCTCATTGATTAGTAGATCTCACATTGTTCTTTGTGATTTCACAATGCTAACAAGCCTTCGCGAAGCGCACATCCTCCACATAGACAAAATGGCCTTCACGGCATGCCTTCCATTCATAGAGCTCAGATGCCTCCGCAAATTCCCTTTTCTTTCGCAAAGCTCCCTGCTCTGCGAATCTCCTTCAAAATTATAGAGTTTAAGGTTTTTCATTTGATCTATTTAGTTTTCTCGAGGGGATCGATGTCTATTTATAGGCAATTCCACTAACTCAAGAACCTTCCATGCAAATTCAGTGTCGCATCAACTCAAATCGTAAAGCTTTGAATTTTTTTCAAAAATTATCTCTATATCATGAATCACCACGGAAATTTTTGGGTTCACAGATCTTGTCATAATTGCATGGATTTTTTTCAATTCTTTTGCATCACTACCATAATGCTCCCTCATAATGATATTCGCCTATGCTATTCGTGAAGCTCGTCGTAACCACAGATCTCACCATAAACATTCCTCATGTCTTTTCAAAATACAATTCATGAATCCCATCTTTGTGAAACTCCTGAATTTTACATATTTTGATGAGATCTTCATGGTAATGAACTTTTCATTATGATCACCAAACTCCAGATTTTAGACCCCAAAAATTTGGAAAACCCTAGAAAATGATGTCACCTTATATTTGTTCTTTTGTACCACCTCCAGATCATTCATTCCATTATCATGGTTTTTTGTCAACCTAGATTTCAACAACATGTTTAGAACTTGACAAATCACCATGAAAACCATCTTTTTCAACAAAAACAACCAACCCAAAAATGTTGTAATGTTACCATGAGGTATTGTTTCCCAACATGGTTGGACTACACGGCATTTCCATGATACCTAGGGTAGATATGTGTCCTACTATCTATGTCTGTTTACATTGATACATGGTGTGTGTTTGGTCATTCTTGTGTAATTTGGTATACAATATGCACATATTCGTGTCCTCCCATAAAGGGTCTTGCCCGTGTGATCTTCCAAATGGCTTGTCCGCCCAGGGAGGTGTTCATGGTGTGTAGGTGGAATACAAATTGTGTCATCCTTATCCATTTCCCAAACCCTATCTATCACAGTATAGGGGTAACATGTCATGTGTTCTTTCAAACTACATAGCATATATTTGATATTTTCCCAATATATTAGATCTTATCTCTGTGCCCTAGATCTGATCATTACACCTTTGAATATGGCCTTATATTCTTTTAAAAGTGGTGGATGTATCTGCAGATGGTGATTTCTAACCCTCTAATGTCTAGAATTGAACTCTGATTCTTGTCGCTTAAATCCCACATACCTCATGCTTATTCGGTTATTATGGCCTTGATGATATGGACTTAAATTATCAAAATTATCACCCATAATCCTGAAAACCCATAGATTTCATCATTGATTAAGTATTCCATTTTTCATACGTCATTTTTCCATGAATATAGGGATTTGATCAGGCTCAGTACCACCCAGAAATGTTGAAACAGGTACCTGTAGGCCAATCGGTGAGGAATGAGAAGAATCAAGGGGGGAAAGCACCACAATAGAGATGTAATCAATCATTGTCTAAGAGTTCTTGGATAATGAATATGAATAGGGATATTTAGGGTGAGAAACAATTAATAAATAATTTAAATTTGTACAAATGCACATGACAATTTTCAACAATTAGCATATATCAAAGAATAAATTATTATAAGAAATAAATTTAATCAATAAGAGTGTAATCCATAAATTTAAAAGTTGTACATGAATATTAGATCATTATTCCTTTAAATAATTCACCCACCAATGATTAAGAGGAGTCATTGCATTTGATTTTCTTTGATCTGGTTTGATCCAAAGTTCCTCCATTATCTAACTTTGATTCTCCAACTAAGGAGAGGATTAATGTCTCACGATTCTCCTAAGGTTTATGTGGCTAACCCTAGAGGATATTCCATAATGATATATTTATAGATGAAACAGATTGGTTTAATTAATTAAAATAAATAAATTTAATTATTTATTTTATCTGAACGCACCGTCCAACAATGATGACATCTAAATGCCATGCGTCAACTCTTTTTAGGCTGCGTCGGGGTAAAAACCATGTTCCAAACTCAATTTTGATCTCTTATTTCTAATACAATATTATTTTTAAGAGTTACCTCATTTTATTTAAGATTTATTTTAAATATAATATATTATATATTTCATATTTTTATAGAATTAATCCCGAGCACACTGGGACTCAGAATCATACATAATCTTAGTACCAAGTTCAGAATATATATATTTTTACATATATAAATATATAAAAGTCTTACAATGAAAAAATAGGGTCTCTATATCATTACATATTTCAATATTTTCATCTTTAAAAATAAAAACTAAACAAATAGATCATGATATTGAGCCTGTATCAAGCTCTCTGACTCTTATAATCTCTCATTCACATTCTGGTTCGGCCACAACATGTGAACCAAGGGGATGATCGGTCCATGTAGGGTCTTCTCCTATCGATCATCTACTTCCATTGTGTTCTCCAGAAAATTGGATCCTTCCTCAATGTAAAACTCTCCCCAATCAATAATGTGTGTAGGTTAATGTATGTATCTCCTCAATTGTGATAGATAGAAGACGACATGCTCCTGCTCCAACTGTGGGGGTAGGGTGAGGCTGTAATCAACCTCACTAACCCTCTGTAAGATCCCAAATAGATTCATAAACCTCAAGGATAAAATTCCACCCCAATCGAACCTCTAAAATACTATTTATGGGGAGACTCTTTAGAAAACATGGTCCCCTTGATAAAACTCTAAGGTACTATGACTGTGGTTTGGGAAAGATTTATGACAACTCTAGGCTATCCTCATCCCCTCATGGATGACCTTGACCTTATCCCTCGTTGCCTGCACCAACTTTAGACCATAAGAGGTTCATCACCGATCTTTTTCCAACATAAGGGTGATCGGTAGGGTCTCCCACACAGGATCTCAAAAAGTTTCATGTTGATAGTAGAGTGGTATTTTTTGTTGTACACAAACTATTACAAGGTAAAGTGATCCTCCCAACTTTGAACAAAGTCTAACATGAAATACCTCCACAAAAATTTTAATATCGTGATGGTGAGCTCAATCTAACCGTCTTTCCTTTTGTGAAAGGTTGTAATATGGGTCCCAAATTCATCCTACAGGACTCTCCAGAAGTATTGTGTGATCCATGAATCACGATCGGATACAATAATCAAGGTTATCCCATGAATTCTAACAAACAATCGTATATATATCTACCCCAAAATTTCCATCGAACTTTTCTCCCTGATATCAAGGAAGTGTACCGATATTATAATTTATTCAACTATCACCCATATGGAATCATAGAACTTCATTTTACAAGGAATATCTATCACAAATTAGATGAATATTCCATTCCACTTCCACTTTGGGGTCTCAAGGAGATGCAAAAAACCTACTAAAAATCAATGCCCGGCCTTAACCAGTTAATTGGTGATCTACTGTGAGATGAACTCAGCCATGATCCATCTCATGTCGGCCCACCAAAACTACTACAGAAGGTCTCTTTACATCTTCCCCACACCGGGATTTATAGCCAGGGGAGAAGTGTAAAACTCCCTCATTATCTCATCTCACATTGTGATTGGGACCATCGTTCATCCCCAGAAAAGGATGATGAGATTACATCATTTAGAAAATCCATTAGGTGAATCTTCTAATGATATCAGTTCAAGAAAGATCTCCTAGTCAATGTTTCCAAGTTGGGTATCTCTCATGAACTATAGAAGAGGAGTAAACACCATTAACTAAAAAAAAGTTTCACCCTCCTGGTCCACCAAGGCTACATGTAATGAAGACAACTTCTTAGAAGCCTCCTACACCAATCAAACCTAGGACTTCTAACTATGGGAATTTTTTACCACATTTCCCTTCCCTGAAGTATTGACTATCTTGAATTCATATTCCTATAGGATCTCCATGGAGTACTATTATCCCAAGCCTAAGTCTCTCTCTTTGAATATGTACCTGAGACTCTAATGGTCTGAGTAAACCACAAAGCACTCTCCTAGAAGGTGGTTTCTGCACATCCTTAAGGAAAACACTATTGTGCCAGCTCTAGGTCATGAGTTGCATATTTTTTATCATAGTGTATCAAATGCCTAAAACAATATGTGATAATTGTCTACTACTACATAAACACACAGTCTATCAAAACTCTCAAGGCATCATAATACAATATATACTCCAAACCCTCCTCTGTTAGTCTCAATTGAAAATAACTCTTTATCCTGGTCGTAAAATCCTCGAAGGCCCTAAGATGCTGCTCAGTCCAGGAAAAATATTGTCCTTTAAATATTAGGGTGTTCAAATGATTTTCAATCTTTTAGAATTTTGTTACAACCCTCCTGTAGTGTCCCACTAAGAAAAGAAAAATTTTCACCTCTAACATGCTCTTGGGTGGCTCCCAAGAAACACTGCATCAATGTTCACTGGGTCCATGACTAAACCATGCTCTGAAATGACATGTCCCAAAAAGTGAACCTCATGTATTCAGAAACAATGCTTCTAAGATATTACTATAATTTCAATTGTCCCAAATCAAATCTATGACCATCCTCAAGTGATCTACATTATCCTCCTCGAAAACGGAGTAGATGAGTGTGTAGTCAATGAAGAAAAACATAAACTGGAATAAGGATGGTTGAAAAACTTGGTTCATCAAATCCATAAACATGTTGAGATAATTTTTCAAACCAAATATCATTTCTAGGAACTATTAGTGTCCATAGTGACCTCAAAATTCTAGATATAGAATATCAACCTTGTGAAACCTCAACTGGTGGTATTCCGGCCAAAGATCAATCTTCAAGAACCTTCTCACACCTTACAACTGGTCAAAGATATCATCAATAATTAGAAAGGGTTACTTCTTCTTTATCATGTATTAGTTTAGGTGATGATAATACATGCAAAGCCACAAGCTCTCATATGTCTTTTTCACGAACAATATTGGAACTATCCTAGGGGACACACTAAGCCTGAGGAAACCCTTATCTTTAAGGTGACCCAACTATAACCACTACTCCAGAAGCTCATTAGGGTCCATCTGATATTCCATAAATGATATTGGAGTATCCTCGAGATCCAATTTGATACAAAACTCCATCTCCCACCTCGTAGGTAGTCATGAACATCATTGGGGAAGACATCCTTAAATTCCTCCACACCTGAAGGAATACAGATTCCTGAAGAGCCTACTACACCAAGGTCTAAACTCATGAACTCATGGGTTATGGGGTTTATAATTCTTCTCACAGAAACCACCTATCCCACCATGGGATCTCTCTTTCCCATGAAGGTGAAACTCATCCCATCATTATAAAGGAATCTGAATCATCTACAGTGATAGTCACTCTATGATCAAACCATGGAAAACCAATACATAACCAATATATTATCATAGGGTTCCATATTTATTAACAAAAGGACCCACGTGAACCTCTCTTTACCAAGTGACAGATCACACTACTGACAGATAAAAGTTATAGAATAAGTATTCCCTTTAAGAACCTCAAGACAATGTTTTTGGGATGACACCTCAATTGGGAGCTTCAACTCTCGTACTAGGTGTATGGAGATGAAGGAATGATTATAACTTCTATATACTAAAATAAAGAAAGATAATATTAAACACAAATAGTACCTTTAATCATCTTGTGTGTCCCTGGGCCATAAGCCTCCATAGCTTGTAGCTATCTACAGCCCCGATTGCCAGCTCCCTGATCCTATTGTGGGATTCCTAGTGGTTTTTGTGGAAGGATATAACAACATCATCCATCACACATAGCTCCTATTATAATAGATACACCTTCTCCTCTACCAAATCTACCTCCATAAGGTCCTCTATTCCCTCAATTGTAATATCAATGATAAAGGAACCGCCCTTATCATGGTAGTTTGTTAGGTATCCTGCTATATTCATCATCATGTCTGGTTAGGTAGTCTCATGTTATGTGACCTTTTATATCACAATCATATCTCCTCCCCTCCCTAGGATTCCCTCATACATTGTGATATCTCTGACCACATGCCCATGCCTGGTCCTAGAATTGTTTCATATGCTGAGATCCTATCAACTAGAATTTTCTAGTTGATATAGACGATTTCATACTATGATTCCCATTGCCAGATCCAACTATCTGGTCTCCCTATAACAAGAACCTCACTATCACTAGTGTCTGCTCTGAAACCCTGGAATAGGTGGGAATTCACATGTTCACTACACTAGCACATATCTCTCTATGGAGTCCCTACTCAGACTTCTATGCTCTGAAGTAGTCATCCCATATCATATCAAGAGAGTACCGCATACGGTCTTTAAACCTCACATTGTACTCAACCACCATCATCCCTCCCTACTAAAGCTCTAGAATATCCAGAATATGAACTAATCACAAATTGGAGGAGTAGTTATCTTCATAAAATAGCTTCTAGAAGTTGGTCCAGGAGAGTGTCGATTCATCATTCATATGGGTAACAAGACTCCACCAATGCCCAACTAATCTATGAAAAAGGCTAGATTCTAGTGCAACCACCTGATGTGATGGTGTTTGGCTGAGCCTAAAAACTCAAACCACTGACTCAATCCAATCCTCTAATACTTGGGAATATGAATCCCCAGGGAACCTCAACATCCTATGGTGCTGGAACTCATGAAGTGTGCTAAACCTGCATGCATCCTCAGCCTGATCGGCTAGTATGATATGATTCTTGAAAAGTGAGGGTCCAACTGCCTATCCATATAGAAGAAGGATCTCAAGGGATGAAACCATAAATAAGGCCTCATAACTCGTCATATATTATTCATGATTTGAATCTTGTGACATGGTTGGTTGTCATCGTGGAGGCATCCTAAAAATTTAATGAAGATGTAACACTTTTAGATGAGCCTATATATATATCAACAATGGGTATTTTAATCAAAAAGGTTAGTCAAAGACTCAATCCAATATGATGCATGTTCCATTAATACTGGAAACCAATGTCTTGATGTTCTGAGTATATAAGAAATTATTCAAGGTCTTAGTGGATGGATATGTCGATCGTCGCATGAACACCGAGTCCACTGGCTTGAGAGCCGCACTCGAGACACTTCAAATTTTTTCCCTAAATACAAATAAAATCATCATAAGGGGACTAATACAAAACCTATCCTAAGAATCAAACCACATTTGATATGAATCTATCATGACCCGACCGAATGGGGCTCGAGCCGCAACTTCCAAAGCTCACCTCCATAGGATAGGGGCTGGTGGAAAGCATTGAAAGAAATAACTAACATTGGGATACCATTAACTAATTTACCTATATGTATCGAACCCGACCATATAAAATAATATATTCCACAACTAAAATATAACAATACATGAAAAACAACCAGGTTGTATCCGAGTATGATAGTGAAAACTATAAATTAAAGGGGAAAAACATGCCCAACCAGAAATATGTCCTAACCTGACAAAACTAGAAAGTAAAAAAGTGATGAGATATCACATCTCTTGATCTCTAATGCTCTAACTATTGTATAAGGTCCAACATACCAAGTATCTATAAGCTCTTATCTTGTCACCAACGACCTATCTATTGGCTATTTAAGACATGAAACGTGTAGGAAATTATCATTTAGGGGTGATTATATAAATACCCTATAAGACACCCTGAAAACTGAAATGGGTAGTAGTAATAGAAAAATAGGAATAGATAGGATGGATGCTCAAGCCATTGAAAGAGTTTACAAATCCATGAAAATAGATATTGATATATATATATATATATATATATATTTGTGTGTGTGATCAAACTAAAGAGACCCAAATAAGAGAAAATGGAATCTCCATATCATAGTCCTTCCTTGGAAAAGACTCTTCATCAGTTACATAAGTCCATCAATGATTCCCAACATCTCGCATGTATTTATAGTAGAAAACATCCATGTTAAGCCTCACCTCACCACTGTAATGCACAGTCGAGGGGAAAAAACTCTAGGTGGAGGACCCATGACCCAATACAACAAAAAGGTTTCACTATAATTGTCAGGGAACCATGTCCATCCTAGCTTGAGGGTTCCACTCCATTCATCAAAAACCCTTTTCTAGCCCTGCTGGAGAGTTCCAATTGGAAGATCGAGGACCCATCCCTATCTCTATAGTATGGTCCCACTTTAGTCATTGAGGACACATGCCCTACCCGACTATAGGGTTCCACTCTGAAGTTCAAACACCCATTCCCTATATCCATATGAGGGTGAAACTTTATGCATTAAGGACCCATGCCTAGTCTAGATGGATGGTGCCACTCATAAGGGGCAGTCTCTGGGGATCATATTTTAACACTTCCATTCTTGAGCATCGCCTTAATAATATCTACAACTAGAAAATCATGCATAATATCTCAAAAACCACTATTGTATCTGCCATCACGTTTTACATAAAATTCACTCCAGATAAGATAAACATGGTCCAAAATTTTATTTAAAATGAAGAAGATACAAGAGGTTTAATTTTCATCAAAAGGAACTACGGGGTACACTACATGTGAGGGGACCCACACAACATGTTTTTCTAGCCCATCATATGGTCATGTCCTCACCATCACATAGATACCAGCCCATTTATTAGTACATGGAATGTATTTGGACTTCTCGGTGTATCCATGATACCCAGGGGAGATCTATGTCATGTTGGCTATGTCCATGTACTTTGGTATATGGTATGTGCCCAGTTGGGCCCATGTACTTTAGTAAATGGTGTGCACCTGACCATTTCCTCTCACACTTGGTGTATCCTATGTGATCTTCCAAATAGAATATCCACCTAGGTATGGATATATAATGTGTATGTGTCCTACACTCTATTTCATCCTTATCTTTTCCCAAAACCCTAGTTGTCATAGCTTTGGGGTAATATGTCCTGTATTTTTTTGAACTACTTGGCCTATAATCAAGGATTTTTCATAACAATATATTCAATATCTATGCTCCATATTCATTCATTCGATGTTAAAATTTTTCCTTTTATCATTTTTAAAGTGGTGGATCTATCTCTGGTTAGATATTTCTTTCCCTCTAGTGGACACAATCGAACTCCAGTTCTTCTCACATGAATCTCTTTTACCTCACTCATATATGGTTCTTCCGACCTTTATGATTTGGATTTTTATTGTCAAAAATATCACCGGAAATCCTAAAAACCCTCAATTTCATCCTTGTTTCATTATTCCATTTTTCTTACACAATTATGTAGTGAATCCAGGGGTCAGATAGGGATCGGTACCACTCAAAAACATCAAACTGAGGCCCTATAGGCCAATCAGTGAAGAATGTGAAGAATCAACAGATAAAATCACATAAAAAAGGGTTTAATCGATATTTTTACAAGTTTTATTGGAAAATTAATAAAAATAGGGATACTAAAGGTGAGAAAAAATTAATAAACAATTTAAATAAGTACATATTCACTTGTATAGGTTTAACAATTAGCACAGATCAAAGAAGAAATTATTCTACTCAATTAAGTTAATTAATAAGGGTGTAATCCATAAGTTAAAGAGTTATACCTAGATATTTGATCGTTCCTCATTGAATAACATGACCTCCAACAATTTAGAGGATTCATTGTGTTTTTTGAACTTCAATATGCCTTGATCTAGAGTTTCGTCATTATATGAATTCAATTCACCAATGAAGGAGAGAGAGAACATATCAGGATCCTCCAATGTTTTATAAAGCTAAACCTAGAGGATCATCTATAAAAATATGTTTATATATTTAATGGGTTAGGTTAATTATATAAAATTACTAAATTTAATTATTTGTTTTAGTTAAACAGGCCCACCAACGGTCGTGATATCTGAACGCCATGTGCTAACCCTTTTAAGGTCATGCCTAGGGTAAATATAATGTTCAGGACTCAACCATGGTGTATGAATTCTGATATGATATTAAATTTAATAATTTATCTCATTTTCCTTAAGAAATTACATGTGTGTAATATAAAATATTTTTAATATTTTTATAGAATTAATTCCGGGCACACTGAACCATAGAATCTCAAGTCGTCTCAATTCCTAACTCTGGAAATATATATTGAAATATTTCAAATTATAACAAGGAAAAACAAGGTCTTTATAGTTAACCATGTTCCTTTTACTTCCCACCATCAACTAAAACATAAAATCATAGTGTTAGAAACACTAATTGTAGTGGAGAACCATATAATAACGAAAAAAACACTTATAGGATTTCTAAATCAGGGCGCATTCCTTTTAATCTATGAAACTTTATGTTTATCATTGGTTATTCATAGTAAACATGTATCTAAATATTTCATGAGGTTTCATAAAGATTTTGTGAATTTCCAAATCATATCCATTGTGAGTTTCAAACCTAGTATGCAGAAAGGCCCATTTTTATAAAACAAGTGACGATCAAGTCTATCTCAATACTCCCTTTTCAAATTTATTGCCCCTAGGTACATTTCTGACAGATCCAAATTCTCTTGTAATATCCATACAATGAATTAATTTCTTGGAAACAACTATCTCTATCCATTACCAGAATTCTAGGATATTTTCTTACACTTTAACTCAACTTTAGACTTATCCTTATAGACATTCCTATACATTTCCTTAGATAAATTCCTAGGGATCTTGAAAACGTTTTCTCATCCTAGTTTCCAATGGTAAACTGAAACTTTCCTCTAATATCGATAATATCAACCCAGTCTATTCATACATGAATATTAAAAAAATTTAGATGATTATTAAATACATTACACAAACACATGTTTAAGAACCATAATAGTTTACTGTCTTTAGAGACCAGGTACACATTATTCTAATTTGGCGAAAGATGTTTAATATTTACCAAAATGATCTTTTCCTTTATTTCTCTTCACAAACATACCCCACTTAAAGCCATTCTTCATAACCTAGGGAAAGGAAACATAAGAAATGGTGATATAGGATTCTCAATAAGGGCAAACAAGGGATATACATAAGAATAAAATGAACATAAGGTTTTGTGAACATAATCATAACATATGAAAACCACACTCTACATATCAAATATCAGGATCTTGAGTCATGGAATTTATTTTAGTCATTAAAAAGGCATGAATTATAAGGAAATCAAAGAACATGATCCATGATACCAAAATATTGGCATAAGAAATAGATTTGTGGAATACACATAAGAATAAAAAAATCATTTCCTTAGTATTCAAGGTTTATTTCTAAAACATATTAGGGAATTTCATAGGAAGTTACACCTCCTAGGTGGTACACACTACCATTCCCAGTGGAATACCTTTCCTTATAGTGGAATGGGTTCACTCCCTAAACCATCATGGTAGTAAAGGTTCACTCCCAACACTGTCATAGTGGAAAAAGTCCCTTATTGAATATAGTTAACTCCCTATTATAGTCTTTTCTATCTCATGAGATATAAATATTTACCCAAAGCATTGGAGGGAGGTATAGGTCCCACCCATCACATAATAAAAATCGTACAAATGTATTCCATAAGATTATAAAACATTCATCATATCAGAACCAATTATAGTAAATGGGTTTTCTAAACATTTCATGAAAACATATCCTAAGGAAAATAAAAATGTTTTATACTCATTTCATTATTTCATCAAAACCTAACCCTTGGAAAAAATGGGTTTCGTCATCATTTTATCATGATATAACTTGTATAATAGAAATGAGTTTCATAAAAATCATGTCATTATAAACATAAACCATTCATTAAAATAATTATAATTGTATCCTTGTATCATATCCCTATAAAATCATTATTAACCTCAAATTATTGTCATCTTATAAGGAGAGTGATTTAGAAAGACAAATTGCTGGGAATGTTTCTTGACAAAAATCACTTTCCTTTAAAAATATATTTTTAAAACATAAAACATTTTGGAAATAATTTTTGTTGAAATTGAACAGTAAAGCATATAAAAAAATATTTTAAAATCATTTAAAACATTTCAAGGGTAAAATATCCATTCTACTTTGAAAAATATATTTTAAAATATAAAACACTTTCAAAATCATTTTCAATTTGAAATCATTTATTAAAAATTTAAAAATTTCCCAAATATTAAGGGAAACATTTTCTTTGAAAATAACTTTAAAACCATGAAAAGGGATCTTTAAATCATTTATTGGTCATGATAGTGATAAATACTATTCATTTCATGCATCTTTAAAACATTGATTCTTTTCATATTTTCGATAAAATCCAAAGGAGCATTATTTGTAAAATGAAATTATGATTCCTTTAAAATATATTTAAAAATTAAAATATGGGTAAAATGTATTTAATAAATCATTTTAAAAATGTTTAAAATGTTTTTTTAAAATGTTTTAATAACACATTATTTTGGAAGAAAAAATGCTTTTGATTGAAAACATGATTTTTCTTAAAAAACTTTTTTTTGAACTCATGAGTAGAGAAAGAGTGTAAAATAAATGTAAAACATGTATTGTCATGGAATAAACATAATATAATAAAATTCATGATTTTCTTGAGATATGTTTCATAAGATATTACCATCAGAAACATGATCATAAATAATCCTAATAAATGATGAGATTGTAACATAAAATCATTAACACTTTGGAAACATTGAAACACAATCATCATGAAGTAATATCATTAAATAAAACATAAAATATCATTAATATAAATAAATTCATGATATTACATTTCAAATGTTTTCTATATACAATGTGTAAAAGAATATAGGTGCATAACATAACATCCTCTCAAATAAATAAAATTGAGACAAAAATCTATTACCACTTTAGTAATATTTTGAATCATAGTCCCCAATAAATAATAACCTAAAATAAAACATTAAATATAAATAAAATAATTATATTAATTATATAACATTTAAAATTGGTGGTATATACTCCACACAATATAAATGAGTGGTGAATTTTCAAATGTCTCCCAAAAATAAAACAGTGACTAGAAATCCATTACCAATTTTGTAACTTTTTAACCACAACACCATGAAAGAGATATCCTTAAATAGATATTTAAATACCAATAATTTTCCAGATAATCATCATAAAATAAATTCATTTTTTGTATATATACCACTTAAAGGAAACAAATGGTGAATATGGCTTGTGTCTCGCATTAAATATAAGTGAGATGGAAATCTCTTACCTTATGTGTTGACTTACTTCATACACATTCAAACCCTCTATATAATAAATATAATTTTATTAAATATATATAATATAAAATAAAACTTACATATATCATACCATATATTATTTACAAATGTCCTATTATTACACATTTATTAACAATTCTATATTAGAGTCACATTTCGGGTAATAATCACTTTGTTTTTCATATATGTTTTGATTTATTATTTTTGGTCACATAAATTGGATCATAGTTCCATAATATATAGAATATTAATCATGAAATAATTATTATATTTATACTATAATTATACTTTTATTACCAATCATGAAATCTGGTCTTGAGAAATGAAGTTTGTTACAATCATGGAGTCGGTAGGTCGTAAGTACGCATGAGTAACATTTCAATTTTTCAATGAAAATTATGTAAATGAGGTAAGTAATAAATTATCCTTAAAATTTATAATAATATCATAAATACCATATAATATCATTAAAAATACTTATATATATCATCCATGTTGTGTGGTTATAAAAAGAGGGTGTCACATCACTTCGTGAAGGTGGTAGTCCACACATACACAAACGATGTTATAATATTTAAGTGAGTGAAACGGTGATAAATAAAATGATATATTAACTTTAAATAAATATAAATGTGTCATTAATATCATAGTTATTTCATTTATATCATATATAATTAGCCTTATTATCTTTCATGTAAATCGTTATTGAAAAACAAATCACATCGCTTCGTGTGGCGATAGTCCAACGTACACACGAGCAATGTTGTCATATATCATATGGAATGGAAAGAAAAAAAGGAATATATGATATAAACAGTAAGTAGGTTTATTTATTTTATAAATATCCTATATAAATATATAATTTATATTCATCATCATACCCAACTGTGAGATGTGGTAATGGAAAAAATGAATGACATCGGTTCACGAGGTGGTAGTTCTCCATACACATGAATGATGATTTTATAACCCATTTGATGGAATTGTATATTATTTTAGGTCATGAAATTAACAAAAAAACATATTATTTTATTTCATATATTTATTTTATTATATAATCATGGTTTAAAAATAATTTAAGGTGGTTTTCGAAGAAGTAAAATAAAAATGCTTGTTAAAGAATGTTACCTCTTCTTCAGGTAACCTCCATAGGTTTTCACCAAATGCATTCCTAGATTATATTTATTCATAATATAAGGCCTATAGTATGTTATGATGGGAGTTTTAAATTAATTTTGGTATTTATTTTCTAAACCAAAATTTTTTGAATTTGTGAGGACGATATGAGAGGGGGTGGCCTTTTATAAGTGGGGGAGAGGACACACTTGGTATTTTTAAAAAGAATTAAATGATTCCATGTTTTTCATCTATCACATGTGTAGAAAATTAGATATTATATAACCTTATAGGTTTAATGGTATAAATTTTTCTATAAAATAGTTTTTAGGAAATTTTATAGATCATTTTAACCCTTACCTTATTAGTTTAACCCTCGGTAAACACATTTTTAACTTAATCATGGTAATTAATTTTTACTTTTTTCACTAATAATTTTGGTAAAAAATTAAGTTGAACTTATTAGTTAATATAAATTATCCTTATTCTAAATATAGAATCCATTTTTTCAAATTCAATATATATAAGTGGAAAATTTTAATTTAAAATTTTTCTTACAGACGTAACGAGGATGCAGGTTTTCAAAGAGAAGACTTTCAAATGTTTACAAAGTTTTGATATCCTATTAAATTATTAAATTTATTAAATTGAATTAATTATATTAATTGATATCTACATTAAAACATATTACTTTAAAATTAATTTCAAATATAATTTAAATTTTTAAATAATATAAATTTGAAAGAAGTTTTCAATTAAAATTTAGTATTTTTTATTATTCATCAGAAAAATGAACTTTTCAGAAAATTATAAAAAAAAAATTAACCCTAAGATAATTTTTATATTATGATTTTAAAAATTGATGTTATTTTTTCAAAAAAAATTCTAAAATTGTAAAAAATTAAATTTAAAACAAAACATACAAACATGATGAAAACATGGGTTTTCAGGACGTGTATTTTTTCTAAACAGAAGATGATTTTACATTAACTCTATGTATAATAATTATCATTTTATTAATATTAATTAAAATTTATTTATATTTAATTTTTAAATTTTATTTAAAAAATTCCTCATTATTTATTATTTTAATTAATTAAAATTGAGAAACATTATGTACTTTAAAACAATTTATAGAAAAGGGCCCTTTTTAACCCAAAGATATAATTATTTTAAAATCCAATATAATTTAATTTCAAACTTAATTAATTGTATTAAATATTACAAAATAATACTTATGTTACTTTGAAAAATAATTGTTCCTTTAAATTACTTAATTTATTCAAAATAAATGATAGTTTTATAAAAATTGGTATTTTTCACTATTCATTGACAAATAAATATTTCTTGAAATAAAATCACAAAAAATAATAATATGTAAATTTAGATATGATAGTTCCAAAATATAATTTCATTTTATCAAATAAATTTTATAAAATGCCTATAAATTAATTATAATATTTTCTCATAAAAAAAGAAATATTATTTAAAGAAAATGTATTTTTGATGAATATAATTACTTTACAAAAAATTGATTGATTATTTACTAGAATTTATAAATAAATTTTTATTGAGTAGGAAATTTATATAAATATTTCATATATTATGTAATATTATCTATATCCTATTATTAAATGTTAATTTATAATAGTAATATTTCATGGTTTGTTGAAACTCGGTGTCTTGTGTCATGTATGCTATTAAACAAATTTTTTGTTGTATGTAATGAAAGATAAACTCATTGTTACATATAATGAAATATATCTAAAAATTTCAACTAATTTGAAATAAAAATAATAAAATCATGGTATATGTTACAATAATAGCATATGGAGAGTTCTAAAAACATCACTTCATGAAAAAAACCCTTAGATCGTAAATAAAAGTGAAAATACAAAAGTTTTCACAAAATCATTTTAAGAATTTAAGTATAAAATAATTTCAAAAACATTTTTGTGAAGAAAAATTTAAGACTTTTGAAAACCATGATATAAGGAGATAAAAATATAATATCCTTGAATTATATACATTTTATCAAAAGGAAAAGTAAAAATACTTTGAAAAATTTTACTTTTAAAAGAATATTTAATAATTGAGGCTTTAAAAATACAAAAGTTTTAAAAAAGATAAGTGAAAATACATTGATAAGTTCTATATTTAGAAATATTATTTAATAATGTAACCATGAAAATGATATAGAGTTTTTAAAAAAGGAATTAAAAATACTTTGAAAACTTTTACTTTTAAAACGGATCTTTAATATTTGATCCTTGAAGAATATATAAAGGTTTTACAAGAACTTTGGAGTATAAGAAATCATTCTTGTAAGAAATAAGTTTAAGAAGATTCATTTTAACTCAATAAAGGGAGTTAAGTAATCAAAGAACCTTATAACTTTGGTATCCTCTGAATCAAAAAAATATAAATAATTAAAATGGTATATATACTAAAACCCTATGAATTACATAAATAAGGTAAATATTATTAATTACACAATAATCACACAAAATCATATTTGTCAGGGTGAACAATAAAAAATGTGTCTCATCAAATTAAATTTGAGACATGAAACCCTTACCATGTTTCCCTATTTACTCAAATGAAATCTATAATCCTATATAAAAACATAAATATCTTAATAAATAATTTAATAACCATTTTAATACCTAAATATATTTATAATTTTTATTTATAATCATTATCTACTTATATATTAGTTTGTTTTTACTTATTTTCCCACATCGAGAGTTAATAGTTTTTACTACGTAGACATGTTTTACAGGAGTTGCGTCAATATTTTTTCTTATTGAAATTTTCATCATTGAAAGTTACATAAAGTTAAAATAATTTAATGGCATGTAAATATTGAATAATTTCCTATTTAATTTGATTGGTCATTAAATATTTATATTTTAATATTAAATCGAAAACAAGAATTTATTGGTGATTTTTAACCTATGAAGGGTGGTTTCTTAATTAAACAGTTCAATATTTATGTATCCTTTATAAAACCAAATTATTATTATTATTTTCATATTCATATAATATAATTCCAATAATTATGTTTTCATAATCAACCACGATATAATTTCATATCATTTTTCAAGTAAGTGGTCAAACCGACCCCAAACATAAACATTCCTTGATTATCGATGATTATAAGGTCATTTAGTTGTAATATAATTACACCAGTAGAATAATTATATAATTTAGTGTTTTTTAATGTTATATATTATAATTATAAAGGAATTATAAAACATAAGAAGACGATATGAAAATTTGAAATAATGATTTTCATCTTGGTGTGTTTCTTTTACCCGATTGGATTTACAATAATCATTTTTTGATCATATAATTAATATGTTCTACAATTTTATATAAAAAATAATAATTTCATATAAAATATCATATTTATCATTTTATACATTTATTATTACCATAAATTTAATGTGTTTATTAAATGAAAAATTAAAATCAATCATTCTCAGGAGTTGATAGTCTACACATATGCATGCGGTTTTTCTGAATCTTGATTTTTGAAATTTGAATGTTGGTACTTTTGAATTTTTAATGTGTCATGTGTGGTTTATATGGATTCAGGGTATGTGGGCACAGGTTTGTATGGTTTTCACTTTTCCAAAAATTGCCTATTTGGAAATACAAAATAAAATGGATTCTGGCCACCCATATGCATAGCTGATGATTTCATTTTCCTTAGAATAGGGGAAAGGATTAATAAGGTTTATATTTCAAGAATATAAAATATATTATTAAAACCATAATTATATATTAAATTTCCTATTAGGATCATTATATTATTGTGGGAAGTAAAATGAGAAATGTTTCGTCATGGAGGTGGTAGTCCATATAACGCACAATCCACATTTTGATGTTTCTTAATGTAAAAGGGGTGAGTTTTTATTGATTATTACATTATTATAATATCATACCAAAAAAATAATAATATGACTTATTTTATCATTTTAAGATGGTAAAATTAATTTTTATGAAGAATAAAAGTACTTAAAGTAATAGAAAAACAAATAGAGGTTTAAGAACTTATACCACACTTCTTGGATTATCTCCTTTGTGATGAAGATTAAAACATTTTGGGATCGTCTTTTGAGAATAAAAAGACATAATTAATATGTATTGGAGTGTTTATAAGATGTTTATTTATATTTTTGTCAAAAAATTGAGGTTTTTATTTTGATAGGGAAGGAGGAGAAAAGTGTCCCTTTTATAAGTGAAAATGATTGACATTTTTGTAAATACCCAAACCTTATTAATAATGGGAAGACACTCTCAATGAAATTGGATCCAAAATTGATAAATCATAAATTTTAGTGGATATAATTTCAATAAAAACCTCCACTATTAAAATATAAACATATTTCAAACACGATATGTCATTTAACTCTAAGGATGCTCACTTTTACCAGTATAGATTTTACAATGGTAACTAGTTTTTACCTCGGTTGTTTATCCTTTAATATAAAAAAATAAAATTTACATTAACATTTATTTTGGAATTAATTTTTAAAAAATTAAAATGCATTTTGGTAAATTGATAAAAATTAATATTAAAATTATATATGTATAATGTATTAAAAATGATTTTTGCAAAATATAACTTAAATTCTAAAATGTCAAATATATGTTTATAAATTGAAAAAGAAAATATATTTTTAAAATTATAAACCCACTCATAAAATACATATTTTCTCTTATAAAATGGTTTCATAAATTTTTAATTCATACTTATATAGTAATAATTTCATAAAATACGCAATATTAGAAAAACGATATATTTCATTATTCACCTAAAAATAAAATGTTTCGGAAAATTCCGAAAAACTAATATTAAAATTATATTATTATTCATAATACAAAAATTATTATAATTTTTTGAAATTAAAATTAATAAATTTTATAATTCAGTATTTAATTAAAATACAAAAATATAGAGGAAAATTTTCATATGGAAATAGCTTTTTAAAATGATAAAAATTCTTTATTATTATTTACCTTAAATAATTAATTAATTTATTAGTAATATATTATTAATATTATAATTTTAATATGTTATTATTTTATCATAATATACTTATATTCATGAAATAAATCTCCAATTTGGAAAAAATAATTTTTAAGCATAAAATGATTTTCCAAGTGGTTTTAGCTATAATAATTGCAGTTCATTAATATTAAAAGTATTATTTATTTTCCTTATACACATATTTCATATTTTGGTTACTCTTATTCATGATTGAAAAATAAATGGATTGGTTTTAATGATCATATTTAGTATTTATATTTTACCTATATATATCATGGTTTTCGTTTTAGTTCGATGTTGTTTATAGAGAAATCTATTAATCACAATATTTTTTTAAGGAAAATATACAGTGAAATCTTAGTTTTTTACAACCTTTCATGATGAAACTTAATTTTACATGGGTATTTATTTTTTGGTTTCTTTTTTTATTATATTATTGGATGCAGTTTTGATATGATGTTGTTTGATCCTCATTAACATTGTATAAGTTTCCATGGTGGTTTCTCTTTGAATTTTGGGATGAAAATAGAAAAAGAATCATTAGAATAAAAATGCATTTCATATCTTGAAAAACATTTTTGTAACCAAGAAATTGATTTATGAAATGTTTCATGAGTTGTTTCAGGATTATCCCATGGATCGTCAATCCATGTGGTCAACATAATCACAGATCCACATCTTTTTTGGTTTTGATATTTAGACTCTTTTATTATCAAATTACTCTTGAGTGGTTCTCAGTGAAAAAAAAATCAAGGTGATTTTAGTGATTTTTTGAAATTATTGGATTTAATTTTAGCGATAAATGTGGGGTACTCCTTTTTAGGATTGTTATGAAATTATTTTTGTGTGAAAACAAATGTATTACATGCATTGAGGATATTTGTTTGGAAATAGTCCTTAAGTATTCTTCTTAAATGAATTAGGTTTTCATGAAATCTATTTTTCATGGGAAATAAAACCTTCAGGCTTGATTGTGAAAATGAATTTCTATATTATGTATTTTTTTTATAAGTGTCTGATTTCATTATAAAATATAGATAATTATTTGGTTTAGAAAGAATTTGATGATTTAAAAATGAAAACCCAAGAAAAGTTTTTATGTAAAAGAATAAATTTAGAAGTTTAATTTTGTTTTGTATTTTAAATAAGTTTGTGGTTTCCATGAATAAATTTTGTAAATTTTTGTGATTTTTCGAACCGTGGTGGGTGTTTAAAATTGTGTAGGATTTTCAAATGTTTTAAAGGGGTTAAATGTTTTGAAAGGGAAATTGGGTTTTATGTAAATTATTTTAATTGATAAATTTTATATTTTAACTTGTAATTTGAATAGTTTAAGGTATCTATTTAGTTTTTCTAACATATGTTGAATGTTTAAACATGGGTTTCTTTTCTTTTAAGGTGTGATTACTTTTCAAAAGTGTTAATTTTTAAGGTATTATACTTTTTTTAATATTTTTTTTTTGTTTTTCCACATAATGAACATTGGTACTATTTGATTTGTTTTAGGAAACCTGATCATGTTATGTTAATGTCTATTTTTATTTAATGTGTTCCTCTCATAAATTTCATGATATATGTAATAGTGTTTATCTTTAAGGGTGATCACTTTTTCTCTTGGATCTACCTAGACTCGAAATAGAGTGGTGGGTGTTTTTATTGATCTTGGTGTGGTAGTCATGTGTCTTGGAATTATCAAATATAGTGCTTTACTAGCATGTTTATTTAAATACTGAGTAGGGTTATCTTGGTAGTATAGGCTAGTGAACCATGGTTTAATAGTTAAATAAATGAGGACTAATATTCTTTGGGTTTTGGGTAATTATTTTTTTCAGATTCTTACTCAGTAAGTTTGGTGTAGTATTGGTTTTGAGGTAGTTCTCATTTGGTAATATTTTTAGGTGAATATTTCGGTTTCTCTTCATTGAGAGGTGATCAATATGAAATATTCATGCCTCATTATTTAGTAGTGATTTTTTTCTCGGTTGTGATGCTACCTTTGTGGTGAAATCAATTCAAAAAGTTGGTTTTGATGGATGGTACAAGGGGAACCCTATGTTACATGCATGAGAAACTGGGATGTTTTGTTCATTTATAGAAATACCTTACATAATACAAAGTTGATAGTCTCTATTAGAATCACCAAGAGATGATGCTCTATGAGTTTGGACCCAAGTTACCTTCTGATTTAATTCTTTATCCCTATATTAGTACCTTATTGTTTCTTGTTTAGGTGTGTATAGATTTGATGTGGTCTTTAGTCATTTTAGGATTTGATAGTTTTGATGCTCTGGTTTTAGTGGTCTCTTATTGATTTTTTTGAATAGTTGTGGCTTGTATCTTGTTTTTAGTTTTCTAGGGTTGATAGAGTAATATGATATCTCTTTTTGGGGATGAGGTCTATTTATATGTTTTCACAATTTTAGGATCTTCCCAAGTTATTTTCCAACCCCACCCACCACTTTTATAGAGGCGAGGACTTTATAGAGGCAAAAAATTCCATGGTGGAGAGAATTGTGACACTCTCATGTCACTATAGTGTTTTATTTTATTTTATTTTAAGGTAATAATAATTTTTGGAAAAGGTTCATTGGAAATTTGAATTTTATAAAATTATTATTATTTTGTATAGTTAGCATACACGGTTAAAGGGAAACCTTTCATGGTGTCTTTCATAGGATTATTTCAGTAAAATTTATTCAGTGCACTGATGGTGTGCCTTGGAAGTGCACAAATGGGTTAAAACTATGGAAAATTCAATTCAAATAGTATGAATTTTTTAGGTTTGGATTTTGGGAACATTGCTTTCATGGTTAAGTAAAATCAGTTGGAAGTGTTATAATTTTTAGAACATTGGTTTTTCATTGTTGTTATGTGGTTTATAAAACCATATAGCCCAACCATGAAGGTGTAGTTTGCTTGTTCAATATCTACTACATGGTTAGAAAATAGTTCACCAAACCATATATCCTAACCATGTGAGTTAACTTTATTCTTAACAAGTTAAAATTATATAAATTTCCCTACTTTATTTTAAGAATTTTGTCCTCTCTTTATTTTCTCTCCCATTAAATTAGACCATGGTCATGTGAAGGGAGTTTTTATCCTTCCTTATTCTTCATTTTACGGGCCTTAACCTTCAAATACAAGAATATTACTTATGGTATTGTCCTATATTTCACTTCCTCTTTTCTCCTTTCCTCATTAATTTTTGGATTTAAATTATCTCATGAACCCCAGTGTCCCTAGGGATCAAAATTAGGGTTTCAGTGGACTTAATCATGTGGGTTTGGTTATATAGGGGTTTTATATAGTGTTTTATTTATTAGTTTTTAATTGTACATAGAATGTGGTGTTCTACAATGAGATTATACTTGAATGAGATAAGTGTTTCTATAAAACATCCCATATAGTTCATGTCATGTAATTCGTGGGTGTTTAAATTTTCTTTTTATAAAATTTTAAAAATATGGTATACTAATAATTAGTTTCAATTGGTTTTCTATGGCTTTCACACTTATCATAAAATATTGTTTTGATGGTTTTCAAATGATTATTTTGAATATAATGGTTTTGTGTTCCAAGTGATTGTTTAAAATTCTGAGTTTATCTTTCAAATGTATTCAAGGATTTAAATGGGGTGTCTTAAATAGGTTTAGGATTTAAAGAGGTACTTTTCACTACTTTTATTTCAAAGGAAATTTTTCATGTTTTTAAAAATGGTACTTGATAAAGGGGGGTGTTTGTGGCCCATATTAAATTATTGTAAGTCATAGTGGTCTTATGGTGGTTTAAAATCAATTATCTATAATTGGTTGATTTCTAAATGAATTAAAAAGTGTGTTTTGATAATTAGGATTCAATGGATGTTTTAAAATGAGATTTAAAATGATTAAAAGTGTCTTATAATTCCCAAATTATTTTCAATGGCTCATTTGGAATTTGGTAAAAGGAACTATTTAATGATTTTGAAACCATCATTGAACCCCTTTTTGTTTTATTTGTTATACCTAATTGTTTTTTCCCCAAGGTGGGGTTTTTTATTTTGTTCTTCCATTATATGATGTGATGGTATGAATATAATGAAATGGGTTATTTCTTGTGAATCTATATGGGATGATATGAGGTTTATTTAGATGTGGTTCAATATCATCAATTCATATAATAGCCGCATTCTTTATTACTTTATCACCTCCTTTTCATGATATCAAAGAATCAAATATGTATAATTATAAGTTATCGATGCATGTTACACTAGTGTGGTGTGTGATCACTAGGTAATTCACTATGATAATTGCACCTTATTAGAGGTATGTATTATACATGGAAACCCTAAGGGGTTTTGAATGGGATGTTCTAGTTTTATATAGGATGAGAGGGCCAAGAGAGAGTGAACTAAGGAAACCAATTTCAATATCATTCAGGTTAGAACCTTGGGAGTTTCCCATGACTCTATTCTCTCTTTAAGGGTTATTTAAGATATATATTTTCATGAATTTCTTCTATCCACTATTATTGGTTTGATCTCAGGGAACCTATAATACATATACAATTTTATATTAATTTACCATTATATAAATACTATGTTAAATATATTTTTGGCATGAAACTCCAACCATTAACAAATCGTAAAATTTTTATAAAAAAACAATACAAAATAGACATTTATATATTATAAGAATGTAGTATGAAACATCATAAATAAAATTACCAGAGGAATAAATTTTCTAGAAAATAAAACTTTCATGAAAATAATATTATTATCCAAATAGTTCACTATAGATATAATTACCCTAAATTCAACTACAGAAGTAAGGAAAATAATTAAACTACCATATAAAATTTAAAATATAAGAAAATATTATAAATGATTTTAGATTATTTATAGGAAAAAAATATGACTGTTGTATATGGTTATTCGATTTATATAGTCATTTGTATAATAAAAATGTTGCAACATAACCATTGAATTTGTGCATATAAACATAGGTAAATGCATTATGAAATAAATTTATAAAATGTAAAGGAATGGTATCAAGTACTAAAAATATTCCTTATGGTGATCATTTTTCTATGCTTGGAATAGAGGTAGAATCATTAGGGTTTGTAGTATGCCTAGACCAAACTAAACTCTAACATGTGTGGCTTGATAAAAATCTTCTACAATAGAATTTAAAGATTGTGGAAATCACTATGAGATTCATGAAAAATAAATCAACACCTTCGACAACCACCACTTCTTATCTTTACCTTAGATCTTGTGAAAAAAACATTTGGGGATTTTGAAAGTTGGATTTATCATGATATAATGTTGTAATTAATAACGAATTATTCATTCACAATTTTATATGTATTTTTTACAATTTTCATTTAAATAAAATTAAATTTTAATTTATAATAAAAAATTTTATTTAAAATAAATGTATTTAAAAAAATTTATTCCATTCAAATAGGTGATCGTTTTAATTAATTATGAATAAAATCATTAAGTAATAAAAAGTATATTTCTCAAAGAATTATAAATTTTCTAAATATTATGTATTTTTAAACAATTTGATCACTATTGAATAATATAAAATATATTAAAAAAATATATAAAAAAATAAAATAAAATAATGTAAATATTTTCACTTTTTATGCAATATAAATAAATTATTTTTATGATTAATAAATATATTTTTATAAAAACTGTTTTTATGTGTTATACCCACTTATATAGAAATTAATTTTTATCAACTATATAAATTGAGTTTAATAAATTAGTTTTATTTTTTTTAATCATCTATAAATGTTTTTAATAAGTTAATTATTATTTATAATATGAAAACTAAGTTACCAAAGTCAATATTAATTTCCAAGTTAAAATGGTTGCTTTTAAAATAATTGATTTCAAAAACATTGTTTAATTTTTTCAAAAATAAATTAAATTTTTATATTTTAAATAATGTATATAATATAATTTTTTAATATATAAAAAAATATTAACACTCATTTAATTAATATTGGTAAAAAATAAGAATAAAAACACTAAATGTATAGATAATATTTTCCTCTAAAAATAGTGTTCTCTATATATCATATGTATTAATTTAAAAGTTTAATTTAACATATTTTCTTAATTGAATTATATTAAATTGATTCTAAATTTTTTTTCACAACATTGAAATTTATTAATAAGTGTCATCTTATATTTTTAGTAAAATAAAATTTACCATTATAAAAACAATTAATCGAGATTAATAAGGATAAAAGGATATAACTTGAATAGGGTTTAATTTTGATTTATTAACTAGACACTTAGACCATATAGAAGATATTTTTTATTTTGTAAAGTTATATCCACATGTCTCACCCACCTTTCCCCACCTAACTCACCGAAATCCCATGTGATTCATCTTTGACCATTAATTAACTTTAGTTTTCAAATAAAATTCCATATTTACACCTATAAAATCAGATCACTCCCACATAAATTAAGACACACCTCTCTTTGTAATTTATCTTAATACCTAATTATTTTACCTCTCTTAGTGACATCTTTTATGTTTGGAATCCCTTTTGCATAAAAAAGTGTACAAAGTACTCTATTTCCAAGAATCCTTAAGGATAATATTCAACACCACAATGTTAGTACTATCATTAATATACATAAATTATCTTATATTAATGGAATAACTATTTTCTACCTTCCACCAAACAATTCAAAAATTGAAAAAGAAATTATCATGTTGTGTGCAGGCTACCGCCACAATGAATGATGTATTTCATTCTTCATCCCTCGATTTCATGGATGGATCTAAAAATAGATTTATTAAATAAATATTTTTTTCTATAAAAATATCAATATTATGGAAAGATAAATTTGTAATTGTATTAATAGTGTTAACAATAAGTGATCATTGAAAATTTAACCACCTAAAACAAGCATACCAAAAGAAAAATGATTTATTATTTATAACTAATATATTCTTATCTTACATTCTTCATCTACCTATTATAAATTTTGATTTATCTCTTTTATAAAATTTAAATAATATCATTATGTTTTTGTAATTATGATATTATAATGAAGTTGCTTTCCTACTCATATTTGGTTATAGCATGTTATTGTCTTGGTCAACTTAATCACAAACATGAACAATGTTACAAATTTTTATCATGGATGGTTATGGAAACTTAATTAATCCTAAAATATGGAATTGATTTTTAAATAATGTTTTTTTGGTTATTTAATGTTTATAATAACATTTAACTTATTATTAAGATACAAACTTTCATTCAATAAAAATTAGAGAAACAAGATCATCATTGATTTCAAATTTAAGACTCATAACTAAAACCCTCATGGAATGAAATTAGAAATTTATAAAAAACTATGGAAAATATATTATAGTACCGTAAATAATCTATAAATTATGAACATGGTATCAAAGTAGAGATATATATATCTAAATTACAAAGTGTGTGAGAAACAATCAAATTTATTAACTTCTGATGATGAAAATAAATAATAACCAACTAATAAATTTATAATAAATTATTATAATTAAGCATAAAAAAAGAAATATATATGAAAACAATTATGAAATAATTTATTAAGATGGTTATGTTTATTATTAAATAGGTTAAATTAATTACATGGTATTTAGGAGTAAAGGTAATGGATTTATCAACACAATTTTCTTTCTTTGATACAGATGTCATATTCACCACTTGTTTTAATTATTATGGTGTATATACTACCATATGTATGAATTTTATCACTCCTTTAATTAAATTAATAGGATTTAAAAATCCATTACTAGTTTTATTATTCAATCTATTTTTATATAAGTGTTAATAAAGCTGTAAGGTTTTTATAGACTCAACACTTTTCCTTCAGTCATAATCATACCACATTAAATATAATCTTACAATATTGATTTATTCTATGCTATGATGGTATTATATTTTATTCCCTCCTTAATGTTTTGGGAATTTATATCTAAACATCAAGGTTTACTTATTTGATGAATTTATTTCTTCATAAAAATATGAATTTGTTAATAATAATTATCATCCTCTCTAAAAGATATTTTTCCTCCATGTACATATTTTTATTTAAATTAATGTTTCCCTTTCATATTTTGAAACTAAAATATTTAATATTTCATGTTATATTCTTATTTTTATTTACCTATTTTTTAAACTAATTTTTATTAACCTTTTTTTAATTCGTGTTTTCAATAAAGGTATTTAAAAATATCAAAAAATGATTTTCCTTGTATGTTCATATATTTTATATTTTACTCCACATTTCATATGGATAAAATTTATATATTTTTCAAGGATCCATTATTAAGTATTATTTTAAATTGGCATTTTAAAAATAATCATTTTACCTTCTTGAAAACTAACTCTTTGAAAGTGATTCGTAATTTTTTATTTTAGAATAATCTAAAGAAATATTTTATAAGAACTATTTTTATGTTTCAATTTCATTTTTATCCTTATCTATAAGAGATTTATTTTCTATTGATTTATAGTTAATTAATCCAACAATAAATTACCTTATAAAATACCCCTTTTGGGTGATTGGATTTTGGTATCAACAACCTAATTATTTAGGTCATATTAAATGATACACCTTAGAAATATTATAAAACTATTTTTATTTCGATATTTTCTTCATTATATGATATATGATTGATTTTATGACACATTAATGTTTATTGAATATCATTATATGATCTATGGCCTCCTACATCTCCCTTTAATATCTTCATTTTATATATAATATGATAATTAAGTTGAGTGTAGACTCGATATGGTTATCTATATCATAATATTGAGCATGGACTCGATGTGATTATCTATGACCATATGATTTATCATGTATATGATATTATTAACTATGTTCACAAGATTAAACATGGACTATGTGGTTATCTATGTTGATAATATTGACCATGGCCTCGATCCATTTAATTATGTTCACAATATTGAGAATGGACTCAATGTGGTTAGTTATCCTTACTATATTGAGCATGGAATATATGTGGCTAGATATTTTCATAATATGGAGCATGGAATTTATTTGTTTAGTTATGTTCACAAGATTGATCACATACTATATGGGGATAGCCATGTTTACAACATTGAGCGTGTACTTGATGAGATTAGCTATTTCCACAATATTATGATTACGTTTACTCATTATTAAGATAAATTTCTATATTATATGCCCTGGTTATGCACCATGGTTCATTTTTGTTATCTCACATTACTATAATATTATTCTAGGGTAAATGTTTAAAAAATTTATATTACATCCCCTTTTGTTGTATAAATAACTCTACTTGGTCTATGTTCTTTTAATCAGATATATCTATCTTGATCAAGTTTTATCATGCTTATAATATTACTCTTGATGCCATATTGATTAGTTTTACCCATACTAATCATTTTCAATCACCCTTTTCTTAAGTTTTCCTTTACCCAGGTTATGAATATGGTCATAACATAAGAGATTTATAGGAGGTCTTGAATGGTTTGATTATGGATAAATGATCAAAATTATGTGAAATAAAATTTTTATATGGGTAATATTTAAAGTCATCAATTCTATGGGTTATGAGGTTTATAAGTTTATATGTGAGATTATGTGTTAAAGAACTGAGATGATATGAAAATGATATAATTATTATTGGGTTTTCTCACTTTTCATCGAATCTAGTTTGTAAAATATGTGTTTTTAGTACTAATCCCAATAGTGTGGGTCTGGGGTGTCTCAATGAAATTGGTTGGTAATTGTGATATTATTATACCTCTTTGATATCGTGGTGTTTATAATGGTTGTATTTCATTTTGATATTCTTTTGTTTTAATATCTAATTGTTTCTTGAATAATTTGGAAAAGCATTATTTAGAAAGTTAAGTGGTAATTATTTTTTAAACATTATTTTAGAATGATTTTGGGAATGTATGGAAAATGGTTGGGTTTACCGTTATGTATTTTGAAATCTCACTTTTCATGGTTTAAATTAGATATTAAATATAAGTTTTTATTTAATTCTTGGGTTTAAAACAAATGATTTAAAATAGGATATGCCACATTTTTAGAAAGGATTATTTTATAGTTTTAAAAAGAAAAAAGGGAATTAGTAAATTATGTTATTATTTTCCTTTATACATGATCATATAAAATAAAAAACCTATTTTTATATGTTATGTTAAAACTATCGTTCTTATAATTCCTTATTAAGGAAATTGAATCAACTATGTGGTGAGATCCTACTAGGTATGTTTCTCTCACATCTTATATACACACTAGTGTATGTGTGTGTGTCTCATGTATTCTTTCAGGTTTCCAAGTATTGATTTAAATTAATTTTAATATTAATATGTTTATGGATTAAGGGTTGTGGTGAATGACTATGGTTCACAAGGAGGTGTTTAGGTTTTTATTTTATTTTTGGGATGAGGTTGCATTAGGAAATTCAGCTTGGTGTATTGTATATTTGGTAACCATGTATCTTCTTCCATACTATTTAGTATAATTGTGTTTTTAGAGGTATTATTATTACACTTATGCCCAATTTTGATTTATTAAATTTGGTTTCTACTTATTTTATAAGCATGTGTTTCCAATATATGGATAGTTCATAATGGATTCTTGATAGTTTCTATTTCTTTTTTATATTATTTAATTAGGGTAAAGTCATTCCCAAGTGTGTTTTCTTGATACCTGATCACTAGATTATAGTATATATAAATTGGGAATAACCCTCACACCTAGTGAAAAATTGTGTCAGATGACCAACCAAGTTAGTATAAGCGACTATGTTACATGATGAGATTGAATACTATTGAATAAATATAGGGTAAACATGAGAATATTTATAAAGGTAACACCAAAGTAATTGAATAATAGATCTTAATATGGATGGTAATGTTTAAATATGTGAAAATAGCCAATGATTAATTTATTAATAATTTTTATAAGATCCAATTATATAATTAAAAACATTACAGGATTTAGAGAAATGAATAATGATTCCATTATTTTTAAGAATATTTTGAGGATACTATATAACATGATTAATAATTAATAATGCGCTATTGAAGATGGTTATTTGAATCAGTGACCTCTTAATAATTTATATAGTATTTTAATATCATGTGAGACTAGGAAATTTATTCATCCAGAATACTAAAATTAAAAGTATATTTATTTTAAATCTATTTAAAAATTGTAAATCAAAAAGAAGAAAGATGAAATTTCTATTGATTCTAAAAAATATGAGTAAAATTAGGTGATTATATATATTTTCTTTCAACTAATTTTAAAATTGGTAATGAAAATACAAGGGAAAACTTACATTAATGTTTTCTAATGTGTTGTAATTAACAACTTTGAAATTGAATACCCAAATAAAAGGTTTGATAAAAAAGATGATAGTGATTCTGATAAAGAATATTCTTGAAATTCTTATAATTCTAGTTAATGGAATAATGTATCTACCAAAAGAAAAAAATTATCCAAGTGAAGAATAATTTTATTGAGAAAATAAAATGTGAATAATTAGAGTAGTATCAAATCTTTCTAATAAAATAGATAATATTATTTTTTGAAGAAAAGATCCTTAATCACACATGTTAAATATTCTTAAGATCATTTAAGTTGTTTGGATTTTGTAAATTAATCTAGAAATGGGGGTGAAAAATGTTGTATAAAACTTATAATGAAACTCAAAATTGAATCTATACATGGTTAAAATTTTAATCTCAGAATATATATTGAAAATTTGAAGATTAAATAAAATAATCATAATGTCACACCCTAAAGTAACTTTTATGTCCTGATACTTATTCTATAATATTTTCTCTTTCTTTTTAGGTGTTTTGTCATGACCCGTCCCAGTGGGGCCCGAGCCGCAACTCCCCAAGCCTGCCTCCAATAGGCTGGGGGCTGGTGACTAGCACCGAGTAGGCATGCTACTAACATGGGAGGCATTTCCTAAAAACTTGTACACATGCACGCACATCTCCAAGCCCACAAAGATGAAATGTAAAAACTAATAAAAGGAAAAGATGCATGCATACACTAAAACCCCACCAACAGAGTATGATAGGAAAGTAAAGTGCAAGAAAGTAAAACCCTGGGCCAAAAGTACAAGCACACCAAAAGAAAGTTTGTAACAAATTCCAACGAGTAAAGAAAGGTGATGGGACTGCACTCTATAGCTATAAGAACACACCTCAGCCTGTTTGGTCTCACTGAGTACCGTCTGGTCCTGGTCCTCCTAGAAACATGTCGAAGGCTCGCTCGTCTTCACAAGACACAACACGTGCGGGAAAAGCTCATGCAGGGGTGAGTATAAAAATACCCAGTACGACACCCCGAAACCACAAAGGAAATATAACAAGGGAAAATACCACAAAGGAAAGATATAGTCAGCTCTACACAGTATATGTCTACCAAACATATAACAAGAATATCCAGATATACTCATGCACGATTGACTATCGTGAATACCACCAGTAGGATCCAGCTCGAATGATTCCACTAAGCATGCAATTGGGAGAACACACTCCTAGGTCTGAATAGAGAGATATGAAGTACTCGTTCCAGGAGAACACACTCCACAAGTACCTTGAGAACATGATTCTCAGATGAGGATCACAACCAAGTCATGGGGTGATTCTGACAACTTAGTCTGATCTAATCCGCTAAGCAGAGGATTGGGGCCCGAGTAAAGTTGTTCACGTCGATACCAAGAACTATACCAAGGGTTCCAAGAATGAATAAAGGATCTGGCTCTTAGTCTCACAGAGGGGATTCCAACAACTCTATTCAGGAAGTCCTGCTGAAGGGATCATACTCTTGTGTAAAGAAAATGATACCAGAACCTTCAGAGAAAAGACCAAGGGTACGAACCCTAATAAAACTAGTCCAAGTCACAGAAGACAAGTGGCTCAAGCCATTTAAGATAGGTTACACAGCATGTAGTATGGTTACACGCCATGTTCCTTGACACCGGGTACTTCCCGTGTAAACGGCCCGTGTCATCCGTTCAAGCTGTGTAAAACAAAACTACACTGCGTGTAGAAAAAGTACATGTTGTGTTCCTTGACCCCGGGTGTGAAAACCGGGTCTCGGTGACAGCATAGCCACCTCGCCTTAACATGGCCGTCGGGTCCTGGCCCACCAGGTACCACCAGTTTCCCCGCAGACACGTGGGGCCCACCCCAAGGTCTACCCACATGCCCGAACGAGTCATCTGACTAATGACAGTCCTCACAGGCCAACACTTGTCCTTTCCAGTGTGCTTTGTCCTCACTCACACACACCCTGGGAAACTTCCCAGGAGGTCACCCATCCTGATTACTACTCCAGACCAAGCACGCTTAACTGTGGAGTTCTAATCAGACAGGCTCCCGAAAAGTAAGGTGCACCTTGTTGACATGAGTCATATCATTTAGTCATTTAACCCTTTATCATTTGGGGATGTTACAATCACCCCCCCCCCCTAAGAGCACAACGCCCTCGTTGTGGGCCCTACATCTCAACCCAGGCAGTGCACCGCACTTAAGGCTGGGTTCCTCCTCTGATACCAAATGTGACAACCGGGTCCCGGTGACAGCACAACCACCCCGCCTTAACATTGTCGTCGGGTCCTGGCCCACCAGGTACCACCAGTTGCCCCGCAGACACGTGGGGCCCACCCCAAGGTCTACCCACATGCCCGAACGAGTCATCTGACTAATGACAGTCCCCACAGGACAACACTTGTCCTTTCCAGTGTGCTTTGTCCTCACTCACACACGCCCTGGGAAACATCCCAGGAGGTCACCCATCCTGATTACTACTCCAGACCAAGCACGCTTAACTGTGGAGTTCTAATCAGACAGGCTCCCGAAAAGGAAGGTGCACCTTGTTGACATGGTCGTCGGGTCCTGACCCACCAGGTACCACCAGTTGCCCCGCAAACACGTGGGGCCCACCCCAGGGTCTACCCACATGGCCGAACGAGTCATCTGACTAATGACAGTCCCCACAGGCCAACACTTGTCCTTTCCAGTGTGCTTTTTTCTCACTCACACACACCTTGGGAAACCTACCAAGAGGTCACCCATCCTAATTACTACTCCAGACCAAGCACGCTTAACTGTGGTGTTCTAATCAGACAGGCTCCCGAAAAGGAAGGTGCGCCTTGTTGACACGAGTCATATCATTTAGTCATTTAACCCTTTATCATTTGGGGATGTTGCAATCACCCCCCCCCCCCCTTTAGAGCAAAACGCCCTCGTTGTGGGCCCTACATCTCAACCCAGGCAGTGCACCGCACTTAAGGCCGGGTTCCTCCTCTGATACCAAATGTGACAACCGGGTCCCGGTGACAGCACAGCCACCCTGCCTTAACATGGTCATCGGGTCCTGGACCACAAGGTACCACCAGTTGCCCCGCAGACACGTGGGGCTCACCCTAGGGTCTACCCACATGCCGGAACGAGTCATCTGACTAATGACAGTCCCCACAGGCCAACACTTGTCCTTTCCAGTGTGCTTTTTCCTCACTCACACACACCCTGGGAAACTTCCCAGGAGGTCACCCATCTTGATTACTACTCCAGACCAAGCACGCTTAACTGTGGAGTTCTAATCACACAGGCTCCCGAAAAGGAAGGTGCACCTTATTGACATGAGTCATATCATTTAGTCGTTTAACCCTTTATCATTTGGGGATGGTACATCGGGTACTGCCCGTGTAACCGGCCCGTGTCATTCGGCTTATCGGATAGAAAGTAACTACACGACGTGTAGAAGAATCACACACTGTGTATGAGCACCTGGGGCACGCTCTGTGTACGCTGGACATGTGCTTGTACACGGCCTTTGTCCGTGTCTGTCTCGCCTGCCCGTGTACCAGTGCACAGGGTATCCCGTGTATCCGACCGGGTCTGGCCGGCGAGGGGTATACATGGCGTGTCCTTGGCCATGTACCCTTCCTGTGTCCGTGTACTCCCGGAGTACACGCCAGGTAATCCCGCAGACGAACACACGTCGTGTATCCCATACTACACGGCGTGTAGTCGGAAAATTCCCAGAACTCCATCTTCTTCCTCGTGCTTCTGCCGATCTTCCGGATCTGTGATCTCTCGTCCTTTCATCCCAATACTCAAGAGGTTGGTTGTTTTCAACACATGAACACCGTAACGGGTTTTTTCGGTCCTTAAAATGTATCATAAACTCAAATGATCCATCCAAAGAAAAAGGCCCGAAAACTCATAACTCTCGATCCGCTCCGAATCGTCTGTCAAAACTGTCGTCGCACCTCCGTGACATCGCTCTGGGGTTGGTTCTTCGATTTGGGATCATTGTGTCGCAGAACAGATGCGCAAAGATCCATTGTTCATCACCTCGCGAAGAACGCGAAGAATGCGAAGAAGAGAAAGGGGAGAAATCCAATGAAACAAATTCGAGGAACGAACCTTTGACGACGTTCGTCAGGGCATTGATCCGCTTCCGTTAATAGGATTAAACAGAGTTGAAAAAATCAACAACAAAGAATCAACATGGATTCAATCTCCCAAAGTCCCCGCAAAAGCACATCCTGCAATAATGATCGATCCGCGGACAAATATGTACGTGTATTAGCCCGCATTAATCGTATAAATCAAGAAAGGGGAATAATCACAAACAAACATCCTACCTGGATCCGCGGCGTTCAATGGCGAAGATCCGGTAGCTGCATTATTGTCTCTGGCGAAAATCGTCAAGAACGTTGTCACTGCGTTGGAAGGTTTTCTCCAGATCCTCCATATCCGCCAAGGGTTTCAGGGTTATGGGGTTTGTAACCATGGACCCCTACGCAAGCCTTTAATTAAAAAGGATAAAATATATTCGCTACAATAGATTTAAAAATATTTCGCTGCATAATAAAAGATTTTTATTAAATATTTTATTACTGTTATGTCCAAAAAACAGATTTCACCACCGACCTGCACCGGCTTATGTTAGGCCCCACCTAAGGTAAAATCACTGCACTGAACGCAATGGTGCCCTCTGACATTAGATCCGAGCACCCGTTTAGGAGTTATTCCACTTTTTCAGGAAAACCGCACGCGCATGTAATTTAATTATTAAATTAAATTCAAACATTTTGTACGGGCTCACCGGGCCTCGGAACTGCACTCCATCCCAGAGCCTGGTCTTGAAATAATTCCCATATAATATTAAAATAATACATGGAAAACATTACATCCCACCTACCTTTGGGATTTTACGTCCCCGAAAAGCCAAAACAAGGGCTAGTAAAAAAGATGTGGGTACTGAACGCGAATCTGAGCCTCCCACTCCCACATGCTCTCTTAGAGATTCTCATGCTGCCACCGGACACGCACCAAGGGAATAGCTCTCCCACAAAGGATCTTCTTCTTCCGATCCTCGATCTTTAATGGGTACTCTTTAAAGTTCAGTCCATCATCGATGTCCATCTTGCCCCAGTCGATAACGTGCAATGGGTCATGCACATACCTCCGTAGCTGTGACATATGGAAGACGTTGTGTACCCGGTCCATCTGAGGAGGTAGATCCAAGTGATACGCTACCTTGCCAACTCTACTCAGAATCTGAAAAGGGCCAACGAACCTTGGAGATAGCTTGACACCTCGGCCAAATCTCAGCAATCCCCGTCGAGGTGAGACCCGAAGGAACACATGGTCTCCTTCCTTGAACTCCAAGGGCCTCCGTCTCCTGTCGGCATATGACTTTTGGCGACTCTGTGCAGTCTTCATCCACTCCTAGATGACCAGAACCTTCTCTATAGTAGCTCTCACCAACTCTGGGCCCATGAGTGCTGACTCTCCTGGGTCAGTCCAGCAAAGTGGTGACATGCAAGGTCGCCCGTACAGAGCCTCGAATGGTGCCATACCAATAGTGGAATTATAACTGTGTTGTAAGAAAATTCCACCAGTGTTAAGTGATCCTCCCAGCTATGACCGAAGTCAAGTATGCAAGCTTGAAGCATATCCTCTGGGACCTGGATGGTCCGCTCTGTCTGACCATCAGTCTGGGGATGAAACGCCATGCTCAAGTGTAACTGAGTCCCAAAATCTTCCTGCAATCCCTTCCACAACCGGGAGGTGAAACGAGCATCATGATCTTAGATGATCATGGATGAAACTCTATGAAGTCGAACTATCTCCTGTACATAGAGGTGTCCCAAGATCTCTACTGAACTCTGCTCCCGCATGGCTAGGGAGTGGGCCGACTTGGTGAGTCGATCAACGATCACCCAGATTGCATCGTGTCCCCTGGACATACGTGGTAGACCCGTCATGAAGTCCATGGATATCCCATCCCACGTCCACTCTGGTACCTCAAGGGGCTGAGTCAAACCTACCGGTACCTGGTGATCAACCTTTACATGCTGACAGGTAAGGCACCGAGAAACAAACTCTGCCACACTCTTCTTCATTCTTGGCCACCAGAACTGATGTCAGAGGTCCTGATACATCTTTTCCACACCTGGATGTACCGTCAAAGGAGATGTATGGAACTCCCATAGAACCTCCTCCCGCAACATCACTAGTACTACTATACTCCCTCTGAAAAGAACAATGTGCTCCCCAACTTCTGAATATCCATCAGCTGCAACACCTGTGGATATCCGAAAACATAGAGTCTCACAGCTAGTATCCTCGCACTGTGCTTCCCTGACTCACTGTTAGAGTGGAGGGGAAACAACCATCGACTGAAGGTAAGTTCCCTCATCTCCATCCATGAAGGATAACTGTAAGGAGGCCAACTTCTTCATCGCCTCATCCAGCAACTACGAACTGGATTTCCTACTGAGAGCATCTTCCACCACTTTCCCCTTCCCAGGAGTATAAACGATCTCAAAGTCGTAATCCTGGAGGAACTCAAGTCATCGTCTTTGTCTCAAATTCAAATACTTCTTAGAAAAGATATATCTGAGACTCTTGTGATCAGAGTAGACGATAAACCACCTTCCCATCAGGTAGTTTTTCCACATCTTCAACGCGAAGACTACCGCTGCCAACTCAAGATCATGGGTCATGTAGTTATGATCGTGTGGCCTCAACTGACGTGAGTCATAGGAAATAACATCTTTCCTCTGCATTAGGACATTACCAAGCCCAGTTCATGATGTTTTGTAGAACACTGCGTACTCAACACCCTCCTCCGGTAATCTCATGATCGGGGCGCTCGTCAAACTTTGTCTCAACTGCTAGAAAGCCTGCTGGAATCTCTCGGTCCACACAAAAGGCTGCCCCTTTCGGGTCAAATCTATCATGGGTGCTGCAATCCTGAAGAAATCAAGGATGAATCTCTGATATTAGCATACCAACCCAAGGAAACTCCGCACCTCCGTCATGCTCCGGGTGGCTCTCATGTTATCATTGCCTCCACCTTGGCTGGGTCCACTGCTACACCATCTGTCGAGATAACATGTCCCAGAAAGTGGACCTCCTATAACCTGAACTAACACTTTGAGAGTTTCCCATACAACTAGTGCTCTCAGAGTGTGTCCAGAACCATCCTTAGGTGTCTTGCGTGATCCTCCTCGGACGTAGAGTACACAAGGATATCGTCGATAAAAACCACTACAAACTGGTCTAAATAGGGCTAAAAGATCTGGTTCATGAGTCCCATGAACACTACCGGGGTGTTCGTCACACCGAAGGGCATCACCAAGTACTCATAGTGACCGTAGCGACATCTGAAAGTCGTCTTCGATATATCCTCATCTCATACTCGCAACTGGTGATAGCCTGATCGTATATCGACCTTCAAGAACCATCGTGCCCCTCTCAATTGGTTGAAGAGGTCATCGATCCTCAATAGTGGATACCGGTTTTTCACGGTCACCTGATTCAAGTGCCGATAATCCACACATAGCTTCAAGATCCCGTCTGCCTTCTTGGAAAACAGCACTGGCGCCGCCCAGGGTTAAACGCTGGGTCTCAAAAAGCCCTTCTTCTGCAAGTCTTCTAGCTGCACCCTCAGCTCACGAAGCTCTGTAAGAGCCATCCGATATGCTGATGCTGATATTAGTGTCGTCCTGGGTTGCAACATGATGCAGAAATCTATCTCCTGATGGGGAGGTAGTCCAGGGTCATCCTCCGGGAATACGTCCTCGTACTCAGCCACTACTGCTGGAAACTGGAAACTCATAACGTCTGTTGCGCCAAGGGCTAGGCTAGACAACTGATGAGAAATCATTTGTGCCTTCCTATACACAAGTCCATCCTGCGCTTCCTGGGTCTCTCTTTCACCAAAAAAACAGAGAACTTCATTCCATCACAGCGGAAACACCGCACCCTTCGCCTAAAACAGTCGATCTGGGCATGAACTGTGGATAGCCAATCCATACCAAGAATGACATCGTAAGTCCTCGACGCTACCACCAAGAGGTTCCAACCGAAACTCTCACCTCCAAGGGCCAGGTCACACTGTCTATAGAGGTGTGTGATCTCTGAATCTTCTCCAGTCAGTTTTTCTAAGCGTAAGGGTCGAGTCAACGGCTCAACTGGAATCTCAAGGTCTCAAACAAGATAAGCAGTCAGAAAGGAATGACTAGCACCTGCGTCTATCAATACTGCTTCCAAAGTATAAAAGACATAGATTGTACCTCTAATCATTTAGGGAGTACCTAGGTCATAAGCCTCTGCCGCCTGCAGTTGTCCCTGCCTCTGTCCACCAGCACCCTGAGCCTAGGGTGGACCTCCTGGGGGTGGTGGTGGTAAAAGGTCAAAAGGCCGACCACCTCCAACTGCTCTCCCAGATCCCCTACCACGTCTTCCGCCCCACGGATCTGTCTGCTCCACACGTTTCCTTTGCCTCGGTGGTCAATCCACTACTCTAGTGTCAGTAGTACGGTGGGTCAGACAATCTCGAGTGAGATGCCCCCTGCCATCACATGAGTAGCATTTCCTCTCTCCAAGCTGGTTGGATGCGCCCTGAAAACCCTGTATGGCAGATCCCCTATCCTGTAATCTCCTCTATAAATGTCTCCCCTGCCAGGTTCCCTGACATAAGCTCCCTGTTGCCGAGGTCTTTGCTCCACCTCTCCCACTACTGACAACCGCTGGCTGTCTCTGCTCTGCCAAGAATCTCTCGACCACCAAAGCCCGCTCGAGCACCCCAGCATAGGTAGGAATTCTCATAGGGATGATGCTATCTAAAATATCTCTACGCAAGCCCTTCTCAAAAGTTCGATCTCTAAAGTACTGATCTCTGACCATATCCGTCAAATATCGTGAGAGGTCGATAATCCTCGATGAATAGTCATCCATCGTCTTGGTTCCCTGTTGGAGATGAAGAAGCTTCTGTATACGTACTTCTCTCTGGGTAACCAGTGAAAACTCCTCTCTGAAGAGATTCTCAAACTCCGACCATGAAAGTGTTGCCTCGTCGTGGTTCTGGATAACCAAACTCCACCATCGTCCTGTCGAGCCATGCCGAAGGCTCGCTGCCAGGATCACCATCTGGTCCGTTGGCGTCCTGACCAAACAGAAGACTTTGTTCACTACCTCAAGCTAGTCATCTGCTGCCTGAGGGTTAGGCTCTCCTCGAAACTTGAGGGGTATCTATCTATGAAACTCGTGGAGTGTGCTCAGCATGCGCTCCTCCTCCACTGGTACAACAGGCACTAAACAGTGCTTCATAGGTGGCAGGATAACAGGCACACCACCCGATGGTAAAACTGGGGGATTTGATCCCTGTATCGAGGCTTCTTCACTAAGGGGTTCATCCTCATGATCAAGCTGCTGGATCCTAGCGGATACGCGTCACGGAGGAATCCTGTAAATAAACAAGATGTATCTTAGTTAGTGAGTATATCTGGAGAGCAGACTCAATAAGGACATGGAAACCACAACCCATTCTTATATGATGCATGTACCATTATTTTTCCCCTACAACTAATGTTCTCATGTTCCGAGTCAAAAAGAAAGTTATAAAAGTCCTGATGTATGGATACGTCGGCCGCCCGTACTAACACTGGTGTCCCTGGCCTGAAAGATGAACTCGAAACACTTAACACTATTGCCCCAAACCAACTCACAGACTCTCGGTCCTAAGGTAGAACTGACCACCTTTGATACCACTCTGTCACGACCCGTCCCAGTGGGGCCTGAGCCGCAACTCCCCAAGCCCGCCTCCAATAGGCCAGGGGCAGGTGACTAGCACCAAGTAGGCATGCTGCTAACATGGGAGGCATTGCCTAAAAAACTGTACACACACATGCACATCTCCAAGCCCACAAAGCTGAAAAGTAAAAACTACTAAAAGTAAAAGATGCATACATACACTAAAACCTAACCAACAGAGTATGACAGGAAATTAAAGTTCAAGAAAGTAAAACCCTGAGCCAAAAGTACAATACCACCAAAAGAAATTCTGTAAAAAAAGTCTAACCTATACAGAAAGGGGTTGGGTATAAGGCCCCATACTTAAACCTTACTTAATCTTGAGTTATTACAAGATTACACATTGAGGATATTTTCATGTTTAGAGTTTTAGAGAATTATAACATAAAACTTGCATTACATTCCACATTTAAACAAAGTGGTTACATAAAGATAGTATTCATTTTTTCCCATCAACGGAAACATATTTAAAATAAAACATGGATTCTTTCTTGACACTTCCTTGACACTATCATCATATCATGTACCTTTCCCTTGACCTGTAAAAAACATTTCAAAAAAACTTGGGATGAGCATAAAAAGCTCAGTATGGGTTATAAAAATATGGAAAGGAAACATAAGTTCATATATACATAAGAGTGAAATCATACTTTACCCATAAAACATAATCACTTTAACATACCTCATCAAATCATGAATAAATCATAGAAATCATAAGACATAAAGGTAACTTGAGGAATTCATAACATTTTTACGTAGGGAGTAACCCTCTTGGTTACGTTTGGAATACCCATCACAGTATATTCCCTAAATCTCTTCGGAGAAACCTTAACGTTTCACTCCTTCGCGTTACCCAATGCATTGGAGAGCTATATCGGGCTCACCCGCCCTTATTTTATCACGGAACCACCCATATTCATAACAATTCCCAAGAACCATAATATAATCGTATCACATAAAACATACATAAAGGAAACATAACATTTCCACATTTCAATCACAAGGTATCAATAACACTATTATATAATAAAAAGATTATCAAAACCATTTTAAATACCAAAATAAAAGAAAATTAAAACATGGTATTTATTTTTCTTTTTTAAAAAAAGGTATGGCTTGTAGAGGAAGCCGAAACTCAAATAATGGTCACGGCAGCGGAGAAGTCGTTGTCGCCGCATACGTATGACAAAAATATTCCCTTTTGTCATTTTGTAAAACACTTCATATAAAGAAATATTCCTTTTGGATAAACGTAAAAGTCAAAGGGGTTCATACATCATATAAAAGAAGGTTGTGTATAAAATATGCCTCAATGAAAGGAGATTGAGACGAAATCCTATACCTTGGGTCCGACTTGACTCGGTCGTTCTTTAATCTCCTGAATAATAAACTTGAGTTAATTTCTACTTGCATAAGAACCTTATTCAAGTTCATTTTTCCTTTTATATCACTTATTACCATGTCATGAACACTATGTAATTATTTTAGTTAATAACGGCCGTTTTAACGATCATTGGTACTTGAGTCAAAATATGCTCTTTATAATTACAAGTTGTACATGTATTCATTATATCCAGAGTTATAATCATGATGTATATATCATATATATCATATATATCCAGTATATACATGCATTTATAATATTACATAATCATTTATAGTTATGAAATGAAATGCACCGTTCATGGAGACGGTAAGCCGTACGTACGCATGAACGCTACATTCATTTAAATTTCATATTTTATAGAATGGAATAATAATGATATAAAGGGATATTATAATTCCAGTATAATATCATATATAATATCATAACTCCATCCTTTATATGTCCCACATATGGTATTAACGAATCAAATCACTTTGAGGGGGCGGTAGTCCGCACTTCCTTAAATGAAGATATCGCGTTTACGCATAATGGAAACCATAAAGGTATGCCCAAAATGAAAAATACATAATCTTAAGGAAAACATAAACATATTATATATCATATATAAATATATTGTAATCTTAATGTCCACCTTTGAAGGTGTTAAAATAATGTTAAACAATCATCGTTTCGGGAGGCAGAAATTCACCATCCACAGAAACAGTATGTTCTTTAACCATTAGAGGTAGGTGTGTGTAAGTGTAGCTTGAATACTTCTTATAACAAAATCCTATTATATTGAAGATACTTTAGTTTTTACAAAATAAATGAATAAAAATAGTTTAGGGGTTGGAGAAGAAAAATAAAACAAAAGGACTCAAGTGAAGACATTACCTTAAAATCGGGTAACTCCCTTTGGTTTGAGCTCAAAGGCTTCCTTGGGAAGACTTCTGCCAAAAGTGAGGCTTCAAGGAGTAATATAGGGATGTGGAGAGACAAAATGGGCCAGGTTTGGCCGAGCCAAAGGCTTTGGAAGTGTGGGTAAGGAGGTAGAGGTGGGGGCCTTTTATAAGAGGAGAGGAGGGGCACTCTTGGAAAGTAAAGAAATGTTACTTTATTTTAAAATGTGTTTCAGATTTAAAAGGTATCACATTGATATAATTCAAGGATAAGGTGATAAGGGTTCTAAATATACCCACCCAATAGTTTTTGGACATGTGTAGGTCATATATTTTACATTATCTTTTCATTTCATTTAAATCCTTGATTAATGAGGTAATCACTGCATCATCATGATGTCATAAATAATTTAATATATTTAATGTCTAAAAAATAAAAAAAATGTCATGATGTATTAAATATTTTTATCTTTACAATGACTATTTATAATCAAAAATATGACTTGTATAACCCCATGTAAAAACTGTTTTAGTAAAATAACTCATGTTTGTATCATTTTTACCTTAACATTAAATAAAAAGTTATTTATGTCATTTCCCAACCAAAGTGGCTCCATGGGGTCCCCAAGTTTACCCATTTATTTTCTTGGTCGTCCATGACACATCCAATATGGGTAGGACATGTTTCTAGGTCATTTCATATTATTAAAACATTATTTTTTCCTTAAACTACACTAATTACCACTAATCGCGATTAAAAACATAAAAATTACTATTCACCAAAAAATTATTTTAATCCCATTGAACCACATTTAACTTCTTAATGAAAACAATGTATGTCGGATTTTTTAAATTCAAAACACAGAGGTGGTAAAATTTCATTTAAACGAAAAATCAGTTTTTTAAGTACCACTTAGTGGTTTCACTATTCATCAAAAATTGAAGTTTTTCCGAAAAATACCAAAACTTCACCCTAAGATATATTTTATATTCTGAATTCAAAATGATTTCTATTTTAAAAAATTAAAAACATATAAGTTTCATTAATTAATTTAATAATTAATTCCCGCTGTCAGAGCAAATAGTGTGTTTTTATGAAATAATAAGTATCAAAAGATTGACACTAGTTTAAGTCCAATTTCAAAGTGAAATTAATTACAACGACCAGTATTGGATTAAATGGTAAAAATATATTCTAATTGAACTTTAAAACCAATTCAAAATATAATCTAATCATATAAATTAATTAGATGAAAAAGCAGTTTTGATGTATAATGCAGTATTTTTCACTATTCATTAAAAAATGAACATTGTCAGAAAAATACCAAAAATTTACACAAAGTAAATTTTGATTTCCCAATCATAAAGAATAAGTTTATTTTGACAAATAGAGCTTATAAAATTGTCAAAAGGTAGATTTAAAAGATGGTTTTCCATCAAAAGGCAGTAAAACAATCTTTTAAAAATATTAGTGTATTACATGATTAAGATTGGATTTATTCTCATTTTAAGCCTCTAAAACACTATCTAATTAATTAGTAGACAAAGATAATAATATCTATTATTCGTTACTTACTTGGGATGTTACATCCTTCCCCCTTTAGAAAATTGTGTCCCCGCAATTTATTTACTTATCGAATAAGTGGGGGTATTTAGCCCTCATTGCATTTTCAGATTCCCATGTTGCCTCTTCAATCATGTGGTTTTTCCACAAAACCTTTACCTGATGAATCACCTTATTCTGTAACACCTGCTCTCTATGGTCAAGAATTTGGATCGGTTTTTCCTCATAAGATAGGTTCTCTTCCAGCTGAACTACCTCTGGGCTCAAAACATGATATGGATCTGGCATTTACTTCCTTAACATTGAAACATGAAAAACATTGTGTACTTGAGATAAACTCGGAGGTAAAGCCACTCGGTAAGCAACTGATCCAACTCTCTCCAGAATTTCATATGGTCCAATGAACCTTGGACTCTGGTTTCCTTTCTTACCAAATCGCATCACACTTTTCCATGGTGAAACTTTGAGAAAAACATGATCGCCTACCTCAAAAGATAGATCCTTCCTCCCGTTATCTGTATAACTCTTCTGCCTACTCTGACCTATTCTCATGTGTTTTTGAATCAACTAAAATTTTTCTGCCATCTCTTCTACCAATTCTGGTCCCATCAACTTCCTTTCACCCACTTCATCCCAGAAAGCTGGAGTTCGACACTGCTTCCCATATAATGATTGAAATGGTGCCATCTGTATACTGGAATGAAAACTGTTATTATATGAAAACTCAACCAAATAAAGATGTTGGTCCCAACTTCCTTGATAATCCATCGAACAAGCATGTAGCATATCCTCTAAAGTCTGAATTGTTCATTCTGACTTCCCATCTGACTGAGGATGAAAAGCTATACTAAAATTTAATTCAGTACCCAATGACTTTTGAAGGACTTTCCAAAAGTTAGAAGTAAACCTGGGATCGCGATCGGATACAATGGATAGAGGATCTCCATGCAACCTAACTATATCTTTAAGGTACAATCGAGAAAGTTGATCTAGAGAGAAAGTATCTCGAATAGGAAGTAAATGAGAATATTTAGTCAAGCGATGAACAATAACCCATATTGCATTATTACCTTGATATTTCTTCGGTAATCCCACAACAAAGTCCATGGATATATTCTCCCATTTCCACTCTGGAACTGGTAAAGGCTGAAGCATCCCTTTTGGTAACTTCCGCTGTACTTTAACCTGTTGAAAAGTCAAACACTTCACAGTAAAATCAGCAATATCTCTTTTCATTCAATCCCACCAGTAATACTCTCGAAAATATCTATACATCTTAGTACTTCCAGGATGAACTGAAAATGGAGAACTATGAGCTTCACATAACAACTCTCTTCAATTGTGAATCGCAAGGCACACACAATCTCTTCCCAAATCTCAAAACACAATCATTATCAATGTTGAATTCAGGAAACTTACCGTTCTGAACCAGCTCTACCTTTTTCTGCAACTCACTGTCTTGCTTCTGTGCTTGCTTAATTCTGTCTGATAGAGACGATTTCACTGATACCTAAAACAAAATAGAATAACATCCTGCACCAACAAATTCTATGCCAAAGTTCATCAAATCATTAACCAAAGGATCACATTCCAAATGCAACATTGTTAATGAAGCATTACTTTTTCAACTCAAAGCATCATCCACTTTATTTTCTTTTCCTAGATGGCAATGAATTGTACAATCATAATCCTTGATTAATTCTAGCCATCTCCTCTGTCTCATGTTCAATTATTTCTGAGTGAATATATACTTTAAACTTTTGTGATCGGTATATATTTCACACTTTACTCCATAAAATGGTGCCTCCAAATTTTTAAAGCAAAAACAACAATAGCTAATTCCAAATCATGTGTAGGATAATTTAGCTCATGAGTTTTTAACTGACGTGAAGCATAAGCAATTACCTGATCATTCTGTATAAGGACACAACCAAGTCCTTTCAATAAAGAATCATTGTATATAACAAACTCACCATTCCTGAAAGGTAGTTCCAAAACTGGACCATTCGCCAATCTTCTTTTCAGTTCATGAAAACAATCATCACATTCTTTTGTCCAGATAAACTTAACACCCATCCGAGTTAGCTTAGTCATTGGACTAGATAACCGTGACAAATTTCTAACAAACCTTCGGTAATAGCCTGCCAAACCAAGGAAACTACGAATCTCAGTTACATTTGTGGGTCTTGGCCATTCCTCCACAACCTTTGTTTTTGCAGGATCAACAGTTATCCCATCTTTAGAAACAATATGACCAAGGAAAGAAATTTTTTGCGACCAAAACTCACACTTGCTGAATTTCCCATACAATTTCTTTTCTTTTAAGGTTTGATAAATAACCCTTAAATGTCTTTCATGTTCTTCTTTACTTTTAGAAAACACCAAAATATCATCAATGAAAACAACCACAAACTTATCCAAGAACTCATGGAAAATTCTATTCATTAAGTCCATGAATACAGTGTGCATTGGTTATCCCAAAAGGAATTACTACAAATTCATAATGGCCATATCTTGTATGAAATGCGGTCTTCGGAATATCTTCTTCCTTTACCTTCAGCTGGTGGTACCTTGATCTCAGGTCAATCTTTGAAAAATACTGAGCTCCCTGGAGCTGATCAAACAAATCATCGATATGAGGCAAAGGATATTTTTTCTTAACAGTGATGTTATTCAATGCTCTATAATCAATGCAAAGTCTCATATAACCATCTTTATTTTTAAGAAATAATACAGGAGCACCCCATGGTGACGTGCTAGGTCGAATGAAACCATTCTCTAATAAATATTGCAATTTCTCCTTCAACTCTAAAAGTTCAATTTGAGCCATTCGATAAGGGGGTTTTGAAATTGTCTTAGCATTAGGAACTAAGTCAACAGTAAACTCAACTTCCCGATATGGTATTATTCCAGGAAACCCATCAGGAAAAACATCAGGATACTCATTTACCACTAGGACATCATTAATCTGAACAGTTCCTTTATTTTCAACGATGTGTGAAATGTAACATTCATTTCCATATTTTAGAAGTTTCTCGGCCTCTTGATATGTTATCAATAGTAAGGGTCCATTCTTGTACACAAACTGCAAGTCTTTTTGAAAAGAAACTTCTTTAGCTCTACAGTCAATCTTAGCATGGTAAATAGAGAGCCAATCCATACCCAGGATTACATCAAACTCTACTAGAGGTAAAACAATAAGGTTTTCAAGTAGGTTCTTTCCACGGATAAGGATAGGAAGATTATTATAAATTCTTTTTGCCTCAACATTTCCCCTAGGTGTTTTTACCAAAAGTTCAGGATTCATTTCTTGAGAGGTTATTCCCATTTGACTAGAATAGTTTTCAGAGATGAAAGAATGTGTAGACCCCGAATCAAACAACACACTGGTATAATCTGAAAAAATAAAAAAAGTACATGATACAACTTAATTTGACGGCCCGACATCTGCTGAAGTAGTTGCAAAGGATTTCACTGCCCCTTTCTGCTTATAGTCTAACTACTTCCCATCACCCAAGCTCTTTGTCGGACACTCGTTTGCAAAGTGACCCATCTCATTGCACTTAAAACATTTCACTAACTGTAAATCAAATTTAGTCTTACCATCACCCTGATCTTTTTCAGTGCAATCACGAGCCTTATGTCCCATCTTACCACATCTATAGCACTTTCCAGAATTTAGAAGACATTCCCCATCATGCCTTTTACCACATTTATCACAAACTGGAAACTTAGTTTTCTTACCGTCAGACCTTTTTGAAGAATTATTTCCTTTCTCCTACCACCTCGGTCTCTTCTTTTGATGGTTGTTATAGAACACTTGATCATCAAAAAACTCCATTTCCACCTTATCAGCACATCTAACAAGCTTTTCATAACTTTTGAACTCACGAGAATCCAATGCCATTCGATATTTTGGCTTTAATCCTGAGTAAAAAATGATTGATTTTACTATCAAGGCCTCAGATAAAATTTGGAGCATACCTTGCCAATCCAGTGAACCTCTCTTCATAGGCAGCCACTGAGTCTTCCTCTTGCCTCAATTCCAGGAATTGTTTTTCCATCCTAATTCAAACAGCCTTAGGAAAATACTTCTCATGAAATATACCTTTGAATTCATCCTAGTCAAGAGCATCAATCTCATTATCGTCCCTGATATTTTTAACCATCGAACACCATTGATCTGCTTCACCCTCCAAACGGTAAATAGAAAGACTAACATTTTGATTGTCTGAACACCCCATGACATCAAAAATCATCTCCAGTTCTTTAATCCACCCTTCAGCTAGCACAGGGTCAGATGATCCTCTGAATTATGGGGGATGTTGCCTCATGAAATGTTCCACCACTGACATGTTCCTCTGCGATTGATCTGGCTGATCTCGTGCATGGATACCACCACCATTTATCTCTTGATTCAACTATGCCATTACCGCAACCGACTGTTCAGTTCCAATTCCGACTATCTCAGGATGCTGATTCGGAAGGTTATTTCCGTATGTATGCCTTCCTATCACTGCTTCCATGTTTCCTCTGTGGAAAACCATTCTGAACAAACATGTCTTATATGAAGCAACATGGTAATCTTCAAATGTTATATCATTTCAATTTGACAATAAAAAAATATTTTTGGATAATCATTTAATATAATTCTAACTCCTAAAGTTATCTAAACCGACCTCTGATACCAACTATAAGGCCCCAACCTTAAACCTTACTTAATATTGAGTTATTACAAGATTACACATTGAGGATCTTTTCAGGTTTAGAGTTTTAGAGAATTAGAACATAAAACTTCCATTACATTATACATTTAAACAAAGTGGTTACATAAAGATAGTATTCATTTTTTCCCATCAATGGAAACATATTTAAAATAAAACATGGATTCTTTCTTGACACTCCCTTGACACTATCATCATATCATGTACCTTTCCCTTGACCTGTGAAAAACATTTAAAAAAAACATGGTATCAGCATAAAAAGCTCAGTATGGGTTATAAAAATGTGGAAAGGAAACATAAGTTCATATATACATAAGAGTGAAATCATAATTTACCCATAAAACATAATCACTTTAACATACCTCATCAAATCATGATTAAATCATTGAAATCATAAGACATAAAGGTAACTTGAGGCATTCATAACATTCTTACGTAGGGAGTAACCCTTTGGTTACGTTTGGAATACCCATCATAGTATATTCCCTAAATCTCTTCAGAGAAACCTTAATGTTTCACTCCTTCGCGTTACCCAATGCATTAGAGAGCTATATCGGGCTCACCCGCCCTTAGTATATCACAGAACCACCCATCTTCATAACAATGCCCAAGAACCATAACATAATTGTATCACATAAAACATACATAAAGGAAACATAAAATTTCCACATTTCAATCACAAGGTATCAATAACACAGTGATATAATAAAAACATTATCAAAACCATTTTAAATACCAAAATAAAATAAAAGTAAAACAAGGTATTTAATTTTCTTTTCAAAAAAGGTATGGCTTGTAGAGGAAGACGAAACTCAAATAATGGTCACGGCGGTAGAGAAGTCGTTGTCGCCGCATACATATGACAAAAACATTTCCTTTTGTCGTTTTTTAAAACGCTTCGTATAAATAACAATTCCATTTGGATAAACATAAAAGTCAAATGGGTTTATACACAGTATAAAAGAAGGTTGTGTATAAAATATGCCTCAATGAAAGGAGATTGAGAATAAGTCCCATACCTCAGGTCTGACTTGACTCGATCGTTCTTTAATCTCATGAATAATAAACTTGAGTTAATTTCTACTTGATTAAGAACCTTATTAAAGTTCATTATTCCTTTTATATCACTTATTACCATGTCATGAACACTATGTACTTATTTTAGTTAATAACAGTCGTTTTAACGATCATTGGTACTTGAGTCAAAATATGCTCTTTATAATTACAATTTGTTCATGTATCCATTATATCCAGAGTTATAATCATGATGTATATATCATATATATCATATATATCCAGTATATACATGCATTTATAATATTACATAATCATTTATAGGTAAGAAATGAAATGCACCGTTCATGGAGACGGTAAGCCGTACATACGCATGAATGCTACTTTCATTTCAATTTCATATTTTATAGAATGGAATCATAATGATATAAAGGTATATTATAATTCCAGTATAATATCATATATAATATCATAACTCCGTCCTTTATACGTCCCACATATGGTATTAACGAATCAAATCACTTTGAGGGGGCGGTAGTCCTCACTTCCTTAAATGAAGATATCACGTTTACCCATAATGGAAACCATAAAGGTATGCCCAAAATGAAAAATACAGAATCTTAAGAAAACATAAAAATATTATATATCATATATAAATATAGTGTCATCTTAATGGCCACCTTTGAAGGTGTTAAAAGAATGTTGACCAATCATCGTTTCGGGAGGGAGAATTCATCATCCACAGAAAAAGTATGTTCTTTAACCATTAGATGTAGGTGTGTGTAAGTGTAGCTCTAATCCTTCTTATAACAACATCCTAGTAGATTTAAGATACTGTATTTGTTACAAAATAAATTAATAAAAATATTTTAGGGGGTTGGAGAAGAAAAATAAAACAAAAGGATTCAAGTGAAGACATTACCTTAAAATCAGGTAACTCCCTTTGGTTTGAGCTCAAAAGCTTCCTTCGGAAGACTTCTGCCCAAATTGAGGCCTCAATGAGTAATAGAAGGATGTGGAGAGACAAAATGGTCAGGGTTTGTCCGAGCCAATGGCTTTGGAAGTGTGGGTAAGGAGGTAGATGTGGGGGCCTTTTATAATAGGAGAGGAGGGGCACTCTTGGAAAGTAAAGAAATGTTAATTTATTTTAAAATTATTTTCGGATTTAAAAGGTCGCAAATTAATATAATTCTAGGATAATGTGATAGGGGTTCTAAATATACCCACCTAATAGATTTTTTACATGTTTAGGTCATATATTTTACATTATCTTTTAATTTTATTTAAATCCTTTATTAGTGAGGTAATCGCTACATCATCATGATGTCATAAATAATTTAATATATTTAATGTCTAAAAATTATAAAAAATATTTCATGACGTAGGAACTCTTTTTATCTTTCCAATGACTATTTATAATAAAAAATCTAACTTTTATAACCCCATGTAAAAATTGTTTTAGTAAAATAACTCGTGTTTGTGTCATTTTTACTTTAATATTAAATAAAAAGTTATTTATGTCATTTCCCAAACAAAGTGGCTACATGGGGTCCCCAAGTTGACCCATGGATTGTCTTTGTCGGCCATGACACATCCAATAAGGTTAGAACATGTGTCTAGGTCATTTCATAATATTAAAACATTATTTTTACCTTAAACTACACTAATTACCACTAATCGCGATTAAAAACATAAAAGTTACTATTCACCAAAAAATTATTCTAATCCCATTGAACCACATTTTACTACTTAATGACAACCATGTATGTCGGATTTTTGAAATTCAAAACAAAGAGGTGGTAAAATTTCATTTAAACGAAAAATCAGTTTTTTAAGTATCACTTGGTGGTTTCACTATTCATCAAAAATTGAAGTTTTTCAGAAAAATACCAAAACGTCACCCTAATCTATATTTGATATTCTGAATTCAAAAATGATGTCTATTTTACAAAATTAAAAACATATAATTTGTATTAATTAATTTAATAATTAATTTCCGTTGTCAGAGCAAATAGCTTGTTTTTATGAAACAATAAGTATCAAATGATTGACACTAGTTTAAGTCCAATTCCAAAGTGAAATTAATTCCAACGCCCACTATTGGATTAAATGGTAAAAATATATTCTAATTGAACTTTAAAACCAATTCAAAATATAATCTAATCATATAAATTAATTAGATGAAAAAGCAGTTTTGATGTAAAATGCAGTATTTTTCATTATTCATTAAAAAATGAACATTGTCAGAAAAATACCAAAAAGTTTCACAAAATAAATTTTGATTTCCCAATAATAAAGAAAAAGTTTATTTTAAAAAATAGATCTTATAGAATTGTCAAAAGATAGATTTAAAAGATGGTTTTCCCTCAAAAGGAAGGAAAACAATCTTTTAAAAATATTAGTGTATTCCATGATTAAGATTGGATTTATTCTCATTTTAAGCCTCTAAAACACTATCAAATTCGTTAGTAGACATAGATAAAAATATCTATTATTCATTACTTACTTGGGATGTTACATTGGGACTGCATTCTGTAGCCGTAAGAACACACCTTGGCCTGTCTGGTCTCACTGAGTACCGTCCGGTCCTAGTCTGTCTAGAATCCTGTCGAAGGCTCGCTCGTCTGCACAAGACACGACACGTGGGGAAAAGCCCGTGCAGGGGTGAGTATTACAATACCCAGTAGGACACCCCAAAATCACAAAGGAAATAAAACAAGGGAAAATACCACAAAGTAAAGATACAGTTAGCTCTACACAGTATATGTCTACCAAACATATAACAAGAATATCCAGATACACTCATGCACGATCGACTATCGCGAATACCGCCACAAGGATCCTGCTCGAATGATTCAACTAAGCATGAAATCGGGAGAACACACTCCTAAGTCTCAAGAGATAGATACAAAGTACTGATTCCGGGAGAACACACTCCACAAGTACCTTGAGAACGTGATGCTCAGATGAGGATCACAGCCAATTCATGGGGTGATTCCGACAACTCAGTCTGAGCTAATCCGCTAAGCAGAGGATCGGTGCCCGGGTAAAGTTGGTCACATCGATACCAAGAAATCTACCTAGGGTTCCAGGAATGAATAGAGGATCCGACTATAAGTCTCAGATAGGGGATTCCACCAACTCTATTCAGAAAGTCCTGCTGAAGGGATCATACTCTTGTGTAAAGGAAATGATACCAGAACCTTTAGGGAAAAGACCAAGGGTACGAACCCTAAGAAAACTAGTCCAAGTCACAGAAGACAAGTGGATCAAGCCATTTAAGACATTTTACACAGCATGTATTATGGTTACACGCCATGTTCCTTGACCCTCGGTACTGCCCGTGTAAATGGCATGTGTCATCCGTTCAAGCTGTGTAAAACAAAATTACACGGCATGTAGAAAGAGTACACGTTGTGTTCCTTGACCCAAGGTACTTCTCGTGTAACCGGCCCGTGTCATTCGGCTTGTAGGATAGAAAGTAACTACATGGAATATAGAATAATCACACGCCATGTCCGAGCACCTAGGGCTCGCTCCATGTACACTGGCCATGTGCCCGTACACGGACTTTGTCTGTGTCTGTGTCGCCTGCCCGTGTACTATTACACGGGGTATCCCGTGTATCCAGCCGGGTCTGGTCGGGGAGGGGTATACACGGCGTGTCCTTGGCCGTGTACCCTTCCTGTGTCCGTGTACTCCCGGATTACATGCAAGGTAATCTCTCCGATGAACACACGCTGGGTTTCCCATACTACACGGCGTGTAGTCAGGAAATTCCCAGAACGCCATCTTCTTCCTCACGCTTCGGCTGATCTTCCAGATCCGAGATCTCTCTTCTGTTCATCCCAATACTCCAGGGGTTGGTTCATTTCAACACACGAACACTGTAACGGGTGTTTTTGGTCCTTAAAATGGATCATAATCCTCGAACGATCCATCCGAAGAAAAATGCCTGGAAACTCATAACTCTCGATCCGCTCTGAATCGTCTGCCAAAACCACCGTCGCACCTCCGTGACATCGCTCAGGGGTTGGATCTTCGATTTGGGATCGTTTCGTCGTAGAACGGATGCGCACCAATCCATTTTTCATAGCCTCGGGAAGAACGTGAAGAAGAGAAAGGGGTGAAATCCAATGAAACAAATTCTAGGAACGAACCTCTATCATCATTCATCACGACATTGATCCACTCTCGTTAATAGGATTAAACGGAGCCAGAAAAATCAACAACAAAGGATCAACATGGATTCAATCTCCCAAATTCCCCACAAATTCCCATCCCGCAAGAACGATCGATCTGCGGACTAATCTGTTCGTGGATTAGCCCGCGTTCGTCGTAGAAATCAAGAATGGGGAATAATCGCAAAACAAATCCTACCTAGATCTGTGTCATTCGATGGTGAAGATCTGGTCACCGTGTTGTTGTCACCAGTGAAAATCATCAAGAATATCATTGCCGCGTTGGGATATTTTCTCCAGATCCTCCAGAGCCGCCAAGGGTTTTAGGTTTATGGGGTTTATAACACTGGACCCATGCGCAAGCCTTTAATTAAAAAGGATAAAAGATATTTTCTGCAACAAATTTAAAAATATTTCGTTGTAGAATAAAATATTTGTATAAAATATATTATTACTATTACTTCCAAAAACTAGATTTCACCATCGACATGCGCCGGCCGATGTTAGGCCCCGCCTAAGGTAAAATCACTACCCTGAACGCAATGGTTCCCTTGGATTTCTCATCCGAGCACCCGTTTAGGAGTTATTCCACTTTTCCATGAAAACTACACGCGGGCATAATTTAATTATTAAATTAAATTCAAACATTTTTTCTGGGCTCACCAGACCTCGGAGCTGCACGCCATCCCAGAGCCTGGTCTCGAAATAATTCTCATATAATATTAAAATAATACATGGAAAAATCTAAGACATTACATGTTTGGGATGAACAATTTTGATTTTTGGGAACTTTATATAGGTTGTATGGTTTAGATTAGTTTTTAAACTGGTTGGGTAAAGTGTATTGGTATAGGGGGGTTCTAATATAGTAGATTATTCCTAGTTTTTGCATGGTTTAGTAACCATGTCAGTAAACCATGCAGCCTACATGGAATTGTGTAATTTGGTCTTTTAGAGATTTTTATTTGTGGTCTTCCCCTTTCTTTTCCCTTCCCAAAGGGGATTATTTAGAAGGATTTTAGGTTTATTATCTTCCTTATTCATGGTTCTTCAAGGTAAGCCTCTCTTTATATCTCTATTCAACCTCTTCTCTTATTTCTCCTTTTATTTCTTCCTTTATTCTTCTCCTTATATGAACCCTAATGTCTATTGCGGCCAATTTCTATATTAAGTGTTTCTTTGTATGGGTATTTTTTATTCCTATGGATATTAAAAAGTCCAAAATAATCTAATAATTAATTCTTCTTAATCTTACACATGGTTGTTTCTTAATTAAGAAATTTATTTCTATGAAATTCTATTTATTTTACATTACTTAGTATCTTAATATTTATAACCCCTTTATTCATTTAAAATTAATGATATTATTGTAGTTTTAATAATATTATAACTATCTTCTTCATTCTTATTATTTTTCATACTTACCTAAATGGGTTCTCAATTTTATAATATTTGAACTATTTTCTAATATAATCATGGTGTTTGTGTAAATGACTTAGAGGCATTTTCATATAAATTAACATTTTAAAGGGATGCTTAAGTTATTTCATACCCTTGAAAATTTTTCTAAAAATAATAAATCATTTATTATCCTTTGTTTCATAATTAAATGCATTATTTTAATGGGTATTTAATAATTATTTAACTTTTGTTTCCTTTTCTAACATTTGATGATTTTACACATTAGTTTGACTCCTATAATATTCTATAATATCTTAAATTATATTGGGATCCATATTAAGTGTGTTATATATTTTTATCATAGCTTTTTACTTTATTTTTGTGTTAAATGTATTTTTTCTATGTTTTGAGCTATTTTTGGTTTTAAAATTCGTTTTTACATATAGAACCTTAGGTTAAAGCTTTAATCTATACTTTGAAAAAACTTTTAAAATAAATTCATGATTTGATTTATCAATGAAGTATCAAAATCATGGGTTGTTTGTGATGAAATGGTATCAAATACATATTTTCAATAATGTTGTACTTGATATATGGTCATAATAACTCAAGAGATGGGTCACGAGTCGGTACTTATACCCCGCCATTATTGATGAAACTTGAGTTACCAGGTGTCGTCAGGATGTGAGACTTAAAATTTAGCATTATTTTTATTTTATTTTTTTAGATAGTTTGATCTTAATTGATGTTATTTTAATCTATATTAAATTTATATGGATTATTTTTATGTTTTACTACTTTTGGGGTGTTAGTAGGGGATAAACAGAGGCATATAGTTAAATTATTTAGTCTAGAAAACTTTGCAGAGACCATGTGCATAGTTTTAGAAACTTTCCAAACAGTGTTTCATGGTTGTTTAATGGTCTTCTAAATCATATTACCAAACCATTCATAGTTTTTTATCCCTATATAATTTTTATTTGATTATTTTTACCCTAAAATCATTTCTAATATATTTTTTACCTGTTTGGGAATGAATAAAGTATAATTATATTATATATTTATGCGATTTTATTAAACCGTGATTGATATTATTTGTTATAGTGTATAATTTCATATTATAAAAGATTTTATTTATGTGTAAAATGTATTTAGAGGAAATTTCTTGGGTTTTTAAACATGGTTTCATGGAATATTAATGAAAATATATTGGGTTTTATAAAGAATCTTGAAAATGGTGTTGACATTGTAATAAAATTTAGAAATGTTCCAGAATAAAGGTGAATTTCATGAAGATTTTTATTATGTGAATTTTATGGGTTACTAAACATTATGTCTTTATAAACCTTATGTAATTTTCATTATAAGTTATAATGTGTTGTGTTTGAATTTTCTTTTGGAAATTTGGAAGTTTTATTAGATTTTCAAATTATTATAAATTTCACCAAAGGTGAATTTATTATTTAAATATAGTGAAAAAAATTGTAATCATTTACTTATTCTAATAAAATGAGGTTTTATGATTTCACAAGATTCTAGTAGTAAGTAATATATATTTATTGAATGGTTATTTTTGGTTTACGTTAGTGAGTTTTGTTTTTGAATTTTATTTTAGGATTTTTAAATGGATCTCGTGTTCTGAATATTGAAGTGTGTTTGATTGGGTGTTATATTTCATGTTATCTAGAGTTTACCTCCCAAAAAGGTTTCTATGATTAATGGGAAATTCATCTCAAGGTATATTTCTCATAGGAAATTTTTTTATATATTAAGTATGGACATTATAGTTATCATCTCAACCCAAAATCTAGATATATTAGTTGATCAAAATTTATTTCTACACTTGTGGTGTATTCAAGACATCTTAAATCCATACATGAATATTGATAGTAGAGAACATAGTAATTTGAGCCAATATTCTTATTTTATTCTCTATTTATTGATAACAAGGTTGTCTTTTATGTTCTTCTAGTGAGGTGAAACTAGAAACTATAATCCCATTGTGTGTGTGATCTAATTACATTCCTTCAGGATGATTAATTGTGATTATGTATAGGAATTCTTTGAGATAAATTAACAATTTACATGCCCCCTTTATAATTCCCTTAATTATGTTTTACCTTCAAAACTGTATATTATTGTACTTATAGTATGTACATGAATTTTGTGTCCTTTTTAATAATAAATATATCTATTAGGTGGTTTTAGGAGTATCCTTGGTATTAATTCACCCTTAATAAAGTTATTTTGGTTCCATATGGATCACAGGTATGTTTATTTTTTTTCTTATTTTATCTCTTTGGAGGTTATATTGGATTTCAGAAGTTTGGGGGGTCAAACTTTTTGAGATTTAGTAGAAAATTTTTAAATGAGAAATCTAGGAATGGAAATTAGTAACCATGTAGTAACCATGTGTAATGGATTTTTAAGTTCTAGTAGTGATTTTCATTTTTTTAACATTGTTTTTATAATCATGGAGTTCACCAATAGAATTTTGTGGGTGAGTGGGGCTTTTTTCGAATGTTGTTATCGGTCTTGAGCATGGTTTTTTAAATTGATTGGATATTCCTAGGTAACTGTTTTTCTGGTTCTTAATATAAAGTGGTGATAAAATTGTAAGCATGAAATTTGGATAACCATGCATCCTTACCATGTTACTCATATTAATTTCATAAAATTAGAAACTTTATTGGATACCCTTGATAATTTTTATCTCTAATATCCCCATATTCTCTAATTAACTTAACTTAACCCCTCTTTCTCACTCTATAGGGTTCTATCTGGGGATTTTTAGTACTTTTTCTTCATTATTGGTGGTTGTATTCAAAGAATGTTTTTATATCCACCTATTTTTTCCACCTATTCCTATATATTCACTTGATATCTCTTCCCTTTATTTCATTTCAACCTTATTGGAATATTAATACCTGATATAGATGGTTTGATATGGAATTATTTTTTTCTTGTGGATTTGGAATTTTTGAGGACCCAATATCTTCAATACTAATCCTAATTTTATATGTTGATTTGGTTTTCTCCATTGACGATGTAAGTGTCTCTGTAAAATGGTATTATCTCATTAATTACTTTATGTTCTTGTAAATAACATTGGCTTGGTTTGTGGAATTGAATGATTTGATACCAAGAAATGTTTTTATGTAATTGAATGTTAGGTGGATTAAAAATGGTTTTAATAGATTTTTTATTAAAAAATAGTTTATGTGCATTACACGATCAATGAAATTACTCAAATATTTTTTTTAATTTATAATTAATTTTTGAACATGAGAGTGTTGATGCTTCACTATGAAAATGTTTTATAAAATTATTTGCATGGTTTGATAAAACAATTCCCAAACAAGTAACATTGACAACCTTGTGTGCTTCATGTTATGAACATATGCAATGTTTAGTGAGTCTGTCACCGCTATAGGTTATCATTGTGATATCAAAAAACTGTGACATAACTAAATATCAATAGGATTCATAGTATTCCTGGATTAGTGTTCCTTTTCATATATGAGTACATATTCTTATAGTCTAGATCCCACTTGTGCATGGTTTTATGCATGATGGTATTGTTTCATATTTGATTGATCAAATGATTATATTATTGTATTTCTATGGATGATTCTGATTATTTCCTCCATATAGTCTTTTATTTACTCTCCATACTCTTGGTTTATATAAATATGTAAAACTTTAATGGAAACCAAAGTATGTTTTATAAAAATAGTTTTTATTATAAATTTATTTATAAACTCCTTTTATTTTTAATCTAGAATCGATGTTTCCAAGAAGATAAACTATTTATAGATTCGTGGTGATATCTTATTAGTATCTTTCCTTGCACCCTATATATGAATTTAGGCATATGAAGATATGGTTTTGTAAGATACAAGTAAAGGGAAGGGTGTAATGTAGCACTCTAAATTCACTTGGTTGATGTCATATTTATAGCGATTTGGATGGTGGTGATGGATGATCACAAGAAGGAATAGTTTTGATCTTGTTTGGTTTTGTTTTTTGGGTTTATCCATTGGATTGACTTGTATGTCTTGTAGTTGAGTTTTCCTTTCATCTGCACTGTACTTGATTTGTTTATCTCCCTTTTGTTACACTTGGGACATGTTTTGGTTTATATATTGATCACTACCTCATGGTGATCCATCTTTGGTGATGTTTCATGTTGACCTGGTTTGATTTGTTAAAAAATGGTATCATATCCAATATATAGAAAGAAGCGAAATGAAACTACCTATGTTTCGTTTGGGATTCATGGTAGGTAGGAGTTTGGACCATCATAATTCTGGTAGTAAGTGAAAAAGGGTGCCTGAGCAACTCACTTCCATGTTTAAACTCGAGTTACCCTGGGTAGTCCAAGATTTTTATCACGCATTGGTTGTGATTTTTAGAGTTATTTAAACAAATTGATTTCTGTGATTTATCTAGACCATGCTTTTATTTTCTAATGATATTTTCTCTCATTAATCAAATCCATGGTTAATTTTAAATCTAATTGTTTAAAGGTATTTGTTTAAATTCTTATGTTCATATTTTAATTTATATATTTTCACTTAAGATAATTGGATATTTTCTTTTGTATTTATTAGACAGTGCCTCTTAAAATATCTCTTATGAATCTCTAAGTACGTGATTTAGGACAAGATCCATAAGTTAATCCTCCAGTAGACCCATCATTAGTGGAAGTCAATATACACACAATTCATACTCTAGGATAAATCAATGTTGCAAACTAGGATGAACAATGGATCATAGTTTATAATTTACCAAGTAGAATCCACCTACCTTACATAGTGATAAGATACATCAGAAATCCAAAGAGTGGATCAAATAGATTGATAGTATATTACACTTCTTGAAAACTCCATTGGACTCAAAAGTGGTTTTTCTACTTATATTATTGAGGGAATAGGAATAAAATGGTTGGAAAACATTGTGTAAGTTAATTTATATAAAGATATTACCTAGACCACTTTCAAGATGTTATTCAGTCAACAGTTTTATCTTGAGACATTGCATGTGGAAATGACTCATGCATTTCTGACCTTTGAGAAAGGTGAATGTTTAATGATGGATTATTCTACTAAATTTTCTATGTTGGTTCACCTATAACCTAATCTTGTTTCAAATGGATACCTTAAATCTTATTAGTTAGAGATGGGTTTGGGGGATGTTATCTAGTCGATGTTGATTCTATTGTGTCTTCTGACCTATAATGAGGTAGATGATAAAGCAGTTATAGTTGTGGTAGACTTATCTAGAAAATATGGTATTAGGTGTAGCTTTAGCTACTATAGGGGGGTATTCAGGGTGTGTCATCTAGTGATAAAAGGATGTGTAATAAGGTTACTCAATTATCAATAGGAATAGTTTTAAAGGATTTTTTAGGAGAAAATTGGGTAGTTTTATATCAATTTGGGAGGCCAAGTCATACTAAGCCTAACTGTATGTAAGTACATATTATATGTCATCATTTTAGATAATCTAGTAAACTTAAGTGTTTTTGTGAAAAAATGTCCCAAATCAGCAAAGTTGGCTCCACTCTTATCGAAGTCTCTTATAATTTTTATAATGTGAAAAAGGGTAGTGGATCACATTCTCATGAAAATGGGTTTTTTATTTAGAAAAAAATCCCAAGGAGATGGGTCTGTACATCTTTATGTAATAGATTATTCACTAGAGGAATCTGATGTAGGGTTAGCTACTATGAGAGGTATGATGTTTATTTCATCCTTTGTGGTTCTTTATCGGTTTAATATTGGTGAATCTCATTCTTTTATATCATATGATTTGATTGATCTATTATGACAATTCTTAGAACTTATTTTATTCATGATTTATATTTTTACTCCCTTGGGAAGAATAAAGGATCATAGATTTTAAATGTTATGAGTTCTTAATTATGATCATTAGTTTTGATGTCATGTTGGATTTTTGGGTTCCTTATCTTGATAAATTCAACTTCATTATTGAAATCGACTTGATTTTTATCTTTAAATACTAGAAAAAAATTATCATCATCGGGTTTAGATCTTCTCTCCATATGGGGTTAATCATGAATTTTTATGTTAGTGGGATCATAGATCTAGTAGATCATCGCATGTTTCTACTAAGGTCAGGATGATATCATGTTAGTTGTTAGAAATTTCTCTTGAAATTGTGGAAAAATGTTTGAGTAGTCTGATTACTATTATATATAATGAGTAACCTATGTTCTTTCATAATAATTTTTCTATGTTACCACCCAATACGGAAGTTGATTATTTTATTGACTTACTTTTATGTATGTTCCCCCTTTCCTATCCATATTATCATATAGAACCTGTTGATTTAAGGAACTCAAAGTTCATCTTGAGGATCTTGTGGCCAAAGGATTTATTTTATGGATTGTGTCACCTTGGGCTTCACCAATTATATTCACAGAGAATGAATATTGAATCCTCATACATTTTTTTATTACTGAAATATGAATCAGTTGACTATTAAGACTAAGTATTCATTACATATTATTGATAATCTATTCAACCAACTCATAAAGAATTTATGGTTTTCTAAATCTGACATATGATCAAGGTACCATCTGTTTAGAATGTGAGAGGAGGATATTCCTAACAAAAAATTTATTAGTAGGTATGGGAACTATAAGTTTTTCTTTATGCCATTTAGTCTTAATAATTATCTTATTGTGTTTATCTAATTGATAAATCCTCTATTTGATTAGTTCTTGGACAGTTTTTTTGTGGTTGATATTTTAGTTCATTCCATGTCTGAGGAAGAACATGTGGCTCATCTTCAATTTATTCTTAGAACATTGAATGAACATCATCTATATTGAAGGATTTTAATTTGGATTTTTGGATCCAAGAAGTGAAATTTTTGATCCATGTTGTATCTGAGAGGGGAATCTTAGTGAATCCTAAAAGGATCCAAGTGGGGATATCATGGGAGTAACCAAGAAATATGTTTGAGATTTAGAGCTTCTTGGGCTTGTCAAGTTAGTATAGGTAGTATGTTCAATATTTCTCCAATTATAAATATCCTATGATAGGTTTGACCCATAAGGGTGTTATGATTGAATAGAATAATAAATTTGAGATGACCGTTTAGGAAATATTGTTGAAGTTGACTTCAACTCCACATCTAATTATTACAAACTGGGTTTGGGTTGTGATGTTTTATGTGATGCCTCGTGTATGGGATTGGGATATGTTTTAGTGTAGGGGGAATAGGTGGTGTCTTATGTCTCTTTCCAACTATTCACACATGACAAAAATTAGAATACTCCTTACCTTGATTTGGAAGCTATTATGCATACAAGTAAGACTAGGTGCCACTATCTCTTTGGAGAACATTTTATGGTCAATTTAGATTATAAAATCAAGAACTACATTATTACTTAGAGGGATCTAAACATACAATAAATACATTATGTTGAGTATCCTAAAACTTTTGATTTTGATAAGGTATATATACTAGGAAAATGGAACATGGTAGTTGACATTTTGATAAGGAAGTTACCAACTCAATACTTAAAATAATAAGTGGAGGAATGGTCTCTGAAGAGTCTTTTGGTTGAGATGATCTTGGAAGTGGATGATTATGATGAGCAGGTGTTCTTATCTTAGGTTAAATATGTTTCATCATTTGATGACCAGGTTCATCATGGATAGGAAATGGACATAGAATTTTCATGCATAGGTAAAATCATTAATGTTTGGATGAACTCATGTGTTTGGTCATTGTCTCCCATTAGTGATTTTGTTTTCTGGGGCAGTTTAGTCATTCTAGTATCTTTGGGGAAATGTTTAATAGATATTGGACACAAACCTAGTTGGTCTATATATCATGGGATTATCAAGATGCATCATTGTCTAAGACGTTGGTACTGGTGGTTGGGGATATTTGGTTGATTGTATATTTCATGTCATTATGCCTTACTTTCTAAAAGATTAACGTGGAGAATTAGAGACCTTTCATTATATTATAACCTTTTCCCATTATGGTTTCTAATTTGTATGAGATATCCTTAGACTTACCTTCCAATTTACCATGAACTCCTAGTGTGAAGGATGTGATTTATGTTATCATAGATAAACTTATGAAGTTGTCTTGTTTAATTCCTTTTAAATAAAAATGGAGGTGGAAGAATTTGATCACTTGTATGTCCAAGAGATAATGAAGCTCCATTGAGAACCTTCTCCTTTTTTTACATATAGACCTAGTTTTAATCCAAGTTTTAGAAAAGTTTATAAGATGTTATGGGTACCTGATTGAAGTTAAGAACATCATACCTCCCTTATATTGATGGGTCGACTAAGTGGGACATTTAGATTCTTGAGGACATGCTTCAGGCATGCTTCCTTGAATTTAGTGATTCTGGGAAAAGATTTTGTCTTTGGTTAAATATTTCTATAATAATAGTTTCCATGATTCAAGTAAATGGAACCACTTGAGGCATTGTATGAGTGGCCATATAAATCTCCTTTTTGTTGGGAATATTTTAAAGAATGGTCTTTGTTTGGATTGATATTTGTTCAAGAGATGATGGAGAAGGTTCATCTAATCCATAAGAGTTTAGAAATAGCTAAAAATTGTTATAAATTATATGAGTAATATCATCATTATGATTACCTACAGGTAATATGTATGATTTAGTTTGATCTTGGTTTATTATTTAGTTTATTCTAGAGTTTTCTAGGAGATAGAAGTTGAATATATGGTTTTTTAGAGAAAATAATATAGGAATATGGGTTATGCACATGCTTAGTACTAACCATTCAGTAACTGTGCAGTATGGAATTGTGAATCTTCGGTGGCATTTTCATGGTTTGAGCATGGTTGGTAAAATTGTGCATCTCTACCAGATAATATTGTGTGTGTATGGGTGGTTTTTCATATATTTCACCTATCTTGAGCACAATTTTCCCAAACCGTGTGGCTCATCTGAGGTAGTTGTGTACCTCTATTTTTTCAATGGATAGAGACCATCCATGGTTGGTGCATATATTTTCAAACCGTCTAATCTATCCATCTGACATGATCCAAACCTATAAATAGTTGGAATTTTCCTCTTTAAATTTTATAGTTTTTATATCTAATAACCTTTTAATCCCTATTAGCTTCAAACTAAACATTCCTTATTTCTCGATAGGATTCTCCTCTTACTTAGTGATTTTCTTTTATTCTTGACTGGTCTATTTAAGGTATATTCTATTGTTATCTCGTTTTCTCTTCTCTCCATAGATCATCACTTTATCTCTTCTCCCCATATTTCATTTGAACCTGGTTTGGTTTTTAATGTTTTAACTAGAGGTTGGGATAGGTAATTGATTTTCATTCTAATGGATTTAATCTTGTGATGATTGAATTTCTACATTTCCAACCTTCATTCTCAAAGTAGACTAGTTTTCCTCCATTATTGAGGTAGGTGTCTTTGTATGAAGGTTATAACTTGTTAATTTCTTTAAGTTCTTATGGATTACTTTGGTTTTATTTATAAAATTTCTTTATTTGATAACAAAATTTAATTATTTCATGATATGAATGTTTTCAAGGGTTTTTTCTTTAAAAAAAAAGTTTATGTGCACTATGGGTTTGATGAAATTATTAAAAAGTGATTTTCAATATAAAATGGGTTTTTAAGCATTGTATCAGTGATTTTTCACTATGAAAAATGATTTATAAATTGTGATCATGGTTTTCATATGATATTTTTGGGGAAAATAGCACATGGAGAACCTTTGGTGCATCGGTAAATGGACATATGAAACTTTAGTGTGTGTGTGTGTGTGTGATACCACTAGGGGTTAATTTAGAGAAATATATATTTTTTGGAATGATTTTATATTGGTATTATTCATATAATTTATATCTATAATTCCTTCATGTGTTTGAGTATATATTATCATAGCCTAGATCCCTCTTACACTTGGTTTTATACGTGATTGAATTGTTTCATCCATGTTTATCACTTTTTATCAAATGGAATATCCATTGAGGGGTTTTCTTATAATTTCATTATATCATACAGGTACTTTTTATATTCCTAATTTATTTAAATGTGATATTTTTTTATAAAAACCAAAGGATATCTTAAAAATGGTATCACCTTTGAAATGGATTTATAAACTTCTTTTATTTTAAAGCTAGAAATATTGGTTGAATGATGTTATAATTTTTGAATATTATTTCTTGAAATATAATTAAGCTTTGTCATCACACCCTAATTTTTTAATTGGTATTTGTATATGTGTTTTTGAAGGTCTCGATTAAATGGATGGTTTTCATGTATTTCGTCAGCTTCTATTTGTTATCATTTCCCTCTTAGTGAGATAGATTGTTGGTGATGTAAGGTCACATGGAGACTCATCTTAGACTTGTTTTAAATTCAGATTTATCCATTTGGATTGTAATTTTATATCTCATGAATTTGTATTCTTACTTTATATTTTATTCTATACATTTATCTTTTGTTTGGTTATTCGTGATACTTTTTCATCATTTTTTTTGTTCTTCATCTTATGGCGGGCCAACTTGGGTGGCGTGTTAAGTTTACACATATTGGTTCATTAAAAAATGGTATTATAGGGGTTACCCAAGAAAAATTATTATGAAGCTTCTTGTGTTTTGTTTAGATTATATTTTATATATGAGTTGGGACAGTGAAGATTCATGTTGTAAGTAGGGGAGGGTGCCTGTCTAGCTCACTTCCATGTCTGAAATTGAGTTACAAAGGGTGGTCCCAAATTTTTTCCAAGCATGGGACTTGGTGTTTGAGTTTATTTAAATGATATTTATTTTTGGATTATTTAAATGAACATGTTCATTTTTAATTATTCATCACCCACTTATATAATTCATGATTTCTTTAAATCCTTTGCATTTAAAGGTTAAAATATTGGATTCTTAAAGTTTGTATTTTGATTTAGGAATTTTCTTTTAAGTTAATTAGATGTTGTCTTGTATTTTTATTATAAGATGAATCCTAAAAGGGATCTTTAGAATCCATAAGAGGAAGTTGTGAGAAAAGTTCCCCAATTGAATCCTTTATTTGACCCTTCTTTGGTGGAATTAATTATCCGCACTATTCAGACACTTGGTAAAGAGGATCTTGGAAACCGTTGATGAATAGTGGAATGTGGCTCAGAATTTACCAAGAAAAGTGCACCCATCTGCTATGGGGATAATGGTCCTCAAGAATCTGAAGAGTGAATTGAGCATATTGATAGGATATACCATTTTATCAAAACTACAAAGGACTCTAATGTGGTTTTTTTCACTTATATTCTAGAAGGAATCAGAAAGAAATAGTGAGATTCTATCATGCAAGATAAGTTACATGAGGATCTTACATAGATTTTTTCTATAATATATTCAACCAACTATTATATCCTGAAAAGTTATGAGTGGTAAATAATTGGGAATTTATGACCTTAGTGTAAGGGGAATTTTTAGTTATAGAATATGAAACTCATTTTTTTACGTGAGTTCACCTAGAAGATGATCTTTTTATTAGTGAATAGATTAAAACTCATAGGTTAGAGATGGGTATGAGGGACAATATTTAGTCAATGATTATTCTGTTTCTCCTAACAACTTTTTTGAGGTAGTTGATAAAGCAAAAAATGATGAGGAAGACATAGTTAGGAAATATGTTTTAGGTGGAACTTCATTTATTATAGGTGATATCTAGGGTGTGTCTTCTAGCTATAAAAGGATGCATAAGGGTATCTATTTTTCTTCAATACCAATTTTTGGGACTTCATCAAGATATAAATAGCTAGTTTTTTTATCATTGTGGGATGTCTCGTCATACCGATACTAAATGTATGGAAGCACCTAGGATTTTTCATCATTGTGAAAAATCTTGTCATCTTAGGAATTTTGGTGAAAAGATGTCACAACATAGTAGAGATGGATATTCACTCACCAAATCCTCTAATGTTCATTTTAATGCATCAAAGGGTGGTGAATCTCATTTTAAAGCCAATGGGGATACTCAAACGGTGAAGAAAACATATGAAGGTTTTGATATTTGATGTCTTTATGAAAAAGATTGTGTTCTAAGGAATTTGAAGTGGGGATGGCTATTATTATAGGTACGGTATATATATCCACTTTTATGTTTATTGAATTTTTTTATACAAGTAAAAATCAATATTTTATATCATCTATGTTAATTGATGTGTTTGGAATGAATTCTTAGCTTATTCCATTTTTTGGCCTTTCCAAACCATTGGGAAAGAGGTCAAAGAATGGTTTCAAATGTCCATCTTGTCATGTGATGATAGCTAACTTCAAAGAAGTGTGGGATTCCTTGGTTCTTGATCATGATATATTCAACCTTGTTCTCGATATGGATTTGATGATTGACATTAAGGATTAAATCAACTAATATAATCATTGAGTTTAGTATTTATCTTCTTATGGAGTCTCTCATGTCCTTCTCGGTGAGTGGGGTTCTAGATCAAGGTGGGTGGGGTATGTTATTCCTTATGCTACCATGATTTCATGTAAATGTTTAGATATTTTACTAAATTTTTTTATTCTCACTTGAGTATCCCACTTTCTATAGTGGTGAGTGCATCCCATAAGGTATTTATTGAAAACAAAAATTTGGTTAACACCATAGAGAGAGGTTGAGTTCACGATTAACTTGATCCCAAGTACTATTTCAATTTATATAACATATTGTCATATTGAACCTACTGAGTTAAATGAACTTAAAGTTTATCTTTCAGAACATGAGATTAATGGATTTATTCATCCTAGTGTTTCACTCTAGGATTAACCTATTCTCTTTACCAATAAGGTAGATGGAAGTCTCACACTTTTTATTGATTATCAAAATCTTAATCAGATGAATATTTAGAATATGTATCCCCATTCAATAATTAATGATCTATTGAATGAACTCATAGGGGCTTGATGTTGTGATAAAATTGACCTATATTTGGGGTACCACCAATTGAAAGTCCGAGAAGATGATATAAATAAAACAAAATCTGGTAGTTGTTAGGGTAATTTTGAGTTTATAATTATTTTCTTCAGTCTCACTAATTGACTTATGGTATTTATGGATTTGATGAACCATGTTTGTCATCAATTATTATATTTTTTCATCATCATGATTATGGATGATATTTTTGTGTAATACAAGTCCGGGGATTAACTTATATATCATTTGGATATAATCCTTAGAATATTTAAATAATGTCTCTTGTAGATTATTCATTATAAATTTGAATTCTAGATCGAGTAAGCAAAGATTTTGGGCTAAGTTATATCTGAGAGGAGTATCTCAATGGATCTGAAAAATATTCTGGTAGTAATTTCATGAGAGCATCCCAAAAATGGGTTTTAGATTTGGAGATTTTTGGGTTTAGCTGGTTGTTATAGGAGGTTTTTTCAAGACATCTATAAGATTTCATCTCTGATGATATCTTTAACCTAAAATGGTGTTGAGTTTTAGTTTAAGGAAAATGTCAAAGTTCATTTATGGAACTAAAGAATAGGTTGAATTCATATCTAGTTCTAATTCTATTGGAACTAAGTTTATGTTAAAATGTTTTTTGTGAATCCTCGAGTATATGATTGGGGTGTGTCTTTATGTAAGGAAAGAGGTTGGTGGAAAATGGATCACTCCAATTACACCCTCATGAGAATAACTACCCTACCCATGACCTTGAATTGGTAACTGTGATGCACACTATCAAAACATGGAGCCACTGTCTCTTTTGGGAGTATTTTATGGTATATTATGATTATAAGATCCTAAAGTATATTTTTACTCTATGAGACCTAAATTTTTTATAAAGACAATGGTTTGTGTATCTTTAGGAATTTTATTTTTGTATATCTTATACTATTTGTAAAGGTAATGTAGTCATATATGCATTTAGTAGGAAATTACTAACTTAATTCTTGAAGAAAATTAGTGGAGGAGGGGTCATTGATGATTTTTTTGTGAGATGAGTTTGGGAGTGGAAGAGGCTAGTGAGCAGATGTTCCAAGATTTTATGAAGAATGAATAATTATTAGATGATTGGATTCATCATTAATAGGTAACAGACACTGATATCTATAATTTTAGTAAAATCCTAAATTATTGGGATACACCATGTGATTGTTATCAGTATCCCATTGACACTTTGGGTTTCCAAGGTAGTTTGGTCATTCCTATATCTCTAAGGTGGGAATTGATAGGTAGTAGACACTAGGATTTTTACCCCATACACCCTAGGACTACCAATATGTATCATTATCTGAGACATTGGTATTGGTGATTGGGGATGAGGTGGCCAATTCTAGTCTTCATGTCAAGGTTATATACTTTTCAAAGAATTAACGTGGAGAACCAGAGACCTACTATTTTTTTGTAACAATTTCCCTTACTGGTATGGAAGTGGGATAAGATCTCTATATAATTTATCATTGTTTTACCATGGAATCCTAATGATAAGGATGTGATTTGGTTCATCATGAATTAACTTGTGTAATTTTATCATTCCTCCCTATCACGAAGATGATGAAGGTTGGGAAACATGGAAACCTATACGTTTGATAGGTTGTATGGATTAATGGAGTTCCCTATGAAATTGTTTCTATAGGTACCCATAGTTTCCATATTGGTTTGGGAAAGTTTTGCAAGAGGTGATGGGTTCCTAGTTGAAATTAATAATTAAATATAATCCAAAGATGTAAGGGAAAATTGAGTGTCCTTTTTAGATTCTTGAGGATATTCTTTGGGAATGAGTTCTTGATTTTGGTGGTTTTTAGGGAAAGACTATACCTCTGCTCAAATTTTACTATAAAAATATTTATCAATATTCAATGAAAATTGAACCTTTCAAAGTGTTGTATGGGTTGAAATTTATATCTCCCTTATTCTTGAAAGAGTAAGAAGAATGGTCCTCAGTTAGACTAAACCTTATTCAACATAGGAAAGATAAAGTGTTGTTAATCAATAAGAGGTTAGTAAATAATCAAAATCAATAAAAATATTATGGACCATTTTTGTTTCCTACTAGAGTTTGAGGCTAGTGATTAGGTATTTCTCAATGTTTTACCTCACTTGGGATGTCATCGATTGGGTAATTTGTGTAGGATGGTACCAAGGATTGTTGGACCTTTTAAGATCATTTAATAACTTGGAAAGTATGATTATTAATTTTAATTTCTTTCATGATTAGTGTCGATTCATGATGTGTTTCATGTTTACAAGGAGGTATCAACTGGACCCTTCCATGAGGTTGAATGGGAAGATGTTAATATTTATCCTTATAACTCTTTGGTTGAATAGTTAGTTCAACTTATGGATTTCCAAGATAAGGTACTATGTGGTAAAAAAATTCCCCTGATCTATGTTCTATATAAGTATAGATGGGATATCCATGAGATGTGGGAGTAGAAATAATTTATGAGGTAGTAGTGGAATTCTCTTTTTATGAGTTAGGAATCTTTATCACTTTCTGAGGATAGAAAAAGTTTATGGTGGGAATACTTTTGATTCCTTATGGGTCACATGCATGAATTAGTTGGAGTTTGGTTTATTCTTTGGTTTATTATAGAGTTTTATAGGATTAATATATTGAAATTATAACCTTTTAAAGATAATTGGTCAGGAAAATCTTTTAGTAACATGGTTTGTACTAATCGTGCGGTAACTGTATGGTATGGTATCATGAAGCTCCAGTGGAATTTTCATGATTTGTTCATGGTTATTCAAATTATCCTCTCAACAAGAGAACTGTGTGGGTTTTTGGGTTGGTTTTTAGGGGTGTTGTATATCTTGATCATGGTTTTCTTGAACCATGCAGATCTTTTTAGGTATTTATGTAACTTTATTCGTTAAATAGATAGATCTCCTGGATGGTTAGCACACAGTTTGTTAAATCATATAAACTAAATTTTCACCCTAATCTGAACCTTTAAAAATTTGTAATTTACCTCTTTTCTCTTGAATCTTTTTATAACAAATCACCTCATAATTAATATTATGCTCAAACTAAACATTCTTTATTACTCTAGAGTCTTCTCCAATTTCATATTTGGTGATTTTCCTTTATCCTTGATGGATATATTCAAGGTATATTTTATTTATTATTCAGTTTTCTTAAACTATAATCCTCTTATTCCATTGGAATCTGATTAGGCTATGATTTCTAAATCTAGAGGTTTTTATGGGGAATTGATGTTGATTCTTGTAAATCTAGGATTATGTGGACCGAATTTTTATTTTTCCAACCTCCATTCTCAAAGGAGACTAGTTTTCCTTTATTATTGTAGTGGGTGTCTCTATAAAAACTTTCTAACTCATATATTACTTTAGTTATATTTATGAAATTATTTTTTTTTGATATCATAGTAGAATTGTTTCATGATATGCTTGTTTTTAATGGGGTTTTTCTTTAAAAAATATTTATGAACACTATGTGTTCAATGAAATGCACCAAAGGTGATTTTCACTCTAAAATGTGTTTTCAAGCATATGAGTTTTGATACTTCACTGTGAAATATTTTTATAAATTTTTAACATGGTTTTTAAATAGTATTGTTTGAAAATATAGTACATTAGAAACCTTTGGTACATCAAGAAATGGATATATTCAACCTTAGTGTGTGTGTGTGTGTGAAACAACTAGGGGTTACTTTGGTGATATCTATAAACTATGGTAAGACTTGATATTAGTAGGATTCATGTTATTCCCAGCTATAGTTCCTTCATTTCTCAGAGTACGTATTACCATAGGTTTTATTCAACTTGTTCTAGGTTTGATAAATGAGGGTATTGTTTCATGTTGGTTACACTGATGTTATCATTTATTGTATCCCTGGATGGTTTTTCTTATACATTAAAGTTATCTTACTTATAGACATAAAATTCAATGTTTATATGAATGTGAAATATTTTATGAAAAGAAAATAATTTTTTAAAAATAATTTATCCATTCAGATGGATTTATAAATTTGTTTTGTTTTAAAGTTAGAAATATCAGTTTCATGGTGTTAGACTTTGTATAGATTCTTTGGTGAAATTCTTCTAGTCTTTTTGTTCATATCCTATTTTTCCTTTGGGAATTTATATATGTGGTTTTTTAGGACTCGAGTAACAAGAATAGTGTAATGTAGTTTTTTGGATTATCTTGGTTAGTATTTCCTTCTTTATGAGATGGATTGGAGGTGATAGACAGTCACATTGAGAATTTTCTTAGTTTTTTCTTGTTTTACTTTTAGGTTTATCCTTTTATCTTGGAATTGTATGTCTCATTGATTTTTATTCTTCTTCCATGGTATATTATATTGGTTTCAATATTTTACGTTATTCATGAGACTTATTCATGGTTTTTATTTTTCTTTATCTTATAGAGATCTATCTTGGGTGGTGTGTTAGTTTTTCCTCGGTTTGTTCATTATAGTCATCTCCCATTGGAGATTGAGGTTGGGGATTAGGTTTTTCTCAACGTTTCACATCATTTAGGACATCTTAATTTGGTTAATAAGAAAAATTTGGCATCATATCATTGAATGAATCAAAAAGGTGTCTTATTGGATGGAAATTCCAAATCTATTATCAATGATTCACAATGTGTTTCATGTTTCCCAATTTAAGAGGTATCACCCATTGGAGTTTTATGTCTCATTGATTTGTATTCTTCATCCATGGTATATTCTATTGGTTTATATCTTTTAAGTTATTCATGGGATATATTCATGGTTTTTATTTTTATTTTTATTATGGAGATCCATCATGGGTGATATGTTAGTTTTTTCACGGTTAGTTCATTATAGTCATCACCCATTGGAGATTGAGGTTGGGGATTAGGTTTTTCTCAAGGTTTCACCTCATTTAGGACATCTTCATTAGGTTAAAAAGAGAAATCTAGCATAAGATCATTGAATGAATCAGAAATGTGCCTTATTGGATGGAAATTTCATATCTTATATATTTTATTCACAATGTGTTTCATGTTTCCCAATTTAGGAGGTATCACCCATATCCATCCATGTAATTAAATATGAAGGATGTTGATCCTGGTATATACCTGTCATTGGTTGATCAACTAGGATAGACTATGGATTGAAAATATAAGGTGCTATGTGGTAAAATAACTCCTCTATTTCTTGAACTATGTATGTTTGGAGGGGATAGTCATGAGACATGGAAATGGGAATCATTGATGATGTAGTTGTGGTCTTCCCTTTCTGTGAGTCTAGAATTATGAGATATTTTTATAGATAAGAGGTTTCTTGGTGGTTTCAATTATGATTTCTTCTAGATCACAGGTTTGTTTAATTTTAATCTTAATTCATCTCTTTATAGGTTTTAAAGTTTTTCTAGAGTCTGGGTCAAAATTTTAGAGATTTGTGAGAAATATTCCTGGTGCAAGATCAGTAGTAACTGTGTGGTAACCATGTGGAGTATATCTATAAATTCTATAGGCAATATGAACAATTTCAGCATGGTTTTTCTAACAATGTGATTCACCAAGAAAACTGTGTGGGTGAGTGTGGTTTTTTCTAGAGGTTGTTTTACAGCATGGGAATGGTTTTTCAAACTATGTTGTTATTCCCAAGTAACTGTGCGGTTTGTTTCTCAAGGGGTTGTGGCTATCACATTGTTAGCACACAGTTTTTCTAACTATAAATCCTAATCATGAGCCCAATAAAACATTCCTAAAATTTGGATAATTACCCCAATACCCTTGTTTTATTTTATTTATAATCTCCTCATAATCTCTCACTAGGATGAACTAACCCTACCTTGTCACTTTAGATGTTTCTCTCATTATATATTTTTCATTTTTCCTTCATTATTATTGGATCTCTTAAATGTATGTTTCAATTTCTACAAGTTTCCTCTTCCTCTTCATATATATTCTCTTGATCTTTATTCCCCTTATTTCATTGGAACACGATAGTGCTATAAATTCTATATCGTGTGGGTTCTATGAGGAACTGTTGATGCTTCTTATGGATCTAAGATTGTGAGAACCTAATATCTTAAATTCCAATTTCTTTTTCGATGGAGGATAGGTTTTCTCTATTGATGAGGAGGGTTTCTTAATTTAATGGTTCTATATCATTAATTTATTGTTTTTCTTATAATGTTTTTTGGTTTGGTTTTTGAAAATGAATGATTTGATATCAAGGAATAGTTTTTTATGAGACTGCATCTTATGTGACATAAAAAGGGGTTTTTAAGTGGTTTGTATTTTGAAAATATTTTATTCACATTATGTGTTTTATGAAATTCTACAAAGAAAAATTTTAATTGAAAATGAACTTTCAAGAATAGGATCAGTGATGTTTCACTATGAAAATGTTTTATAAAATTTTGAGCATGTTTAACTCAAATTTTTTTGCAAACATATCACATTGGGAACTTTCAGTGTGTAATGTTATGGATATGTAAAAACCTTAGTGTGTGTTGAACCACTAGGGGTCAAGACTTTGATATTAATAAACTATATAAGGACTTTATATTAGTATGATTCATTTAATTTATAGATTATTATTCCTTATCATGTATAAGTATGTATTCCCATAGGCTAGAGCCCAATTTTTCTTGCTTTTATACATGATGGTATTAATTTATTTTGATTTCTCAAATGTCTGTCTTATGGTAATTCCATCGATAATTATAATTATTCCATCTGTATTATGTTTCATGTACTTTTCAATTTCTTGGTTTATATGAAAATTAAATACTTTAAATGAAACCAAAGTATTTTTTATCAAAAGTTGTTTTAATTTGAAATTATTTTATAAACATTTTTTAAGATATAAACAATGGTTTCTTAGAGATAGATGTTGTATAAATTCATGGTGGTGTTCTATAGGGTGTTTTCCTAACACTTGTATATTCCTTTGGGGATATGCAGATCTGGTTTTGTGGGAAACATTTATTTGGAAGTGGGTCATATAGATCGTTTTAATCTCTTGGTTGATGACATCTTCATAGTGAGTTGGGGAGGTGGTGATATATGGTCACATGGAGACTTGATCAAGAACTTTTTTGGTTTTTTTTAGGTTTAGCCTTTTCCTTGACTTTTATGTCTCATGGTTGTGGCTTCCTCTCATCTAAATTATACTATATTTGTTTATCTCCATTTTATTAAACTTGAGACATGTTATGGTTTATGTGTTTATATTTATCTCATGGAGAGCTATCTTGGGTGATCTGTTTTGTCTACCTAGTTTGGTTCACTATAGTGGTCTTTATATAGTAGTTTATTTTTATTTATTTCAACATATCAGGGTGAAACCTTTCATTTTTGAAACACTAATATCAGGTCTCACCATTTTGGAAAGTTATTTTCGTGAGTATATACCCCCTATGTGGTCTTTCATTAGATTCCATGGATATGTAATGGGAAATTGAGTATTTCCACATGTGCCATGGATCAGTGTTGGTCCTTCAAATTATATGAATCGTCGTTGTTTTGGTTATCTAATAGAGCCTACCATTGGGAATTTCTGTTACTTTGATTTTTAAGTAGTCCATAAATGGTGATCTTTAAAGATATTTAAGGATATATTTATCTAACTCATAATAACCATAATAGGATGTTCGGGTATCATGATTTGAGGGTATTCTTAAATCAAAAAAAATAGGAAAATTATATCTTTTTGTATTCCCAACTAATTATTTGTGAATTATATCATTGATAATTCCTCCACAAGATTATATTTTTGAGGTTAATTTTCCATTTATCTAGTTGAGAGAATTTTTTTGGTCTCTGTATTTTTGTTAAATGATAAACATAGAGTGTAATGGATGTATCTTTATCAAGATAACTATTTATATTCTAATCTCCAAATATGATTATCTTGATGTAATTTAAGGCCTTGACTCGCATCCTTCCTAAAATCATTAAGATATATCTAAAAGGAAATAGTGGAATGGTGGGGAGAGTTTGGATACCCCATAGTCTCTTTTGTGTGTATATACTTACTCTATAATATGTTTTATTGAGTTTTAGGTGGTTGGGATTGAAAATTTCATCTTTTTTAGAAATTTTTCAATGATACACTATTTTAATATGGTTTTTTGAACTATGAAGGTGATGTTTATCAGTCTAGGGTAGTTTAAATCTAGTGTAGGACACACATTTTATGAAACGTTTGGTAAATTGTGTGGATAAACCATGAAACCTACTCAAAATTGGGTATTTTATCCTTTATGGTGATATTAATTAGGGATCTTCCCTCTTTTTCCTTATTTATATAGGATAATTTGATAAACTTTTAAGTCATCTCATCATTTTTCCTCATGGGTCTATGGTGTGTTTCATTATGTTTCGTCAAGGTAAACCCATATTTCTATCCCTTTTCTTCCTTTCATCTTTTTTTCATCTTCCATTTATTTATCAATTCATCTCCTTCTATGAATCCTAATGGAAATGGAAGTTTATTTCTTAATTAGGTTTGTTTTTTCATGGGTCTTTATATTTTACGGATTTTAAAACATCCCAGGTGACCTAATATTTCATTATTCACTAAAGGTAGTAAGGTTTCCACCTTATTAAGGTAGGTTTTTCTATGTTATTATATTTATTTTAAATTCTATGGGTGATAGATATTTTTAAAACAATTATCTATTTAAAATATATGGTATTGTACCATTTTTTATCATAGAATAATTGTTTTCCTCATCTTTTTTATTTTAAAGTCTTACATAAATGGGTCATCGATGGTATAATGTTTGAACTACTTTCTAATGTACTATATGTGTTTTTGTAAATGTATTTGAGTACTTGTTATGTGAAATAATGTTTTAAAGGGCTTTTAAAGTTATTTTATGACCATAAAACGTTTCCTAAAAATAATTAATAATTAATTCTACTTTTCTACTCAATTCAATGGTGTCATTTGAAGAGGATTTTATCATTAATAAAATTTTGTTTTCTTTTGTAGGCATTTTATGTTCATGCATGTCGGTGTGATTCCCATAATATGTTATGATATCATAAATTATATTTTGGATCCATATTCTTTGTGTTAGATAGGTTTATCATGGAATTGAACTTCATTTTAGTTTTAAAAAGTTATTTTCTATGTTTTGAGACCTATTTGGTTTTAAAAAGTTGTTTTTATGTCCTAAATATTTTATTAAAACTATATGGTATATTTAGAAAAAAAATTAAAAGGATTTCATGATTTGAGTTTTCAATGAAGTATCAAAGGCCTAGGTTCATTCATGATACATAAATTTAATGAAGTTGAATTTCAAATAAGTGGGATTTAATGTGGTTATGAACTCAAAATTTTTAATTGTCAATATACTCCAAATAATTTGATCAATAAGTACCATGATGATGAGGTTTCTATCAATGTGAATTCTTTTATGGATAATTGGTCCAAGTTAACTGATAGGAAGAACACTTTAATGAAATTTAAAGATGATTTTAGTAAATCCTAATAGGTTTTCATTGGGTCCTCTAAGGATGATGAGAATATATTCATGGAATGAATTAAATTAAAAGACTATCATAACATTCAAAGGAATAACTCTGATGTCATAAAATAACATGGATTATATAGATATGTGGGTAGTTTAGAATATAAAATAAGGGAGCTAAAACTTTTACTTAAATATTCACGATGTTCCAAAACTATGTTTACTAGTTATGTATGTTTGAAGATAATTTCTATGGAAAATTTAGCAAAAAAAATTAGAAAATCCAATGTCAATATCAATAGATATTTAATTCACTCGAAGAAATATTTTATCCTCATAGAATTCCTAAAATAATACATGTTTGTCTCCAAAAAATAAGTAAAAAATTATATATATAATAATCTTCAAGGTGTAAAAGTAATTTATAAAGGATTTTGTATCTATTTTAATGTATTTTAACTTAAATCATATATTTTTCAATATAATGTTTCTTTAAAAATAAGAAAAATAAAGTCTAGATTAAAGTATTGTTAGCTAATAAATATCCAAATGTCTATTGGAGTGAATCAAATTTTGATGAAATTAAATGGTTCAAACTTGAATCAAGACATATTTGATTATTTAAAGAGAAAATTTAAAATATGTTATTAGAATGTTCATGATGCTGATAAATTTGATTTGATGATATAAACATAATACAAAATCCAAAAAACATATAACCAAAAGAATAAATCCAGATTTGATGATGAGTTTAACTTGAAATAAGTATTGTATAATTAGTATAATCCAACCTAACTTAAGAATATAGTGTCAAATTAATCCAAAAGGGGATATTTTGAGAGAAGTAAAATCATAAATTTTTAATAATATGGATGATAAGGATACATTATGATATATTAAAGATAATTTTTATGTCTTGTAAATGGAAATAATATGTTGGAAATAATGAAATTTTTCCATACTAGAAATATATTTTAAAGCATGATGGAAGAAACTAATGAACAAAAAAATAGATATTTAAAATATAAATTTATTAAGATGTTTTTTGGATGAAGTTATAAAGATAATGATAATGTTATAAATTGTATATTTATTATTCCTATATAATTTCAAAGGTTAAATGATACTCAAGATGATATAATAAGATAAAGAGTAAAAAAATATTGATTTTTCATACAAACAACTTACATGGAGAAAATAAATTTAAGGGAAAATATGTTATTTTATGATGAAATTTTTAGGAAAATGAATTAAAATTGTAGGTAAAATAATATTTTAGGAAAATAGATGGAAATTTTTCTAAAAAATAATTATTTTTGGGTTGAGTAAATATTCCCAATCACATTACTCTCTATAAAGAAAATGTGGAATAAATTACCATATTTCATTTTATTAAATTTATTATATGTTAATGGGATTTATGATGAAGAAATTTGTATAAATCATTGATATGGTTTCATAGTAATAACTATGGCATGTATATATTTAAAGACTCCTATGAAGTATATAAATATAAAAAACATAAAAAGGTGATATTTATACAATGAGACGAGTAAAAACTAAGTTATATATTATTATAGAGGTCACACTTTGTTGTTATATTATGATAACTACTCTATATTTCATGGTTAAAAAAAGTTCCATTGATAAACAATATTTTATTTTTCTCAAGTTAATTACTCTAGAAGGTTTCACAATTGAAATTTTCGTGAAATGTGATAAGATTGAAAAGGTAGAGATAAATTAAACAAAACAACATATGGTTGATAATGATGGTAAAATTTGAAAAAAAATGAATAAGATTTTATAAATGGTTGAACTAATAGTATTCCTTTAGTGAGTAAACATCTTTAAAGAAGTTCAAGGAATACATGTCACATCTCATTTAAAAATTGAGTAATATTTGGTGAGGTCCCCTTCCCTCTATTTTTATTTCATGATTTTTTTAAAAAAATAGATATTAAAATTATTATTGATTGGGGGAGTATAATTTGAATATAGGTTATATATTGGAGGGGATAATTTTTTGAAAACATATTGTGTTTTAGAATAGACTTAAAAATTGATTATTTATTAATATTTCATGTTTCAATTAATGATTTTTCTCAAGTGGGATTAGTGTTCAATGATTAATATCTATTTTCTATGATTTTTCTTTTAATTTTTTTAGAGGGTAAAAATATTTACAAAATTAAAAATAAAATAATAAAATAAAAAATAATTCTCCCAAGATCCATCCATTCATTTTTGACTAAATAAAATAAATTAAGAATGCTTACCTGTTATCATATAATCCATTATAACCAAGATACTCCACATGATCTCAATAAGGGTTACTAAGAAATAGCTAAAATTCATTCCTCCAAGGGAATTCATGTAGAATTTTAATCTCCTAATTCAGGGGAAGGATTTCCTTCAATCCGTGGTTTTCTAAACCCTTTTCTTAAAGGATTTAAGAAAATAAGAGTGATAGGGATTCTGTTTTGAGTAGTTTCACAATATTATCATATATTATTCAAATGAAATACATTTCAAACCATGATCCTATTAAAATAAAAACCCAAGTACACTCCTTGGGTTATAAATGTTTCTAGAGTATTAAAATATTTAATGATAAATTTCATAAATATTTCATGACATTCTAACACTTTTCAACATCAACTATTTCATGGTGATCAATTGTATGACATTTAAATAATTAATAGGAATTTTTAAATACACCAGATCATCATTATTTATTAATCAATATAAACATGACAGATTATAATAGGAGTAGGATAACTAGTCCCACACTATCAAATAATGTATATATTTCCATGAATTAAACCTTTACTTGGTGAAATTCACCATAAAATAGTTTATCCCAAAACTAACTGTGATATGGTTAAGAACACGACATCATGGTTTTATCTTTAGTGTATTTTTAATACAATATCCAACTTATACTAAATCCTTATAGTCATAGTGAAAATTCACCTATTGTTTTTTCATATATAAAAAATTATGAAACCATATCCAAAAAACCTTTGATATATATTCTAAAAATAATTTTCTAGAATTTATTATTCTTTTTCACTACATGTACATCAAATATAAAAAAAACCATAATACTTACAAAATTTATTTTGGATGTCCTATAAAACATGTTTTGTGTAGTAATCAAAGTATCATACAAACACTTCATACTAAACAATAATCCTCAATCACACAACTAAAAAATGTAACCACATATGAATTTATAGCATTGACAACAATTTTGAATTCACACATATATAAGTGTAATAAAATAAATGGCTCTTTAAAAGCATATATGATATTCAATATATAAAGTGATCTAGCATGATTTTGATCAACCACATGTGACTCTATACTGGTATCAACTATTTGTATCAAATAAAAGTATGTATAATCATATAATCCCTTTTTCCAAGACATTGAGTGTATATAGAACGAATATTATATCAGTAATCTATATAAAACTCATATGTTATTGATGGGTGGGTTATCCCTTATGGGGGATATGATCTACCTTTCTAGAATGTGTGTGTGGTGTGTGTGTATTTAATTTAATTGTACCCCCAATAACCTAATATATATATATATATATAACTAACTAGATAATTAAACACATCACATGGGAATCACCCAGATGGATGAGCACATCATATACCCCTCGCATGAATATATAATCAAATAACATTTGACATTTATAGGTATGCCTATACACATACTTGGTGTATCTTAATTGGAGTTCCATATGTCATAATCACCATATGATATGAAAATATCATTATATTTAAACCTCAATAGAAGTAATCACTAGAAATATACCTAATAACTAGCTTATTTTCTCAACCTCTAGGATAATATAAGAAAGGAATCAAAGTATAAAGGTTATCATGATAGGTGTCAGGTCAACCTTGGGTATAGGGATTCAATATCAAATTTTCACCTATGGTGTACTAAATCTATGGTTCTAACACAACATGTAATATATGTGGTAAGTTATCTAATATAGAAAACTTCATTTCTGCCTTATGAGTTAATCCAATGTCTCTATACAAAAACCAACCCACACTAATCTTCACATGTTATCATAATTTATAGTACACTATGATAACCATTGATTAGGGATAACTAAATGTTATACTTTAAGCTGTTAATTATCATTTTACATCATCAATATATATAGTTAACATGAAATAGTGATAATGTATAGACTAATTTTGATATAACATAACAAATTTTATAATCTTAAACTAATTTAATAATATTCACAAAACTATATATAAATGATTGTTAAATTAATCCTTATCATGAGGATGGTCAAAGATACATTTATAAGACCCATGATATAGCACAGTGGCTAACCACGGGTTCTCTCTCAAGGAAAAAATATCGAGATCCTTAGTGGTTTTTTTCAAAAATCTTTTTGTGATTTTATATTTTGAAAAAAAAACAAGAAAAAATGATGAAAATCATAGAATGAAGAAATAAAATGGTGAATGAATAGAATAATCACAGAGGAAGAAGAACAACATGAAGGACATGAAAAGATATAAATAAAATAAATAAGGTATGTAAGAACAAGTCCATATCTAGGTTGATCCACCCTTAACTCCATATCATAGATCAACTTAAGAATAAATTAGAAAACATTAATCCCCACTCAATGCTTAATTTATGAATCAAATTTCACAAATATCTCACCTAAAAAATTAAACACATAAATATATAAGTTCTTTAGTGTTCGAGCATTCCTCCAGATTTCAAAATGAATCACTCAACATGCTAATTTTGGCCAAGAATTCCCATGAGCCAGAACACTCCTATTGAGATTGTTAAATCATACAACCCAACTCAATTGCTCAGTTGAGGAAGTGAGAAAGGGTAAAATAAATTATGCAAGATAGAAGAAAATTTTTCTTGTGTAAGGGTGTTGTCTCACTCACCCTAATTCACATTCACAATCAACTAAGGTGAAGAAGAAGTGATGATCACATTGCAGATCAAACCTCTAGATAGCATTGGGTTTCACTACCTATATTAACCACCAAAAATTATCTCTCCATCACTGGAGATTCGAGAACACAAAACAAATCACAGAGAAACAAATAGACAAACATTTCAACTTGATTAAACAAAATAGATGTATAAAAACTATATTTACAAAGATTAAATGAAAAAAAAGCGGAAGATAAGGAAGGAGTGGGCTACCCCTATCTGAGTATCGGAGGTGGTTCCCATGTCTAGGTGGTGAACCAAATAATTTATGGGGAAGTTCTTCTTTTATTTGAAAAACAAAAAAAAAGTAAATAAAATAACTGTAATAGTAGAAATAATTTACATGGCACTCCTTGATGTTCTCATCACCAACTCTTCAATAAACTCTTAGTGAAAGAAAACAAACTCTTATAGTGAACCTACTTGAATGTCCCCTAAAGTTCCCATGACTACCACTTACCGGATCCTATGAGAAAATAAAGGGAGAAATAAATGTCACATATTATTTCTTTACAAAATAACTAAATATTACTGTCATTACTTAAATAAATATAAAAATATTAATAAGCAAAAATACATAAATAATTAAGAAAACATATAATTATTATTATTGATATTATTATATATATATAAATGAATACATACATATATATATATTACTTAATTTAATTATGAATATAACTAAATGAATTAATTTATTATTATTACCATAATTAATATACATATATTTTAATATTAATAATATTATTATCATTAATATTATTATTAGTAATATTATTATATATTATCTTATATTATATTATCTTATCTTATCTTATATTATCTTATCTTATATTATATTATATGATATTATATTATATTATATTATATTATATTATATTATATTATATTATATTATATTATATTATATTATATTATATTATATTATATTATATTATATTATATTATATTATATTATATTATATTATATTATATTATATTATATTATATTATATTATATTATATTATATTATATTATATTATATTATATTATATTATATTATGTTATGTTATGTTATGTTATGTTATATTATATTATATTATATTATATGAAAAATTAAAAGAATAACATCGGGGGTCAGTGATCTTTGAGAGGAAGGGGAAGTGGCGGCTCGGGTTCGACAGGAGGGGGAAGGGGGGGTCTAGGGGTGATTAATGGCAGGAGGGTCACGAAGACAGTGTGAGGCGGGGGTAGGGGTGGCATGGATTTGGATTCCATCATCCATAGTAGTTGTAGTGAGTTCTTCTTTAACCTGTGTGGTTCGAATCTCAAGCATTGGCATGTGATTTCTCAGATCTGGCGTTGTAAATTCTTGATGGAGGATGTGGTTGTGTGGATTGATGGTTCTTTGGTGGATGAGGGTGAGCTCAAATTTGGTGGATTTAGGAGGATACAACCATGATTCTAGGTGTTTATGGGTTCTTTAGATCCAATGGATCTGGTGTTCTCTTTTGATTTAAATATGGTACTAACGTTGATTTGGGTTTTTTTGAGATTGAATCTTCATCTTGGTTATATTGGTTGAAATGGAGTCTTCTGATTTGTGATTTTTGATCTTGTGATATCATTGGGAAATTAATGTGGTGTCGTAGGAGTGTGAAATGGTGACTCATATCGTCAATGGTGGTTCAAGATAGTTGAGGGTTGGAGATAATGGGAGATGGTACAACAACGATGGGTTTGGTGGTGAAGAATTATGGTGTTGCGAAGAGCATGGGTCGTCATCGGGGGTGAAAACAGTGAGTCGGTGCTAGCGGTGACTCCCTTAGTCACCGTCAGGTGGTAGCGCTGGCGGGTAAGGGAGGTGATGGTTGGTTATTTTGGAAGAGATTCAGGTTGGCGGTAACTCCCTAAGTCACCATCAGATGAGACTATTGGTGGCTCCTATGCCACCATTGGTAGAAGTGATGGTGAGAAAAATGAATGGCGGGTAGATGATAAGGAGTCATCATTGGAGTTTTTAATGGTGGTTTTGTGGAAGAAAGGGGATAAGGGCTGGTGGTGACTCAATTGAGTCATCGTTGGATGGAGCTAGCGATGACTCAATTGATTCATCATTGGGGGTCTGGCGGTGACTCAAAAGAGTCATTGTAGGGTGTTCTATTGGTAGGTGTAATAGGGGAGGCAACAACAGCTCACCTAGTGGGAGCAACATCAAACTAAAAATAATAAGTTAAAAAATAAATGAAACAAGTTAAAAAGGAATAAAATTATAAAAACAATTTAAATTAATTATAAATAAACAAAAAATAAAATAATTAAATAAAATATCGATACAAAATAATTAATTAATTATAGAGAAAATAAAATGTCTAATATATTTAAATGAAAAACATTAAAAATTATTTATTATAAATATGAATGATGATAAAATAAATAATTAAAATGAATAACTAAAAAATCTATTTTTACAAAATTAAAATACCTAAAATTGTTTACAATGAACAACAATTAACTTTTCATAAAAATGAAATTCAAAAATTAAATATTATTATTTAAAAAAAATGAAATAAAACCAACTAAAAATTAAAAAATATTGATTTAATAATTAAAAGAATGATTTAATTAAACTATAACTGAAAGAAAATAAAATATAAATCAATTACAAAAAAAATATTATTTACTCAAATTAAAATTTATTAATTTCATAAATAATTACATAAATAATTAATTAAATAAAATAATAAATTAAATATTTATTTTGAGTTAAAAATTAAATAATGAATGAATTAAAATAAATAGAACATAAAATTATTACTTATACAAAAAATAAAAGAATGAAAAATGAATGGTTGAAAAAAATGAAGAATTGAATTTTAAAATTTTTAAAATTGACTAAAAAAAATATGAAAAAACATATTTGAACAATAAATCATTGTTTTACTAATAATGTACAAAAAGGAAAAACATTTGATAATTATTAATTAAAATACAATATTTTGATAATAAAAAGAAAATAAAATGCAAAAAAAGATGTGGTAAAGTGTGTTGAAAAATAGCCACATCACTTTTCTAATAATATCATATATGGTATAATTCCATAGAGACATTATGTTATTTAACTTTTATGTTTTTTTAACTTATTACATTACAATGTAATTCCTGCCACATCCTCATGTTACCATCTAATAAACCCACCATATAAACTTATTTAATGGGTAACATCCATAAAGAATTATTATTTGAATAAAAGTGTGATTGTGATTCATAATCATAATATTTAACTCTTAAATATAATATTTAAACATTTTTACCTTAAAATAGTAAATACTTGAAATTAATAACTTTAATTGTCAACTTAGGAATCTTTGTAAGTTCATCATCAACAACTTTTAACTTTTCTATTCATGATTTTCTTTGATATCATATGGTAAAAAATTTAAATGTAACTATTTATATTAATATAATTATTTATAAATATACCCTAAACTTTTTTAGGATATAAACTAACATTTTGAATCAAATTGGTATAATATTTTAATTGTTACACTTTGAACCTATCATTGTCCAACCATAATCCCACTAACCACTTATAAACTATTTTTTATTTCAAATATATTTATAAGAAATGATATAATTTATGTTAGGAGATAACATTTATTTCCTATAGTTGCAATATTTCAATAAATAAACTATTTAAACACATATTTTATATGATATATGATTTTTGGATAAATATTTTTAAAAGAATATTTTATTAAATAAAACATGCTATTGTGGGTAGTGGGAAATCAGTCCCTTATATTTTAATAAATAACTTGGATAAAAAAATTATTATAGATAAAAAAATCATTTTATCGTTTTATTCTTTTCAAACATGTCATAAAATAAAATCAAAAAATACACCTTGTGTATAAAAATAATAATCTCCTTCATTGATAACAACCATTTTTTACAATAATAGCACGATCAAATGTGTGTGCTATAGTTCGATTTAAAAATTTGAATTCTAGAATTTTGAATTTTTTGGGTTAGATGTAAAGAGGCTGGTTAGGATATAAACCACACTGAGAGGGAGGGGTTAATTAGTATTGTTCACTTTTAATTAAAATTTATACATTAATATTTTTAACTATTTTCTTTTACTTGTATCTCTTACTATAGTGAATAGATCACACTTTTTCTATCTCCTCACTTTACTTATTTCCTACAGCATAACCAAACATGCACACATAAGAAACATAAAAATTTACATGGTTCACCTCTTAGTATGAGAATGATAATCCATAGTATGATCTGATAAAATTTGAGATCACACTACTCACAACTAAAACCCTATGGAATTTATATTATTGTCTTCTTATAGTGTAGAGTGTACATCCCATGAAATAATTTGGTACATCCCCTACTCAATTACATTATATAAATTTAAAATGAATTATAGAAGAAACATTAATAGATTATGACACACTTGGGGTTGACACTCAGCCGATTAGAAAGCCAAAAATGTGAGGTCAAGCAAGAGATTTGTCCAACCTTGTTGTTTCCTTGAAGGTCTTCGGTAAGCAGGAGGTGGCAGGCAGGATGTGCACTCACTCATTTTGCCACCAATCTAGTCTCATGCCTAAGGATTCAGATATCAACTCTGAGAGGGATTAGGATGTTTCTATAGGTATATATGAGGATGATTTTTTGGTGTAACTTTCATTGGTTTCTCACTTTTTCCTTAAAAGTGTTTCTTAATAAAAAATTAATTTTTAGTCAATAATAGATTATGACACCAATATAGAATTCTACCTTGTTATTAATGTGTTTCTTCCTTATTATTATTATTCCCTTTTATAGTATAAAATTACTTATTATCTATTCGATTGAAAAAAATATCATACATCCTATCATTCTTATTTAGATTAATATATTGACATGTTAATTCTTCTTTTTCCTCTGTGAAAACTAAAATACATAGCTTTCTTATGCTCTTTTTCCTTTTGTGTGAATTGGGGTGCAGAATTCTATTCTTCTTATTTTTAAATTCATGACTAATTATATCTATTCTTCTTCTTCTCTCTTCTTTTTCTCTTCCTTAATGCAAAAAAAAGCACTAGATATTCTCTTTTTCTTACTTTTCATCAACACAAAAAGGTTGTACTGGATAGAATCTATGTTAGGTATATCCATATCTTAGAACACATAAAATATTATTTTTTAATAAAAATGTGGAACAACCACAAATATTTCTTCTTCTACCTACAAGAATATATATGATAACAATAAATACAACATTAATTTCATCTTCTATTCCTTCTTTATTCATTTATTTACAAAACTGTGTAAATAATTTTCAATTCAAATCTTAATAATTATTGGATCTTGTCTTCATAATAACTACCACAAGAAATTTCTTCCATAAATGTAATTAAATACTTTTTTACATGAATAATTATCATATCCTCTGCATCCACCTTAAAATGACCATCATGTCCTTTTATCCACAATAATTACATTAATTTAAGATTATATATTAATATATGCATGCATGCATTTGTGAATCGTGGGTCCCCAATATAGGAATTCTTCTTCACTAATACCATCAAACTATTTCCACAAATTCCAACTCATTTTTAATTACCTATGATATCATACATGAATTTATTCATGTACTTTATTCATGAAAACTCACTTTTTATAATATAATTAATCTATAATTTCTTCACCCTAAACCACCTATAACTCCATACACATATAGTAATTATCACACAATCCACCTTCTTTGAGCCTTCTTATATATTCACTTTTAATCCATGAAATTTTCATGCATTTAAGGTTACAGAAACACACACACACACAGATATATATATATATATATATATATATATATATATATATATGTGCAAGAATGCACTATGCAAGAATGCACCAAGATCGATATAGAATCTTCATAATTTTCTTATTTTCCTCATCCCATGAAAAACAGATTTATGACTACTTGAATTATGATATAGATTATCACAATATTTATTTTCAATGAATGAAAAAAACACTTAGAACCAACTAATTATCAATCTCATTACATAGAGAAATTCATGTAATTTCATGCATGTAATTTCATGCATGAATTCATGTATGTGGATTCATTATCATAGCACAAGGTGAATATTTCACCTCTAAACTAATACATGAGCAATTACAAGTCAATAATTTCTTACTCCTCTCTCATTTGGAGGTATATAATATCTTTCATGAGATCATATTATTATTTATTCGTAAAATATATTCATTCTACCATTGAACTTCATCTCACAATTTTTTACATAGATTTCTATTATTCTATTTTCAAATATTTCTATAATCTCTATATCATGATGTATATATCATTTAAACTCATTTTAGTTTCATTGTATAGGTTCTCCATACTTATTCTGTTTAATATTTCATGTGGTTGATCATCCAAAATTATGGTCAGTCAACCTACCATGAAACTCATGATCAGTCATCCTATCATACATCCCCATAGTCAGTCATTATGAACTTATTCACCATTATATTTATATTAATCCATACTAAATCAATAAACTCCTTTATTATTCTTCATATTTACTGATCTTCAAAACATTTTCTCAAAGTTTACCTATCATGTGAAGATCACGATCACTCGAACTATTGTGCATCCCATGGTTTATTATCTTACCCTTCATGTGGTTGATAATTTGTAGTTTGGGGAAACATCCTTACTGTTATTCGACCTACTGTGAAGATTATTGAAACTCTACCTATCATACAAAGGATATAGTCAGTGCATCCTTTTTCTTCTTCATTATATAAATTCATCAATGAACTCAGTCCAAATTTTTTGATCCTCTCATAATCCTTCATGGTAAATTATTTTACAAATTTTGATTCCAAAATTAACACATTAGGGATGATGAGGTTCTTTTCTAGTTGTTAGAGTCTGTATAAATGGATCCTTGCTCAAAGTTGAAGATTTAATGTGTTCCTCAATTTCATTCATTATGTAATTCTATATGTCTTTTGTGTTCTAGGTATAAAATATAAATATTTTAGAATAATCTCAATTCCCACATCATAACCAAATTCATTTTATTTTTCCTTAATAATAAAATATTTTCCATTGTCGGATATTCAAGACCATAAGGGCACTAATTTTTTCCCCCAGTCTCCCATGCCACCCCATACAAGATAGCTTAAACTCAACACCTATTGTACCTCATGTATGTCAACATGTGCATGCTCGGTATGATATATACCTAACCTATTACCACTATTTTCCTCATAATTATTATCTAAATCCACTTCTAGGATGACTACACCTATGCAAACTAGTTGGGATTCATTTATGGAGGAATGGATGCTTGGGTTTTGAAATGGATTAGGATTTTAGAAAATTTTAGAATCTTTTTAAATGTTTCCTTAGCAAAAATAATTGTATAATGTTAATAGGTAACAATAGATGCCATCAATTATCAATACTATGATAATCCATATCATTATTACACCTTAATTAATTATTTCTTGAATAAATATACACATTTTACAAACCAAATGGATCAAGTGACCTAGTTTTGTTAGGTAACTATATACATAATAAAATAAATTAAAATAGGTATACAATGATATTATTTAAAAACTCTACAACATGCCTTTAAAATTCATTGATCTTTTAATACTGCACAGGATAACCTGGGGATGTACATAAGAAACAGGTGATCTATAAATCCTAGTAATAGAATAATCAATGCATATTATTAGGTAAATATGTCTACATGATTCAGGATGCATGACATGATGACATAGAAATGTAGGAATCCTAATCATGAGCATCAAAAATGTCTAAGATAAGAACATCACGGAAACATAGGAAATGTCAAAAAAAATAAAACATGACATAATAAGAATAATTTAGGGATAAAATCCAAATAAATAATATCATAGTGTGATTAGGATAACCTCTCATTCTCCATATATGGTGTCTCATGAGATAAATACGTTACCCAAAGCGTTGGAGGGCTATATAATTTTGGGCCCACCCTTCACATTCATATCATGTACATGTATTAGTTTGAAACATAGATAATACAGCACAAGAATTCCTTTAATCACTTCTAATCCAAATATTAAGGATTTTGGGTTACATACATTTAAGTCCCAAATAAAGTAAGAGTATGAACATCTATTTGAATAACATTGATTGTAAATGGGGATGGGTATTCACTACACAAATGGTTGGCATGGAGAATCATAGGATAATTTTGGAAGCATAACAGGTGTAAATAAAATATTCATGGAAGGGTTTAAAGAGAGTGAAATGTGTTATTTAATAATTTATAAATCGTAATGAAAATAAAATGGATGTGTGAAAACACTTTCCACAATGAAAAACTAGAAACCAAATGGTATAATACAAATGAAGTTCTTTAATAAAGAGGAGGATACAATCCCTTACCATGATACGGAAGTTCTAAAAGCTTGGGAGGAGATTCTTAAAAGAATTGGAACACTTTGGGATGGATTTAGAGAGGGATAAGGAGAATAAATTCATCTTAAATAGTTTTTTAGTAAATAGAAGTGGGAGTTTGGATGGGTATTTATAGAAAAAGAGAGGTGAATTCTTTATTAATTTATAAACATAGGTTTTGGAATCTATAGGATAAAATAATTAAAACCACAAACCTTCTCTTGGTTTTGAACCACAATTTCTAACAAATAGGAGTAGTTTTAAATATTTTGTTATTATAACAACATAACTCCTTAAAATAATACCCCTAGTGATGTGGAAGTGATTCATGTTTATAAAGAAACATTAATATATAATATAGCTTTTATAGGATTCATTAAGGGTTTATAAAATTAATCAAATAAATTAAAAATACATTATTTAAAATTATAAATATATATTTGGTTATGGATTCCTTTTATTCCATTTATTACATCACATTTGGTCTTTTATGATATCATAATACAGGTTGTATATTTATATCGTATTTAATTTTTACCCAAAAAATCGGTTATCTCAAGAAATTATGAAAAAATCGAAATTAGCTAACTTAGATGTGGTTATTTTAAAAAAATATATATTTTATCAAAATTATTTCATAAATATGATAATTATATCTTTTAAATAAAAAACCATATTTACAAAAAAAAATAAGTTTTAGGATACTAACAACTTTCTGACCCTTATAAAAATTACATTGAACTTTATTAATTTATATAATCATTTATATTTAAATAAATATTATTTAATAATAATTTTTCATTAAAATTAAATGTATTTAAATAAATGTAATTATCCAAAGTGTGTCTTAATTGTTAGTATATATTTCACAAAAATACTTTTTTCATTTCATTGTATAAAAATATAATTTTTATCAAACTAATTATATAATCATTGATAATTTAATAATAAAAATGGATAAAAATGATAATTATTTAATTAAAAATAAAATATAGAAATTCATACTACTATGGTCAGGGTATATAACCCCTTATTACACTAGAGTATGCCTTAAGTGTAAGGTGGGCGATGGTGGAACTTTCTTGGGGTGGTTCGGTGAACATGGTTTGGGTCATGATCTAGATAAGCTTGAACATATCCTATAAATGGTTTCCCTCAAGATTTAGTTTTTTAATCTCATCTTGGGCTTGGTCAAGGGTAAATCCCAGTGATTACATATCCCTTGGAAGCTATGATAAATGGGCTTCATAGGGTATGATCCTACTAGTCGAGGCTATCACTTCATTCATCTATGTCAATTTTAATTTTATCATAATCCTTAATATATACTAATCATAATGTTCATTGTACAATGGATATATTATTATAGGTTAGGAATCTTAATTTTCTTTTAAATTTAAAAATATATATTTTATAATGGTTGAAAATAGATAAAGTAGTGAATGTGTTTTCTATAACTACAATACTTAATAAGAAATTTATACATTAAGAAGGGAATTTTAATTATAATAGTTTGGGTCATTAAATTAGTCTACCCTTCAGAAATTTTACCCTTGAAATTTCATTTCATGTACTAAAATGGATGGTAATACTTATGTTTCATCACCAATTTTTTGTTCCCATGAAACCTTCTCAAACTTATGGTTCCTCTATAGCACTTTGACCAAGTGAGTTGTCTTATTTTATAGAACATTGAATCCATGATCTAAGATCGTCATTGGATACTACTCATATTAAATATAAATCTCTAAGGGTACCACATCTATATTTAGTAAATGTGAGGTGGATGGTATTTACTTCATCAAGAGGGATAAATGGAACACATCATGTACTTTAGATAAGTTATGTGGGAGTGCTAGTAAATATTCCATGGCATCATTATGATCAAGGATATAAAAGGAGGCATTGTATCTTGGAATAATCTTTCCCTTCTTCCCAAAAATCATGACTTTATTCCATGGGGATATATTAAAGAACACCTTATCACCAACCTCAAACTCCAAGTCTCATTGATGATTATCTACATAAATTTTTCATCAACTTTTTGTGTATTTAATATGATATTGACTTGTTTGAACCTAATTTATCATCTCTTGTATAATATCATGTCCCATAACCTACCTCTCTCCAAATTCATTCCAACATGTCAGAGTTTGAAACCTCTTCCCATACAGAGTATCACAAGGTTCCATATGAATGATAAAATGGAAACTATTGTTATATGAGAACTCCCCCATGAAAATGAGTTGATATCAACATACTTGGAAATCCATTGAACATGATCTCAGTATATCCTCTAGATTTTCAATGGTTCTCTCATACTGAAAATCATCCTAAGGTTGATAATTAGTACTGAAACTTAGCTCTGTATCTAGTCCTTGCTAAATTATTCTCTAAAATCTCAAGGTAAAGCTCATATATCAATTAGATATGATAGAGAGTGGCACTCTATGTAGTCTTAAAACTTCCATTTGGTACATATTGCCAAGATAGAAAAATTCCTTAATAGCAATAAAATTTTATGACTTTGTAAGGAGATAAAATACCACCGAGATGTAATTATTAAATTTAGGGGTCCTAGAGAATCCTATGGAGAAATACATGGATATTTGTACCATTTCTATACTGTTAAAGAAATTTTTTTATCATACCCTAAAAATTATATTGTTTAGGGTTGACTGTTTGGAATATAAATCATCGAGATACAAATTATAAAATCTACCTATACATTTTATCCCACTAGTATTTTTACTTAAAATATCTATATATCTTAGTTCTTCATAGATAAATAGAGAAGGATGATCTATACGCATAATCCTAAATTCTCTTCTTTAGATATATCTTTTATAGGGTATATATTTGGGTTACAAACCTTAAAAATATATATTTATAAAAGTAGAACTCTGAAATATTCACTCTCTTATTATTTAGAACCTCGTCATCTTTTTAGGCATCCTTAATCCTCTCAAGAATGGATATTTAAGGATTTATAGTATAAAGTCATGATGAAAATCCTTTCAATATTCCCATTTCTATCATTTTCAAGTCCAAGAATATTGGATCCATTTTAATCTTTATCATGTATAGGGTTGATGGATCTTTTCTACTTATACCATCTTCCACATTATTCACCTTCCCAGGATAGTAATGGATTAAACAATCATAGTCCTTTATTAGATCTATCCACCTTCATTACCGCATATTTAGGTCTTTTGTGTTAATATATAATTAAGGCTTTTATTATCTATATATATGTCACAATTCTCCCAATAGAGATAATATCACAAAATCTTCAATGTGAAGATCACTACAACCAATACTTGATCATATATTGGGTATTTTTTCACATGTATCTTTAATTTTTGGGAGGAATAGGATATCATTTTATCATCTTGAATTAGTTTTGAACCCAATCATATTTTAGACACATCATTAGAGATCACAAATCCTTCCATACTGGTGGGAAATGTGAGCATAGGTTTAGTTATTATCCCCTTCTTTAACTCTTTAAGGATCTCTTTTCATTTATCATCCCAAACAAACTTCAACCCATTTTGTGTTATCTTGGTCAGCGGGCTTTACAATCAAGATAAATTTATCACAAATCAACTATCATTCCTAGTTAGTCCAAGGAAACTATGTATCTTCATCACGTAAGTTAGTCTTCGCCCACATTCAAAAGCCTCTGTTTTTTAAGGATCCTCAAATATCTATTTTTTGGTGATAACATTCCTTAGGAATGTTTCATACTCTTTCCAAAACTAAAAAATTTTATTATTCAAATTTAAATTTTTCTTATGCAAGGTCTTCAGTGTAGTTTTTAAACTCTCCTCATGTTCCTATTTTCATTTAGAGTATATAAGAATATATTTTATAAATACTACCACAAAATTATTAACATTATCCCTAAATATTATATTCATTAAGTCCATGAATATATTTGGATCATTTTTGAGTCTAAATGGAATCATATGGAAATCATAGTGCCAGTACCTTGAATGAAAAACTTGTCTATGTCATATCCTTGTTCTTCACCTTTACTTGATAATATCATAATTGAAGATCCACCATAGAGAAGTAATTGGATCCACATAGTTGATCAAATAAGTAATAAATAAGTGGTATATGATACTTATTCTTTTTCATGAACTTATTGACCTCTAGATAATCAATGTACAGGAACATTGACACGTCCTTATTATTGATGAATAGTAATGACGCACCCTATGGTGAAGCACTTGGGTATATAAACCCTTTATCCAAATTCTCCTATAGTTTCTTATTAAACTCAGTAAGTTCAATAATTTTCATTGTATATAGAGTCTTGGATATTGTAAAAGCTATAAGTATAATATTTATTGAGAACTCAACCAAAATTCTTGTAGGAAGACAAATAAATTCATCAAGAAAAACATCAGTATATTCCCTTATCCTGGTAATTCCATCAAGGATGGTATTTTTCTTAATATTATTTATTTTATCTTGATACACTTTCTAATAAGAAAATAGTATCCATGTTTGAGATGATTATGATGATACTAAAGTAAATTCATCCTCCTCATTTCACTTGTATATAATTAGAGGGATATTTCAATACAAAGGTTCATTTCTTTATCTCAGTAATTTATGTTTGTTTTATATAAGGAAATCCAATCCATACCTAGAATTGCATCGAATTGTTATAAAGGGAGTATCATAAGTTTTGTTGGGATGTTCATCCCAAAAATATGGACATGGGAGAAGTTATATACTTATGATGCAATAATTTTCCCATTTTCTATTTTCATAGATAACTCCACTTCTAGGTTTTTCAGTGGTGTTTGAAATGTTCTACTTAAATTGTGTGATATGAATGAATGCATAGAAATAGAATAAAATAGTGCATTTTCAATCCTTGAATGAATAAATAGCATATTTTTCACCCATTTTTTAAGATCCACCTCAGTAGTTTTGATGTCCTAAGCTCTCCCTTTCTCTATAGGACTTGGCGGTTTTCTCATCAGTTATCTTTGACAACCCTAGACTTAGTTCATTGATATGCATAGTGTCCTTGTTTCTTAGAGTTGAAACATTGGACAACATGTTGAGGATTGACTATATCTCTCATTTATTCTATCACACTGGTGGGTTTCTCCCATTAAAATAATCTTTCATGGTGTTCTACCCTCCCACACCTAAAGCACTTCCTTTTCTACTTTTGTAAATTTATGGGATACTTCTTACCACACTTTTCAAAAGTGGGGCGTCAGACATTCTTTCCACAGTGAGATTTCTCCATCACTCCACTATAATTAAAATTTGTTCTCTAATTCCAATCTCCATACACATAATATGCATGAGTTACATATATATCCACTTACACTTTATTGTCACATTGAACAATTTCCTTAGAGATATCGAAGCCTCAAATCGCCTAATTTTTTGTTAAACTCGTCTTTATCCCACTAAAGAAGCAGTCAAATTTACTTCTAGTGTTGATGATAAAGTCGGAGGTGTATCATATTGGTCTTTTTAAGTTTTCCTCATACACCATGATTTATTTGTTGTCCTTATACTTGAGACTAAGGAAATTCGACTTCATTATTTATCAAAAAATATTTTCTATAATTATTTCCACTATCATTTTAATCTCCTCCTCATGATTCATACTTTTTATTAATGTTCACCATTGATCAGATTATCCCTCCAAATGATAAACAAACATCATAAACTTATATTAATCTAAGAATTAAAGTATTAAGAAGGTTATTTTAATAGAGTTAATCCATTATTCTATGATTAAGGTATCAAAATATCCATTTAAAGTTAAAGGCCTTTGTCACATAAAGGATTGAAATACAAATTACTATTTTTTTAGGGGGTGTGGGTTTTCCCATTGATTTATGTTTCTATTAAAAACATGAGTTTACTTAGAAATTATTATCATAAATTTCTAGATTCCTACTCTTATCATGTTGGGAATATCATTTGACCAGTCATCACATTTCGAATCAAATTGGTTGTTGACCCGCTTCTTCCTATTTCTATCCATTGGCTAGAATATAGGTAAAATTATGGATGAGAATTTTCATACTATTAAACACGTAAAAGGGGAAATATGAACATTGAAGGGATAAATCATAAATGACATGTATTATTTAACCTATGAATTTATAGGTTTCAATCTAATTTATCCACGCTTTATTTCCAAACATAAAATGTCATGGGAATTTTTATTGTTCCCTCCATATAGTTTTGTATGGATCTTATGAATTTAAAAAATAATATACACTGGGAGTGTCAAAATATGTATACATAAAGGAAACTTTATTGTTCACCAGGTGATGATATATTTATTTCAAAACGTACCCTATTAAGGGTTATTACCCCTGGGTAGAACTATTCCAAATCCATATCCACTTGTATTATCTAGATAGAAATTTTGTTTCATATAATCAACTTACTCTATACTTTACCATAATTTAGGGATTTTTTTATATTTATTTTCTTATCCTTGTATCTTTCTCTATATTTTTTTAATACTAATCCATAAAAATAACTAGACTTTCTTCTAATACCAACTATCATAACCCAAATCTTTAATACGCCGAAATTCATGATTTATTATATAAAGATACACATATTATAGACCCAAAATATCGATAAGGGTAATGTATTTGGGTGATTAGTTACATAAAACAACAATTTGAAATAGGGATATAGTGATATTATTTGAAAAACTCAAAATGGTCACTTAAAATACATTGATCTTCTAGTATTTCATGAGATAACCTATACATAAAGAATAAAGAGGTGAGTTGAAAATATTGATAAGGGAATAATTAAATCATAGAATAAGGTAAAGTGGTATATGTGATTCAATAGAAATGGTATGATGACATAGAAATGTGAGAATCATAATCATGAACATCAAATAATTGTATAGGATGAGAACATTAAGGAAACATAAGAAATGTGGAAATAAAATAAAAGATTTCATCATAAGTATTAGTCATGGATAACCACTAAGGAATTTTATAGTAGTGTACTTAGGATAACCTCTTGTTCACCATATATAGTATCTCATGAAATAAATACATTACCCAATACATTATAGGACTATATAATTTTGGGCCCACCCATCGCATTTATCTCATGTATATGTGTTAGTGTTAAGCATAGACCATACAATATAAGAATTAATTTAATAACTTTTAATCCCATGATTAAGTATTATGGGTTATATACATGGAAGTACCCAATAAATTAATAATATTTATAACTGGGTGAATATCCTTGAGTGGAAATGATGATGGGTATTCACTACACAAATGTTTATTATGGAAAATCACAGGATAATCCTGACAGCATAATGGGTGTATATAAAATATTCATGGAAGGGTTTAAATAGAGTAAAAGGTAATCTATAATTTATAGTAAATAATAAGGATAGTAAAATAGATGTGTGAGAAAACATTCCAACATGAACAATTGAAAATAAAATGGAATAATACAAAGAAAGTGCTTGAATAAAGAGGAGGAGATAATCCATTATCTTGAGAGGGAACTTCTAAAATCATGGGAGGTGATTCTTAAAATCTTGGGAATACCTTATGAGGGATTTAGATATGGATATGGAGATAAAATTCATGGAAAATTTATTTTTATTGAATATGAGTAGAATTTTTGATTTGTATTTATAGAAAGAGAGGGTAGTTTATTTTTAATTTCTAAACTTAGGCTTTCTATTATATAGGATAAAATAATCAAAACCACTAAATATCTCCTATTTTTTCCAACATTCTATGTCAAATAGGATTTTTTCAATATTTTATTAGGATAAGAACCAAACACCTTAAAATAATATCATTGTTGATGTGTAAGTGATTCATCCCATAAAGAATTGATTTTAAAAAATTAAATTATAATACAGATTTTGTAGGATTCATTAAGGGTTTAAAAAATTTATCAAATAACTTTAAAAATCATTATTTTAAAGTGGAAATATATATTTGGTCATGGATACCTTTTATCTCATTTATTTCATCACTATTGGGCTATTATTTTGTCGTAATACTAATTCTATATTTATATCATATTTAATTTTTACCCAAAAAAATGACAGCCTTAGAAATTTATTAAAAGTAACCCTTGGATATTCTTAACATGATAATTTCAAAAAAAAAATTATTTTCTAAAAAATAAATCCTAAATATGAAAATATTCTCTTTTAAATAAAAAACTATTTATTAAAAATTACTAGTTTTTATGATACTAACAAATTTTTTACCCCTATAAAATTGAAATTGGACTCCATTAATTTATATTATGATTTATGTTTAAATAAATATTATTTAACAAGAATAGTTTTTAAACATTTCATTTATTTCAAAAATTATTTAAATTATAAAAAAAATTCTTAATTGATAATATATATTACAAAAATAAAATCTTGATTTATTCGTATCAAAATCTAATTTTTATCAAACTAATTGTATAATCATTGATAAAGTAATATTAAAAATGGATAAATATAATTATTATTTCATTAAAAAGAAAATATAAAAATTCATAATGATAGAGCCTAGATTAATAACCTTTTATTATTCTATTATATTCCTTAAAGGTAAGGTGTATGATGGTGTTACTTTATTATGGGGGTTAGGAGAACATGGTTTGGTTCATGATCTCAATATTCATGAACTTATCACTTAAATATTCTCAATCAAGATTTATTTGTTGAGTGTTAGCTTGGGTTTGGTCAAGGAAAAATCTCAGTGATTCCATCTCCCTTAGAAGCTCCGTTAAATGGGCTTAATAGGGTATAATCATATTGGTCGAGGTCATCTCTTCTTTCGTATATTCAAATTGGATTTTATCATAACAATTAATATGTACCAATGATAATGGTCACAATAGAGTGTCTATATTATCAATGGTTAGGGTTCTTGACAATATTTTAAATCTGAGAAGATATATTTTATAGCAGTCCAAAATAGACAAAGTAGTGCAAGTGTTTTCTATAAAAACCCTTCTTAAAAATGAATTTATTCATTTAAAAGGGAATTTCATTTATAATAGTTCAGGTTGTTATAAACATATTTCTTCTTATTTATTCGAACATAAACTTTCCTCCATTTTTTTAATTATTCTCGTAAATAAATATGGTTAGTCTTCCAAATATTCAAAATACTTTCTCCTTAAAATAATTGTATTTCTAAACTTCCAAGGAAAGAACTAAAAGTTAAAATTCCAAGTAAAAAACTACAAGTTCAACTTATTCTCTTCTTCAACAATCTTGTGTTATTTATTTTTCAAAATCAATACATCGTCATCAACATCTTCATTCAAAATCCAAGATACTTCTTCTTCATCAACATATTGACATTACTTTAAAACATATACAACTCTCCACAAATTGGTTTCAATAATATTTCCCTTTTATTTTTTGGAAATACCTTCTAAATGATATGTCAATATATGATTTTTCAATTCATTATTATTTACCCTATTTCTTATCAAACTTTCATGACACATTTTCTCCCCATTATTGAAAATAAATAAAATTTACTTGGGAAAGTGGTATAAATTTATACTTAGAAAAGTGTCATAAAACATTCCAATCCAAGTATACATGATCTGTGATCGATCTAGAAAACAAGAGTATTTGATTTAGATAATAATGTTGTCCATTAAAAAATAAAATGATACCAAATGAAATGATAAACTATTTATCTTTCGTAGAAACTATCCAATTATTTTAGGCTAAGACCATTGATGATACCAATTTATATATAAATTTCTCATGACATATATCAACTTGAATTTCTTATAATCACTTTTAAACATAGTTTAAAATCATTCAAATAAAAATAGTTGGATTTAAAAAAGCTCTAAACCATCTTAAAAACTTCTACCTTTATGTCATTGATTTAAATTAATATCACCCTTTTAATTTTCAGATTGATTCTTGTTACCAAGTATGGGAGATTTAGAAAAACATACCTTTTCAATGAAATTTATTCAATCCCATTAAAGAATAATTAGATTTTTATGTGATGATAAGTATGGATACATTTTCATCATTATGCACTTGTCTTTCCTTAGGGGGATACTCCCCATGATCCTCATAATGAATTATCTCTTAAAAAGAAAAATCACTTGATGTTCCATTTTGAGATAATACCAACATGTATCCTTACATATGGTTATCTAGATTAAAAAACCTCCATAACTTCTCTATAGATTATTTCATCATTATATATCCTCTATTATAGTAATTCTGTAATAATTCCAAGATAGTATCTTTTTCATCTAGGCCACCCTGAATTGAGATCCATCACTCCTACTCAGGTTATCCACCCCCAAACCATACATTACCTTCAATTTCCAATATTATAATTATAAATACAACACTAAAAGATTAAGGTAGTAAGGTGTATCTTTATGTTCTTCAATGTGAATAGTAAGGCTGGGATGAATTTCTCAACCAAGTCGCTCCATTATTCATCCTTCTATATATGTTCTCCATAATTATTTTTTATGTGGTGCAGATCTCATAATGCCTTATATTTAATTTTGTGATATAATTATTATATTTTTATCCATTAAATCATATGCACCACCTTTTGAAATGTGTATTATTTCTTATAGCTTCTTCTTGTGTTGGAAATGTTATTAAACAACCTCTTGTGGTGTGTATAGATTTATTGCATCTATCACTCAAAACTTATTTAATATAAGATTTGTCATTTTCTACTAACCTATAATGAAATTATAATTATTAATGTGGAATTTATTCTTCTCCTTTGTCACTATATTTTTCTTGTTCTTCCTCCATCGCTTATTATTTTTTCCCTTTGAGTCTCCACATTGAAACTTATAAGTTCCTTTAATATCATCAGTCCTTTTATATGAAACACTCTTCTGGAAATTCTTGGGTTTATTACCCAATGATGAACCATCAGCCTTCTTTGTATTATTCTTGGTAGTTTTTAGATTCACAGATCCCTTTAACTTCTTTTCAATGGTACGAACTTATTTCTTCTCCATTCTCTAGGGTATTATTCTCGTATTTCCTCCAGTTAAATTTTTTAATGAATAAGTATCACTTATATGACCACACCTTTTGAAAATATCACAAAAATATTTAAGAGCATAAAATATATTTTAATTATACATATTTTTATTATTCTATGAATTTTACATATTCATAAGTTTTCACTAACTTGAAATGGGATTCCTTTGGGCTTTAGTATGTGATTGATTGTACCAAAAATGCAATACACTATTCCTAAAACTATTTCAGTGCCAAAAAATCCCCATAAACGTTTTTCATATTTTTTAAACTGGTTATTGTCCATATTTTATAGCATGTTTTTTTGTAGAATTATCCATGAATTTTTGTGCTCTTATTGAGGAACTATCATTCATACTTATTATTTTATCCATTATATGTATAGTTTTGGGGTATTCAGTATTTATTCTTATATGTACTTGTACAAAAAAATTAACTACAGTTCCCATGAAAACATATTTATAAAAACAATTACAATAAGGAATGGATGGTACCTTATTTATTGAGCCTTATTTAGAATGATTATTTGATGATTTAATAATCTTCTTTCTACAAAATATAGGTATTGTAAAATCATAATAATCCTTATAATAACTTGTGGTATTAGATCATTCCTTCTTTAATTGTTAGGCCTCAACATGTGTCATTTCAATATTGGCCAGTTTTATCTTCAATTCATGACACATCATATTGAAACCATTCTTTTAATATTTAATAAATTCCACTCTATATTTACAATAATTTAACATATTTCTAACTTCATAGTCATGATCTTTGAACCTTTCTTGTAATAATGTACATATATCCTTAATCTTCATTGATTTAATATCCATTTTTGCATTCTTGACGCTAATTCTATTTTTTAATTTTTATTCTAAATCATGTATATTATTCTAAAATTCTTAAGTGGCCTTATCCTTCTCGTGGATTTTATTAATCCACTCTTCTTAAAAATTGGGGCATATTTATTTAAGCTCCACAAACTCCTCTTCTTTCATAATAAATTTTTTAGATATATTTTCAAAAGTTAGAGCTCTTTATCCTAAAGATTTATCCAAGTTATATGATTTACCTTCAAGTTGGTTGATATATTCCTATTAAAATTAAAAAATACCACAAATAAAATACAATATTTTTTTGGTAAAATAGTGCAACATATTTTTTAATGTTTAAAAAAATATATCTTGTGTATTAGAAAATGTATGATCACTTCCACTCTATTGTTCTTCTGGTAAATAGTTTTCCCAAGAATTTGTACATACCTCAAGATCAATTTACTTTATTGATCATAATGATTTGGAAGGGATGAGAAACACCTACATGTTAGTCTAAACCACTAGTATATTCAATTCATATCCATATTTTTAAACTTCACAACTAATTTTTGAGGAATTTGGAACTTCTTCTTCTTTTGACAAGAGGGATAAATTCTTTAATCTCTTTTTATCCTTATTTATTCTGTTTAACATAGTATTAGAATAAAATAAATTCTGGTCTAAAATAGATAATTCTTCCCTAAAACTACACTTAATTGTAAACTAGGAAAGAAATTTTAGTTCCCTAGAAGAGAAAAACTTCAAATAAATAGAATTTAATCAAATTTGAACTGGGATTTGATACCAATTAAAGGGATTAGTTAATATATAAACCAAACTGAGAGGAGGTGAATTATTTTTTATGAATTTTAATCCAAATTTATAATTTAATATTTTTAACCCTTTTCTTCTATGTCTATCACTTGTTAAGGTGGGTAGATCACTCTTATTCACTCTCTTCACTTTATATCATTCCTATATCAAAATCAAACACACACACGCATGGAATAGGAACATAAATTTACTAGGTTCACCTATAAATATGGGAATGCTAATCATTGGTGATGTCCATTAACACTATAGGTCACACAATCCACTAGTAAAACCTAGTGATATTTACACTATTGTCTCATAATAGTGTAGATTGTGAATCTAGCAGACTTGTTTTTTATATCTTATACTCAGGTATATCTTATACCTTTACAATGAATTATATAAACAATAATAATATATTCTAACACCAATATAGAATGTTTAATTTTTTTTATGTTTCTCTTCTTTCTTATTCTTCTTCCCTTGGATAGAAGCAAGTTACTTCTTCTCTATTTTTATATACATCACTACATACAACCACTTCTTTTTCATAGTATAAAATTGATATGTTAATAATTTTTTTAATCTTATTTCCTATGAAAACTGAAATCCAAGGTAATATTCCTCTCTTCTCTTATTCTATGAAAATTAGAGTTTATATATCTCTTCTTATTCTGATGATAAAATTCATGACTAAATCAGTTGCATCTCCTTTTTCCTCTTACCTATTCATTTTCTATTCCTTAGTGCAACACAAACAGAACTGGATCTTATTTTTTTCTTCACTAGATTCAACACATAAAGGTTTCTCATGATAGAATCTATTTCAAGTCTTCTCCTTCTCTTGTAAAAAATTAAATATTATTTTTGAATTACAGTGCCAAAAAAACACAAATTTTCTTATTTGAACTAAAAGAATATATATGATAATAATAAATAGAAAGTTAGTTTCATCTTATCTTTCTTATTCATTCAACTATTTACTAAACTATGTAAATACTATTAAATTCAAATCTCTATAATTCTCATATATACTCTTAATAATAAATTCCATAAAAACCCAGTTCAATAATTGTATGTAACTATATATAAGCATACATAATTATCATGTCCTCTTCAACCTCCTTTAAAACTTCATCATTTCTATATGTCCATAATAATTTCATGAATTTAATATTTCATGTCAATAAATTCCTGCATTCATTTTTGAGTTATGGTAGTTTCAATCTTATAATTATTCGTAATAAATACCATCAAACTATTTCCATGAAATTTGGTACACATTAAATCACATGTGATTTCATGCATGAATTTATTCAGGTAATTTGGTCAAGAATACTAAATTTTGGACATATAATTATAAAATGATTTCTTATTCTTCAATTTCATATAACTTTATGCACATTAGTAACAAACGCAAATTTATCCTTCTCTAATACTTTTTGAATATTCACATTTTATCCATGAAATTTTCAATCATTTATGGTTGAATATATATATTCATGCATGAAACATGAATGATCAGGGAATATTCTTCATTTTACACTATGTGTCATCTTATTAAATATATATTTAAAACAACCTAAACTAAAATATATATCATTACAATATTTTTCCAATTAATGAAAAACACACATGGCGCCAACTAATTCTCAATCTCCTTATGTAAAGAAACACTTATAACTATATGCATGAATTCATGCATGTGGATTCATTATTTTAGAACATGGCTCATAGTTCATCTAAAAACAATTGCATGATAAAACACATCTTGAGCTTTTCTTCCTCCTCTCTCAATTCACAACATAAAATCTCTTCTATGAGATAAAATTCTTATTTCTTTATAAAAGATAGGCATTCTACCATTAAACTCAAATTCTCTAAATTTCAAAAATTGTTTTTTACTTATATTTACATAGTTCATTATAATCTCAAAATCATTATATATATATATATATATCATTTATACTTAGTTCAATTTTCATTTTCTAGGTTCTCAAATCCTATTCTACTCGATCCTCTAATTGGTCAACTATCTGAGATAGCAGTTGGTCTACCTACCTTGAAGCTCATGTTTGATCATCCTACTATGATCCCAATAGTAAATAATTCTCCATTTATTCACCATTATCTTTATATTAATTCAAATTTCATCAACAAACTCTTCTATTATTCTTTACCTATACAGATCTTTAAATATTTTACTCATAGTTGACCTACCATGCAAAGATCATAGTCACTTGGCCTATCATGTTTCCCATGGTCGATTGTATTATCCTTCATATGGTTGATCATTTTTAGTGTGTTCGATCATCCTTACGATTAATCAACCAATCATGAGTCTTATAATAACCTTGCCTGTCATTAATTGGTTATGGATGATACATACTCCACCTCTTCCTCATTGTTATAATGTACCATTGAAGTCAATAATGGTTTCTAGATCCTATCATAATCCTTTATGTTGAATTAATTTACATTTTTTATCTAATAGTGATCATATTAAGAATGATGTGGTTCTTCATTGTTTATATAAGTCTCCATACAAGGATCCTCACTTGAGGTTAAATATGACATATGCGGTTGGATTTTAATTTCCACATAATCATATAGATATCTTTGTGCCATGTATAAAATATGAACAATATAATAGAGTCCCAAGTCCCATATTGGAACCTTGTTCATCCTATATCTCGTTAAAAATAAAATTCATTCCAAAGTTAGGTATTCAAGACAACAAGGTCACCGGAGTTCACCCTCATCCTCCTGTATCACCCCTCATGTGAGAGTTTTAACTCTACACTTATTTTACTTCTAATACCTCTATCCATTCATGGATCACATTAGTTATTCCTTACCTATTCATAATATTTTCTTCAAAATACTCCTTCAAGTAATTTTCTAGTCTAGTTCCACCAATGTGATCTTGTAGGATTTCCTCTATAGAGTCCTCTCTTCTTGAGTGGTGAACTAACATAAGAGTTTGCAAAAAATACAACTCACCCCAAATTAGTTTTAAAAAAAATTATAAAATGTATTCGGTATTTGGGTGGTTTTGATTCACTATACTGGTTGTGTGGGTTCCCACCTAGCCCTGAATTTTTTTTTTCCATAAATATTTCAAAAAATCAAATTAAAGGTGGATTATAAAAAATCACTTAAAAGATAGGAGAAAAATTATGAAATTAAAAAAATTAATTTCTAAATACACTCAAGAGTTAACATAGTCCAATTAATATACCTCCTCTATATAGTAACCTTTTTCTTCATTATATGAATTAATACTTAAAGTAATACCTATTTACCCTTATTCAATCCTTAATTCATAAATATATTCACAACATGTTTTTATTATATGATTGGTTTGATACAATCTTAAAAACATAAGAATTTAAATCTATAACATCAATACCCTATATGGACTCTCCATAAAGTTTCTTGAACCCCATCAGTATTCGAGGTAGTTTCATCTCTAATATTTAGTCTTCCCGCAATGGAAACACTACCCTTCAATAACAACTACTTTAATTAGTTTAATAATTGAAAAAGAATCTCCATAAACTCTCTTCTTATAATTTTGGATAAAACATTTACTCTTTTCTTTCTATACCATAATCATGTCACTTTATATTGGAACACACATGTATTTCTTAAATATCATTAAAATATTTAAAATATCATTGATGAAACTCATGTTTTCAAAAATTTTATTCTTTAATTCAATATTTTAATCCAACAAATATTTTCTTTTAGGATTAATTTTCACATTTTTGCGCTTTAGGAATATTTTAGACTTAATTATCAAAATAGATTAATTTATAATTTTAAGAATTTTTATATGAGTATGAAATTTAGTCCATATATTTATCTAAAAAAATCCAAATTGTTAAATTACTTTTTTATGCTTCATAATATTTTGAGACACATTTCATTCAACTGGACCTTCAACTGGATCCAATAATAAAAGGTCCAAAAGAATCTTACAATTCTGGACTTGGAATCTAGGACTAGTTTTAGTGAATTTAGAACATGGTACCACATCTTTAACATAGAAACAAGAATAAATTTTGAATTTAGATATAGAAGACTACTTTAAATAATATCATTAACTATTTCATCTTGATATTTAACCTCCTTCATGATCATAATGGTATAAGAAATCATAGGATATGAATATGAATAGTCTATAAGGATATAAATATCTAATTAGTAATTTAGTTATGTGTTATTATATATGTATACAAATGAGATATTTTTTTTGATAGATAGAGGATAGATAGGCTAGAAATTTTAATGAATTAAACTTTCCACTATTTAGCCATTATTTTTCCCAAACATGCATCATTATTTTAAGGAGATATTTAGAGATAAAATTCACCACCCCTCATGCCTATAAAATATTTATTCCACATCATTTTAAAAACAAATTATCCATTTAGTTATCCATTTTGAGTAGATATGTAAATTATTTTATATTTTAATAGTATTATATATTTTCAACATATTTTAGGTTATTTTTTTTCTCTCATCTCTTTTTTCATTTTTATGTTCCCCCACTATGATTTTATATCCGATTCAAATGGAGAACTAACTTTAGTTCTTGTTCAAACGAAAATAAAGTTGGATTCATAAGTTATTGTGTATAAGAATTTATCATTACTCTATTCTAATAATTTCAATAGTAGTTAAAATGATTGTGTCAAGGTCTGCCCTTATTTTTTCATTGTCGAGTTCTTCTTCCCATTCATATTTATTCCTCTCCTTCATCACTATAATGTTTCATTCAAAGGGTTAGTGTTTCATTGTGTTCATGATGTGAGGGAGATTATAAAACGTGTAGAGGGTTAATTTGGGGTAAAAAGAATTCAAATTGGAGGGTGTTAAGTGATAAGTTTGATATCAATAATGGATAGAATATTAAAAATTAGTATTTTTAAAGAACTGTGATAGCATCAGTGTGAACTCCCAAGGGTGATATATTTTCTCTCACTGATTTATTTGGGTTTTCACTTATTTGTGTTTTTTTATTTGAATATTTATTTATAAGATTCATTTTTAAAACCCACATTGTATTATTATAATATTTATAAGTATATTAGTTAGTTTATAAATAGTGACAATATGAATTCAGTGTGTGTGAGTGGCCTCCTTCATAGATCGACCATTAGTCAGATCTATATTTCATTCTTAGGTAAAAATAATTTATTGATTAGGTATTAACAAAAAATCAATATTATGAATATTGAACCATTTCTAAGGATTCAAAGAGCTTTCACAAACTTTTATTCACAAAAATTCGTAAATTTAAAAAATTAAGAAATATAACTTCATTGAATATATTTATTTTATTCATTAAAAGATGGGATTTAAAAGTGATTTTCTATATAATTGGCCTAATAAATATTTTTGATGAACCATAAAGGAGGAATTATGGACTATTAAATTTCAACTAAATTAAAAAGTTATTTAAGAGCTAATAATAAAATTAAAATTATTTAAACTTCCCTGAAGGAATTGTAATCTCAAAAAGAGACTTCTAAAAAAGAAGAATCAAATATTTTTCCTAAAAAATTTTCAATGGAGTAACCTTATAAGGATGAAAATATAATATTACTAGTCTCAAACCTATCCACACTATTTCCATAGGAGGTTGAATAGGTAAATTTTCTAGTTGACATTTTTCTTGTAGTTCAAGATGATTGGATAAATATTGTGATGATTTTGTAAAAGTTGAAAAGGTATGTTATTATCCCATATTTTATAATGAAAATCCCTATCTTTTCTACCTCTATATTACTTTAGAAGAAGAAACCACCAAAGTGGAGGAATTTAAAGATAAATTGGAGGACATTGATTGCCTTACTCTATCAACAAAAAACCTACTCTAAGTGGCATTAAGAAAAGAAGATTAAATTGGATCTGAGATTTCTTAGGGAGATAATATTTATTTGAAATAATTTATTTTTTGATTTTATTTAAAATTAGTTGAAAATTACCACCCACTAAATTGAATTTTCAAATTAGAACAACACATGAATTTACATGGTGGATGAAGAAGAAGAAGATGCATCAGCTAAGATCATGTTACTGGTAGTCTTTCCTTAGGAAATAAAATTTCAAGTTGACCTACTTAAAGGGGAATATTCTTATATTAATTCAAAAAAAATTAATTATGTTCAATTTGAAATTTTCACTGAATTCCACTTCATTGAAATTTCTTATACAGCTATAAATAATTAGGCCCTTGATGATGTTAATGGTTTTTAAGAGGCCAAAGAAGTTGTGATCAATGAAAATGATGAGGACCCATATATTTTAATTCCACCATCTGGAAAGTTGTGCTAAATTTATTTTGGGATGGAAATAAATTACTATATACATAGGTTTCTTTATACCGAATGTGAATGGATACACACTAGAAGGAAGAGGCTGAAAATTATTTTTTTTATTATGATGCAAACACTTTTGAAGAAAAAGTGAAAAACCATACATGACTTAACTATTTTACAACATCACCATATCCCCACTTCCCCAAAAAATAGTACAAGGATTCCCAACAAACAACAAAAAATCACAATGGATGGACAATCCAATCAAGCATTAAAATTGACATACCTTTATAATTGGAGCTGAAATCGTTAAGAGAATTCCAAGGTACCACGAATCAAGAAACACAAACATTAGAAAATTTGGGCAAACCACAAAACTATTCTCCTTGAGTGCCCATGGGTGCGACCGTCGACACCAGCCCAAATCCAAAAACTCGTTGGTGAACTCCTTCTATAGTTCTCCCAACCCTCTAGCGACTTGAGATTACTCAAATAGCTCATCCAAAAAGGGAGATGAAGAATCTAGAATGAGGAAGGCTAGGTTGTCCGAACACCATACCCCAACTCACATCTATGGCAGCACAACCACGAACCAATAGATACTTTTCAGAACAAAAAACCACATCAAAAGAGATTTTCACCGAAACAGAATTCATAGAAACAATAGAAATCACCCAACAAAATCATGAAATCAAAGGTTAAATCACATCAGCATGTTCCTGGCCATCAGAGGATATGTTGGAGGGACCTTTTCCGCAAACTAAACTGAAAGAAAATGAGGCTCGTCACCACCATCATGCTCAAACGAGGAGGACACAAGCCACTCGAAGCACTCACATGCGTCGAATGCAGAAGAAACCTCATCCCACAGTAGACTAGAACTCGAACTTTGACCAATACCATGCCACCATTGAAGCTGATCCCACCGAAGAACACAACCATAGATGTTGCAGATGCTTGTTGGTTGGCTACTACCCACAACGCCGCAAGAACCCGTGAACCCTCAAAACAAAGGGACCTTATATTCGATGTCAATGAATAATGGACCTCGAACCGACTCCTCCATAGAGAGAGGATCAATCTACATATTAACCAAAAAGTTTTGAGGAGGAAGACTATTGTCACCCGAGGCAGAGGAGATGATGGTGATGGGGAAACCCTAGCGTCGCAGAGCCCCTTATGAGCGCATAATTCTTCACTAGAAGGAATAGGATGTGGTGGTTTAGATCACACAAACCACACCCACTATCTGATTTTGGGTGATATTTGGAACTACTAATTGGAGAATTTCAACAACTTATACCAACCTGGGGGTTCAAAAAAGGACTTATTTTCCATTTATCATTATTTTTATTTAATTTTCTTTTGATAAATTTCTTATTCTTTTTTTCTTACTTTCTAGGTAAAAAATTGGTAATAGTTAGAATCTTAACATAGGGTTTCAATTAAATAATAAACTTAAGTTGTGTCTTTTCTTCCCTTTTTTTCTATTATATTTCATTTTTTAGCTAAAAGGGAGGGTATTAAAATCCTATGTGTGAGTGGGGGCATGCCAACCTATTTTAAGGAAAAACAATTGTGTTTCTTTTTTTTTCTTTTTTTAATATTCTATGTTTTGTTTTATTTTCTAATTTTTTGTGTGTTTTTAAGATTCATGAGCTAAATTGAATACTTTGTAAAATTTAAACCAACTAAATATTTTTGGCACACTACTAGATTTAAATGTTTAAGGATTTAAATTATTATTTAATATATTTTATTTCTTGATTTACAGTATTTTAATTTTAAGAATTTTGATTGATTATGAAACTCATGTTCACTAGTATTGTTCAAAATGAAATATTTCCAAACTCGATAGGTTTATAAATTTTTTTGAAATATTCATGAACAATTTAAAATTATTGAGGTTCTTGAGCCACGTTATGTGATCCAAATCTTTTGATTTTTCACTTTTAAATCTTTGGATTTCATAAAATGTGTTTTATATGATTGAGTAGTTTCTTTGACTAGCCATTTTTTAACATGAGACGTACCTTTATATCTACCCATATTTGTCCCTTATAATAATTAAATTACCTTAGTTTTTTAAGCAACATTACAAGACAATTTTTTCTTACCTACCTCTACTATTAATTTTTTTCATAGATATTTCATGTTTCAGTGTGGGGTAAGGGATTTTTTCATGTGTTATTTGTGATATAAATCACTACTGGGTGTGTGGGTTGTGCTTTAATATTTTTAAATTTGATATGTGGAAAATATTTATTGTTCTTTGTACTTCATTTATATCATATTTTTCTCTAAAAAATAATAAAAGATAAAAACAGAAAAAGAAAATTGGAGATAACCTTTTGTTTTTCAATTTGATTACTTATATAAATATTTTCCCAATAAAAAACTTACGGCATGGATTTTCATTCATTCATTTTATTTTATTTTCATCTCATCCTCCATGAAAAAAAATAAAAAATAAATTAAAATGAAAAAATGGTAATTTGGATGAATTAATTTATTGTATTCATTTATTGAATCATGTCCTATGTCATTCAAAAAGGGGGTGTGGTGTTTCAAATATGTTAGGGGATTTAAATATTGATATTTCTTGTGTATTCACTTGAATATTAAAGAATTATATTTAATATATTAACCTCCCCCTTTTAGCCTTAAATTTAAAATAAATACCCTCCAACACTTATCCTACAAAATATCTATAAACAAAAATCGTTATTGAAAAACATTATGTCTCATGGTGTAGAGAGATGATAATTTTCATAGACCTATGGTGATCATGCATGTTCTTAGAAATGTGAAAGGATCCATATAAAAAACCATTATTTAATAGAGAAATACATTTTTGGGTAGGTACGTAGGTAATTAAAATGGGGATAGACATGAGATTGAATAGAATTGTATTATAAAAATCTAGAACCTGCACTCCCAGATTCGGTGCTGAAATCGCAAACTTAACATTTCTGGCTTTTATTCTGATAAGGGTGACCTGTTTTTTTCTATCAAGACCTTAAAACATCAAAAGGGAAAGTTGGATAACTTATATCCTAGAGGACCTTTTAGGATTAGAGTTTAATAGAATTAGTAAAAACATCTATCTAAATAATTCATATGAATTTAAATGATCATTTATCTCACTTAACCTAGATTTTCTTTTTCACATTGAGACATCATCATCGTCAATATAAAATCACTTCTAGACATAATTCATTCAACCTCTTTCTTTATAAACTTGGGAAAATGAAATATATAATGGGTGAGCTTAAATGCCCAGTAAGGGAAAATTAAAGTAATAAAAAAATAATTTCATCAGTGATTACAAGAAGACAATAAGGTATAATTACATAATCAAAGTTCATGAGTATAACATACGAATATTTATACCCCTAAATACCTGGATTGTTAAACATGAAAACATGGAGTAATAAATTTATAAAGGAAAAATTAATAAGAATCAATAATCATACATCATTTGATATCCATATTGATAAAATTAAACATCATAAACCCATATAAATTATAGATAAAACTTATTGGAATATCGAAACATTATCTCATAAAACCCTTATAGAACTCATACAATTAGAATAACCATATGTCCAACTTCAAATATAATTCTCTGAAGTACATAATCATTACCCGATGAATTGTAATTCTATCTAGTAAAACCCATTGTTTAAGATACAATGGGCTCACTCGGTTCTATTTGGGCACACCCATCATATATAATTTCTAAGAATCACAACATGAATAAAAAATTTCATCATTTGAAAAACTTTTTTAAACTCATATGGAAATTAATTTGGGATATAAAAATACCATTATATTTTAAAATCCATTTTAGATACCAAAATAACAAAAAATAAATAGGGTTTTTATTTAATAAATCATGAAATCTTACAAAGGAAGTTATAGATGAAATAATAGTCATGGTGGTAGGAATTTTGTGGTCATTGTTCCATTTAAAACAAGTAAAAATTTCATTTTGAAAATATTTTAAATAAAATAAAAGATACATAAAATTAAATTTATAGATCTTTTTTACACATATAAATCATTTCAAAAATCATTTTAAAACATGTACAAGGAACATAAATAGATTTTTATGGAAAACATTAAAAGAGGATTTATTTGGAATAAATATCCCTTATCACTTTAGAAATATTTAAATCATATACCCCATAAAATAATAACATTAAAAAAATTAATAACATGAGAATAGATATATTCAAGATATAACATGTCAAATGGGTTTTATATAAACTTTATAAAATAATAAATGTGCATATCATTAAGAAATGCCCCAATGAAAGGAAATTGAGATGAAGTCCCTTACCGTGAGTCAGATTCACCATATTTGTTCTTTATCATCCTGAATACTAACTTATGTTAATTATTTACTTTATTAATAACCCTTTATAATTTTATTAGTACATTTATTTAACTTATAAACAAGTTATATATAATTACATAATTAATTAATTTTAAGTTAGATGTTTAGACCACATTCATTTTATATGTCAAAAATGAATTTGGAAGGTTGACTAAGGTCAAAAAGGTCATTATTTAAACATATATTGAATGATAATCATGGAATAGTTATCATATTTATACATAAATTATACTTTTAAAACCAATAATGATATATGGTTATTAAAAATGAACTAATGTTATGATCATGGAGATGGTATGTTGTTCGTACGCATGAGTAACGTTTCCATTTTTCAAAGATCATTATGAAAAGAAGGTATGTAATATTTTATCTTTAAATAATGATAATTATATTATAAATAATCTATTTTTTAATTACATATACTTATATATATTATTCTTGTGATGTGGTTATGAAAAAAATAAGAATTTAATCACTTATAGGAGGCGGTAATCCACACGTCCGTTAATGACATTATCACTTTTTCAGTGTGTGAATTGGTAAGAAGAAAATGATATAGTAAATTTATAGATATATAATTATGTAATTAATATCATAATTATTTAATTTATATCATATAATTTAATTATAGTTACCCTTATTATATTCCACGTATTACGTTAGTGAAAAAAGCTTCACATCACTTCGTGAGGTTATAGTTTTTCGTACACACGAGCGACATTATCATGCCCCCTAAGGTATGAAATGTAAAAAGGGTGTATGTAATATAATGACTCAAAAGATATAATTAGGTTATAAATATACTAAATATCATATAAAAATATTATTTCCATCATTCTTCCCAACCACGAGAGGTGGTAATGATAAGACGAACAATATTGTTTCACGAGGTGAGAGTCCATCATACTCACAAATGATGATTTCTTAACTCATTTGATGGAATTTTGTATGTTTTTAGGTATTACATAACAAAATATATTTATATTTATGATATTTATTTTATTATATAATAATGTTATAATAATAATTTAATGCGGTGGAGAAAGAAATAAAACAAAAACACATGTTGATGAATGTTATCTCTTCTTCGGGTAACTCCTTTTGGTGTGCACCAAAGGCCTTCCTTGATTAGATTTATACACATATTAATGATTATATAATGATATTATATAATTTAATAAGTTATTTTTTCCGCTATTTTATGATATAAATGGCTTGAGAGGTGTGAAGGGTGGAGGATGGGGGGTTTAAGTGGGTGAGAGGACACACTTGGTATTTTTCAAAAGAAAGGTAGGTGAACCCACATTTTTGCGTACAGAAAGGCTATAATAATTCACCAAACAACATAATAGAATGTATAGAGGCTAAATATGGCCATAAAATGAGTAATTTACAACTTTATATTCCATTTTTTCCCATAAGTTTAAAGTTTAACCACTAAATAAACTCGTTTTTACCCTAATCGTTTTAATTATTTTTAATTTATTTCACTAATATCTATGGTAAAAAATTAAGTTGACCTAATAATAAATTAAAAATTATTTTTATTTAAATTATTTAATACATTTTTCTGAATTCAATTCACAGAAGTGGAAAAAAATTAATTTCATATTAATCTCACCGACGCGGCAAAACCAGGGGTTTTTAAGAAGGGTTTTTTTTAGAAAAAGATGATTCAATATAAAATCTATGACTGATAATAATAAATGAATTAAAATAAATTAAAATTTAATTATATATACTCTATAAATCTCATATAAAACATTTCCCTTTTAGGAGTATTTTAATTAATTAAAAAAGAGAGCCATTTTGCATTTTTTAGAAAACCCCATTTTAAACCCAAAAACATCATATACTAAAAACCAATATAAAGTTGATTAAATGTAATTATGTGGATTAAATATATCTAAATAATACTTAGTTTATTTTAAAACATACTAAAAAATATTGGTACTCTTAAATTAGGTAATTTATTGAAAATAACATATTTTTTACAATAATCGGTATTTTTTACTATTCACCGAAAAATCAATATTTTCATAAAAATCCCAAAATTATCACCCAAATTAAATTTTGATATTATGATTCCAAAAATGAAATTTATTTTTTCAAATAAATTTTATAAATTTTTTAAAAAATAGTTTTAAAATAAGTGCCCCACAAAAATGAGACAAAAATGGTTTTTTATATACAGATTTATGTGAAAAATTGGATTTTTAATGTATAAAAAAGAAATAGAATTAATTTTAAAAATTATATTAAAGATATTATTTATAAATTTCGTTAATATAATCCAAAAATAGTGATTTTATAATTTATTATTATAAAACAAACTTGTGTGGATTAATGTAGATTTTATGAAATATATTTCCTTTTATTTTTCAAAGGGTTTTCTTTTAATTTATAATTAATTGGTCACTAAATAATTAATTATATGTACACTTTTAAACTATAGTTTCATAATTTAATATATATTATTCATACTCACCATCCCAAAGGCTATGTTATAATGGTAATATATATATCATATATTGTTTAAGTTTGGTGTTGTGTGTTGAATATGCCATCGAACATAAAAATATTGGGGTTTAGTGTAACATAAGATAAAATAAGTGTTTCATGTAATGAAATATAAACTTAGTGATTTGTTTCCTTTATACTATCAAATATAATTTTCTTATTTTAAAATATTAGGTTGTTATATTGTGTTCTCGCAATTTTAACTTTATCTCGATATTCAAAGGGTGGACATTGGAAATAATTTTTTTCTAAACCCACATTATAAAAAGGGTTAATAAAAAATACTATTATTAATATAGAAAATTAAATATAAAGTTCATATGGAATAACTCATAACTAGGATTCTAAATAGGAGAATATAGGTGGGAATAGAGGAAAGGCCTAAATAATTATAGAGTGTGATTGAGGTTATTGATCATAAACAAGTTAATGATCAATAGAAAGTTAAAGGCCAAAAAACATAAATTTGTGATGATATAAAAGAACATAAGTTCTTCATAAATGAAGTTACTTGGATGAAATTTTTGTTTCAAGATCCTTTTCTTAGAGTTAAGTAATTATCTTACCATCTAGACTAAGATAATATGGAAATAAACTTACATGATTAGTATAATTTTATCCTTTAATCAAATTCCACCAGAATCTCATTTTTTTCAAATTATGTATATTCAAGATTAATTTTTAATTCTTAAATCACTAAAATAAATATTTAAAGACCACATAACCATAAAATGGGTAATAAGTTATTCCTTTTTTCCTTATACATTAACCAAAATCAAAATGGTTATAAAATGGTAAGATAATTCCCAAAATTAATAAACCTTCATACATTAATATCTAAATTTCAATAGTAATACTCAAAGTTCAAACCAGATCACTCCATAAGTAATTATCATTAAATTTCTTTAGAAATTTCCTATATATTTTTGAAACCAAAAAAATTAAAAGGATTTGATCATATATTCTTCCAAGATAAATGAACTATTATTCCTAAAATAAAATCCCATATGTTTCTGAAATAAACTTAATATTAACCTATAAAAGTATTATACTAATAAGTAAATCACGTAGACTAGTGGTAGGTTTTACACCATTTTCTCTTTTTGGTTGGGGGTTCAAGCCCTGCAGCCTTTCCGGATGTGATTGGTTGTCACCCGGCCTTCATTTTGTCCTTTTTTTTAAACATTAAGAAACAAATTCCTCCCTAATTATCACATCATGTTGATCATAAGGATTACAAATACCCCAACCCAATAAAATTTCTCCCAAAAATTCATTAATAACCACATAATTCTTACTGCATAAAACCCTCAAATAAGGTTTCTAGGACGTTGAGCTTATGATCAATCTAAATATTATAGACCTTTAATGGTATCCATAACTCTTAAGATAACCTCGCTTGAAAAAATGCGAATATAAAAATTTATCTAATCCGGCCTTTGATACCAACTATAATAGCCTAGAACCTGCACTTCTGGATTCGATGCTGAAATAGTAAACTTTACATTTCTGTATTTGATAGAGATATGGGTGACCCATTATTTTCTATCCAAAACTTACAACATCAAAAAGAAATTTTGGATTACTTATGTCCTAGAGGAACTTTTAACTTTAGGGTTTTAGAGAATTAAGACTAACTCTTATATAAACAATTAACATGACTTTAAATGAGAATTTCTCTCACATAACCTAGATTTTTTCACATTAATAAATCATCATCATCCATAATGAAATCCCTTCTATACATAATTCCTTCAAACTCTTTCTTTATAACCTGGGGAAAAGGAAACATAATAAGGGTGATCGGAAATGATCAATAAGGTAAAACATAATCATTAACAAAATAATTTTCTCAGTGATATTAAAAAGAGCATAAGGGTATGACAACATAATCAAAGTGCATGAGTATAACATATGAATATTCATACCCATCAATATATGGATCATTAAACATGAAAACATGGCATAAACAATTAAAAAAGAAAAAAATCATAGGAAAAAAAATAATGTTCCATGTGATATCCATATTGATCAAATGAAACACCATAAACCCATATTAAGCATAGATAAAACATATTGGTATCTTGGAACATAATCTCATGGAACCCTTATATAATTCTTAAAAGACCATTACAATTAGAATAACTATATGGTCAAATTCTAATATAATTCTCCAAATAACATAATCATTATCCAATTCATTAGAGCTCTGTCACACCCAGACTCCGGACGTCAGACTTTGGACTTTGGTAATGTTTTTTTTAATTTAATTTTTATTTTTATAATTTTATCTAGCTTTACAATTGTTTTTTCAAGATTTGGGTCGGGCCCGACTTAGTTTTTTACACTTTCGCTGTTAAGTAAGAATTTTGGCCTGACATTGTTCGGCATACAGGCATGGAACAAGATATATCATGAGTCTACTCCAAATCACCATGTGTTCTTATTGGTGTGCAGGTAGTTTATTAATTGACCAAATTAATAACAAAATCAATGCAAAAGAAAATTGATTTTTTTTAGAAATATTTTAATAATCACATCAATTATATTATTAAGATTATTATTATTATTATTTTCATTAATATTTTAATTAGGATTTTAATATTAAATTTTATTCATAGTTATAAAACTATTAGTATGCCATTATTAATACTATTTTTTTCATATTATTTTTTTTAGGTTTTACTCCACCTTCATTTTTTCTTTTCCTCCTATTTTTTTCTTCTTCTCTTTTTTTATCTTTTTTTCTTCTCTCTTTTATTTTTTTCATTTCTCTCCTCTCTACCTCCACCCTCTCTCTCTCAGCACGCACTATTCCCCCTTACCTAGGTCACACTCATGCCTCCCATTGGCCTCTCTAGAACCGCCCTCCGTCCTCTAGTGAACCAGACCAGTGCCGCCCTACTCACCTCGCACCACCTGAACCAGCGTCGCCCCTACCTCGCCTCGCACCACCTGAACCCACGCTACCCTTCCTCACTTCACACCAACTGAATTCATGCTTCCCCTCACATACAACAGGATTGTATGGAACATCGTACCTCTGATATCCCTCCCCCTTTCTCGATTGGCCATCCTCACCATCATCATAGGTGTGTTTTACTTAAATTACGTTGTGTGTTTAATTAATTTAGAATATTTATTCATTAGTTCACATACTATAAAATTGGTTTTGTTTGAGATTTTTTGTGTATTTAATTTGTTTGTAACATGTTTATGTGGTATGTGCACAATTTTCTGTGAAAATACCATGTTGAACTATGTATTAGTATTGATAAATTGTTCATTTTGTTTGTTAAAATTTTCAAGGGATGATGTTCATGTTCTGGCATGGCGTCAATGTGAATTTAGTTATAAAATGATGTTTTGAGTGAGTTCTCGTATTTTGATTCATGCAGTAAATTTTGAAAAATATTTAATAAATTTTTCTAGAGTGTTGTTTAACTATAGAAATGGTCTTTTAACTGTGCAGTTGGTTTATTTAATTGTGAGATTGATGTAGTTGGGGTTTTCAAATGTTTTTAGTGTGTGTCATTTTCCAAAATGGAATTTGTGTGTGCATGTGTGTTTTTGGGTATAGTTGGTGTATTATTTATTTTGTATATTTTAACATAACATGTGACATGAACTCTGAAACTCATAAGCAATAATGGGAAGCTTGGGTACTAGGTGGGTGGACTAAGACTAGTGTGATAGTAACATGGAAGTGGAAACTATTGGGTTTTACTTAGCTATATTTAAGACTAAAACACTAAATAAACTTTTAGATATTGATTAGAGATCACTAGGTTATGGGAGTGTTCCCTACTAGTGGATCATATATGAGAACACTTGTTGTTGTGGTTCCCATGCCACTTTTCACAATGACGCAATGTTCTAGGGTCCCACTTCTCGCTAGTATATTTCAGGACACTCCCATGTTTTGTGCTCCTTATTCATTTTCCGCTCACCATTGACACACGTTGTGAATTTGGGGTTACCATAAAAGAAATTTTGGGTGTGTGTGTTTTAATTTAAGTTATTTTCTTTAAATTCTCTAGCCTTAAAACTATTTCATTAAAATTGTGTGAATATTTAGCTCTTTTCATCTGTTGAATATGCAACTATTTTGGTCATTTAACTTTTATACGTAGAATATTTTCTTGGTGGAATACTATTGGTCATTATCTCACACCCTACTTACACCGTTGGGTATAAGTAGGTTTGATTATGTCTGATACAGGTAAGGGTCCATTTTTTGGAAGTGGTGGATCGGGTTGCTAGCTGATCGCTTGGCGTGACATTTTGAAGATGGATTGAGGGTGGTTTCCACTTTCCAGATGGAGGGTCTTGAGTTGGTTTTTGGTCACCCTACCAAGTGGTAGTTCTTTTTTTGTTTTAATTTTAAATATTTAACTAAAATACTTGTTTTTGGTTAATGGATTGTTTGGTTGTGACCTCCACCTATGGTTTATTTTATATTTTTGGTTGTTTTATTTATATTTTTCTTTTTTAGTAAATCATTCCCAAATTTTATTCTGATACCCAGGTACTTGTGCCAACTTGTGGGAATCGGGAACACCCATTGTTCCTTATCACGGTCTAAGTTGGGTGTCAGTTTGATGACAACTCAATTTGGTTTGTGAAAAAAAAAGGTATCAAAGAAGGTAATGTTATTTGGGTTATTTTTTGGGATGAATTTGGTTAGAAAATATCTAGAACTATCGGGGATCGGAGCTCTAGTTATGAGTAGGGTGCATGGATAGTACATCTCATGACAGGCCTCAAGTCTCCATGGGATGTTAGGATGCTTGTTTGACTTATCCTCCAGGTTGTACGAGCAGGCTATAGACTGTGTGTGGACATCGAGTGGGGGAGAAGTGTTTCAGTCATGATGTTTCTCCTGCATGTTCAGATTACTGATGATTAGTGTCCTTATTGAAATTTTATTTTTCTTCATACATGATGTATTAATGATGTTATTTTTGACTTTTGCTTCTTACAACAGCATGCCTCCCCAGAGAGATCACACGCACCCACAGGAGGAAGCTAGAGAGAGTTCTCCCTCACCTCTTGATCATAGGTAGGTGGAATCTATAGTCCAGACTGTTCAGGCTCTAGGAAAAGGATTGAATCCAGCTCCTGCTACGGCTCTAGTTAGAGAATATTAATCTGGTCTAAAAAATACAATGCCCATGAATTTCTTAGGAACAAACCCCATTCATTCTGAGGTATCACAGAGCCTCAGGAAGTGGAATAATGGCTTGGGATAGTAGAGCACATTTTGAAATTAATGGACACTCTTGAAGAGGTCAAATTGAAATGTGCATCGTTTTAGCTAGAAGGTCCCACTTGAAGGTGGTGAGACTCAGTGGTGAAATATGGGAAGCATGAGCAGATGATCTAGAAGGAATTCATGGATCTTGTTTAGGGGGACCAGTCGGTGATGGAGTATGCCAACCGCATCACCGAGCTAGTATGGTATTCACCTGAAATATTATCTAATAAATAGATGAAATCTCAGAGGTTTGAAAAGGGTTTACAACTAGAGATCTACTATCTGGTATTCCTATTCAAACTGAATAATTATGATGAGGTGGTTAACCGAGCTTGTATGGTGTATATTGACCGTAATAGCATGTCTGGTTCTTTTGGGGATATGTTAGGGTTTGGCAGTGGCATTTCATCTGAGAAGAAGAGGGAGCGTGATAAGAAAGGGAAGAAGATTGGTGTTAGCTTAGGCCATCCTCTCAAGAAGACTTCATCTAGGGCCTATGGTGTAGGGTTAGGGGTGTTCCATCAGTGCGGGAAGGTGGGATACATCCAACTTGCATGTCCCTCCCCTCCCAATACTTTTTATCAATGTGGAGTTATGTGAAACATGCAACGCTTTTGTAGGGTGACATTCCCTTACCAGAGTCTGACTGGATCTGTGGCTTCTAAGAGAGTTTCAGTTCAGTCTAATCTGACCAGGATGAAGGGATCTTGGCTTGGTGGTTGTGGCGACAGGACCGAATCTTCTTCTGGGTAGAGCTAGATCAGGACAGAGCCACAAGAGAGAGGTTGTTCTTAGGTAAGGACAAGGCATCTGCATGATTTGGATTAGGCACCAGCAGGATATGATACAGGACCTTTGATTATTCTAGGTACCATTCTGATTTCATCTTCCATAGTTTCAGTTTTATTTGATGCTAGTGTTTCAGTTTCCTTTATATCTGCCCATCTTGTGAATCTAATGAACCTACCAACCGAACTGTTATCTTTTTCAATGGACTTGGTAACACCACTGGGGAAGAATAAGAAGCAAGGCCTTATGTGTCCATCTTGAGTGATTTCTGTGTCAGGATTTGAGATGGAGTAAGATTCATGGGTCTTGTATATGTACATGTTTGATGTGATCCTGATCATGGACTGGCTAGTGCACTTCCAAGTGCATATTGATTGCTATCAGCAACATAGTTTTATAACACCTGATTGGAGTTATCAGGTATTTATTAGGGAATGGGATACATTGTTGGGTCGCGTGGGACCTCTGCTTTCAGAGTTGAGAAATATTTCTTATCATTTATCATTGCTCGTTCTAGAGGACAATGGTGGCACTCCCTGGGGTGGATTACCTCTTATAGTGGATGAGTTTCCAGAGGTATTTCCAGATGATTTTTTGGGATTACCCCTAGATAGAGATGTGGAAATCTCGATTGAGTTGGTGCTGAGAATACAGCCTATATCTCTTCCCTTATATTATATGGTCCCCACAAAATTTAGGTAATTAAAGATAAAACTCGAAAAAATTTGGAATTCAAAGGATATATTCACCCGAGCTTCTCCCCTTGGGCCACACCAGTCTTATTCGTGAAGAAGGCTAATGGATCTATCCTGTTATGCATCGATTACCAAAAGTTTTATAAGGTAACCATCAAAAATAAATATCTTTTTGCCCAGAGTGAAGACTGGTTTGACCATTTGAAGGGGGAAATGTGGTCCTCAAAAATCCACTTGTGCTCGGGTTACCACCAACTCAGGATGAGAGAAGCGGACATTCCAAAGACATATTTCTGAAGTACGTGTAAGAACCTGGTTTTTCACTTATGTATGTATCCTTTAATTTTCATTCTAAATCTTTACATTGGGCCTAATATAGATGCCTAAAGAGTTCTCAAGGGTTTCGAGGGTGTCTGGGGCTTGTTTGGAGCTTGGAACACCTCTTTTTGGAAAAATAGGCTAAGTCGCATGGTTTCACACGGTTTAGCTAACCATACAGTTTTTGTTTTTCGGACAGTCGCATGTCTCATGGTTTGTGCATGGCCATATGGCCTAACCATACAAACCCACTATTTCCCAGGTTCGGGAAGAACCATCTGGAATGTTTTGCACACGGTTTGACAAACCATGCGGACAAACCGTGTGCAGGCTAAAAGCCTATGTAAAATGTCTAAAATTCACTTAATGAACTATTAATCCAACCCCTAACTCCTAATTATGAGTTCATGTGGGATTGACATAGTTATCTCTCATTTTGGAGCATTTGGAAGATCCAAACTTGGAATCAAGTGATCCCCTTCATCCTGCATTCGATAGAGCTTCCTTTCATCACGTTGGATGCACAAGGGTAAGTACTCGAGTCCTCTTTAGCCATTCTTATTCTCTTTCACTCTCAAACTAGATATCACCATGTGATAATTTTTCATAAAAATTAGATCTACTCTGATCCGAGGAAAGTCAAGGGCCAATACCGGAGGAGAAGGATCGTACAACCCTAAGGTGGGTGGTCTATAACTCATCCCTAATGTTTGTCCTTTTTTTAATGTTTGTGTGTGTCCCACCAGTTTCATTGGAAACTGTTTCATAAATTAACATTCCATGATTATACTTTTTATAATCATATGGTTATTATCTTTCCAATTATATGATTAGTTGTTAGTGGTTTCACCCACCACTAAATCCACCTCAAGTCAAAGGTTATGCCTTAATTGGGTTTTTAGTGTTTCTACACATTTGAGATACCGTTCGGGTGTGCCTTTACTTGAACTTTATAAAAGTGATTCTTTTATCATAAATGGATTTTTATTACTAAGAATTGCATAATTTCATGTACCATATGTGTTCATCACTTCACCCGCCTGAGGTAAGTTCTTACAGATGTTTATTAAATGTGAAATAGGAAATGTGAAATGGAAAGTATTCTAATTATATAACTTGGCCTTATTATAAGATATTTAATAAAGGTTACATGTCTGTAGCACCCCTTCCCATATTGATGGAAGGTAGAAAATTGAGCCTAAATAATTGATTATTCCTTAATGGCTTACTAATACTTGATTAAATGGTTGCAACGCTACTTGGTATGTCCACACTATTGGAAGACAAGGCTTGGACCAATGGTTTCAACTCTACATGACCTATCCACACTAATGGAAATAAATACTTGAACTAAATGAATTATTACATGATTACAATATCAAATACAAATGGAATGACTCGAGATTTCTTTAGATTATGAGAGGAGAATACCTTGGGTCTGAGGAACCCCATTCCAATTCAAGGATATGGTTTTCTTAGGTTTATACCCACCTAGACTCTGGTTCTTGTTTATTACTTGGATTCTCGGTATACTACCATAGGGTACCTATCTTTATTACAGGATACCTCGGATACACACCTTGGATCCAGCATTGACTAGTAGGTGCCATGGTGAAATCCCATCAGGCCCATGTCTTTGCTTAGCCCTATTTTACCTTGGTCAATAACCTTAGAATCGGTAGGTGCCTTATTTTGGAATGCCTTGGATTATGATCCTTGGATTACACTCTTACCCCTTAGATAGAATCAGATACTATAGATTTAGCTTTCTGTGAGTCTATGTTACCTTGGTTTTTACCCTGGAACTCCCTCACTAGATAACATTACTTGGTTGCCTTGTTACGTCTTGGGACTTTCACTACTTATACTATAATGAGATGATGTTAGTGTTTTCTATGCCTCACATGACCTATTAACATTAAATGGTAATTGAATAATTAATGAACTGGTTACATGTTCAGACACCATCCGATGGTTGAAGTAAGTACTTGGTTATTTAGTTATATCGTACTGCTTTTTTTACTTTATATATGCATGTCTGCACACTGTTATATTCCATTATATGGGCCGGATGTTATAGAAATCTTTGGTGGTGTCCCACTAATATTTATCTCACACCCCCTTTGGGTGTTGTTTTGTACCTGGAGTAGATTACATGGTTACAGGTATCAACAAGTGGAAGCATGCATCTTCTAATACTTGATTTGTGTTGATAGGGTGGAGCTTGATAGCAGATGACCGAGTAGGATCTTGGGATTCTTGTAGTAGACTTTGTTTTCTTTTACCTTGTGTAACATCTTATTCTTATTATCTTTTATCCATGATTTCTAGTTTTCTAGTGACATGACATCACATCATCATTGTTCAAGTTGATACAATTATTATTATTCTTGTTTATCTATTGCATCAGTTTTCTTTTGTTATTTATCTATATTTCTTCTGATATTTACTATTCATTTATATCTCTTCTATTTTGTTATACTATGCTAATGAGGGAATAGTCTTCCCACATAGACACCCTAGTCCGTTGCGGCTAGTTAGTAGCCTCTGTCGTTTGGTAAGATGCGCTTGAGCTCATGTGGCCACCGGGCTCGGGGCACTGTTAAGTGGCATTCAGGTCCGGGTCGTCACAAAGTTGTATCGAAGGTGGTTTCTTTTCTTGCTTTACTATTTTGAGACAATATATTAGAGAATAAAAACTCTTTGGACTTGGTCATAATCCATTCTTGGGAATCACTAACCCATGTTTGGAGTAAAATCCCAGTTACCCATGAAGTAATTGTTGTTCTATTTTGTCTATTATAGTTGGTGTTATCTCACTGTTGGGTGACTCACATGTTGTGTGGTGTTTTTTATTATTACTCTTTTGGAATTTATTTCATCCTTGGCTTGATGAGATGAGGGAAAGGAGTATTTCTACATGCATCATTATAGGCACCAAGAATTCACATGTAATGCATATTTCCATGCCATATAGGTGAATTTCACTTCTTTTCATTGCTTGATATGATTGTGATTTTTGAGTGATGTTGTGATAGTTGCTTGTAATTGTATTAATTTGTATTTGATTGAGTGATTTCATGTCTCAATTCATGAGGTGTATGGGCCTCATGGGTTGGGATGAGTAATTTACCTAGTCAAGCCATTATGCTATAAGTAAATGGGTGTCATTTTTTGTTATAGGTGTATGGGCACTGATTCATCAGAAATAGATATCCATTATAAATTAAATCTTGAAATCTAAAATGAATTGGTTGAACCTCCTTATCCCTCCTTGACATGTTTATGAAAGGTAAAGGACTGGACCTAATAATTAACTTTAAAATGACATAAAACTTATACTTGAGCACTTACTGATACCTAGCCATTTAAGCGGGTAGTTTGGGTAGTATGCCTCGGGTAGTGAGTTTTCATACGATCCTTTTCTTATAGTTATTCTATTTTCTTGCCTCTATTATTTTTATAAGGTGTGTTCTTGGCATTTGTTAACCAATTTTTCCTCGACATTCTCATGTTTTTCTCCAGGAGGGTGGTGACGACCATGCTCCAGACATGGTGGGGCTTGAACCGCCAGTCTTACTTCCAGGAGTGCCACATGAGGCACCACCTACTATACCTAATCTGGGCACTGATTCCCAAGTCAGTGATAGTTTCTTAAATATGATGCATTCCATTATTGGTGCTCCATGGGTTTCACCTACGATGGTCGATCTAACCCGCGAGTTCCAGTAGCAGCATCCTCTTACATTTTCAAGGGATGGAGGATCTCAGGCTATTGAGTCTTAGCTAGGTGCCATGTTGTCCATTTTTTAGCATCTGGAAACGCATCCAGAGTAGAGATTCAATATTGCTATGTACATGCATCTAGATTCAACCAAGCATTGGTGGGATATCATTACCCAGGTCAGACGCCATCAAATCATGTTATGGGTTGACTTCCAGACTGCCTTATATGATAATTCATTTCCTCATTCATTGAGACCTGACAGAGCCAAAGAGTTCATGCATCTCAAGTAGGGTTCTATGTAATTTATGTAATATTCAGAACGTTTCAATGATTTACAGTGCTTTTCACTACTTCTAGCTGGTGATGATCTTTCGTGTGCTATAAATTTTGAGGATGGGATTTAGTATTCCATTCGAACTCAGATTAATGTCTTTTGCCTTCCAAAATTCCCTGCAATAGTTGATCAAGCCCTTGTCCCTAAGCATAACCTGAGGTGATAAGAAAGTACTGGGTTTAAAGGATCAGTGTTTTGTCAGGACAATAGTTTTTATGGTGGCAGGAAACATTCCCTTGAGGTTTATCATCAGGTTAGCGGCAACCAGAGTATCATGTTTGATAGCTTTATAGTGTTTCATTGGTGTGGAAAACCAGGGCATAAGAAGCCCCAGTGTGATACAGACCCTATGGAGTGTCGAGATTGTGGTTGTATGGGTCATCTTCAGTGCTTTTTCAGGACCTTTCCACCAGCTTCGAGTGGAAAAGGATCAGCTTCAACTCCACCTTCCGGAGAAAGTTCTTTTGTGTCGTGTTAGGTGGGGAGTTGGAGTAGCGCTAACAGGTTTAGATGAGGAGGATGTTGTGGTTGTGGTGTTCTGATCCCTAATCACCAGCATCACCAGAAGAGCATTCATGATCGTGGTAGTCCATCGGTTGCAAAGGGTCATGGATCAGTTCAGTTCCATGCCTTACAGTCGATACCTAAGGATTAGGCTATGGGACCATCTATAGTACGAGGTACTATTCTAGTAGCCTCTACTATTGTCTCTACTTTTTTTGATATAGGTGCTTCAAACTCTTTTATTTATGTATCTATTGTGGAAAGTCTCGGACTAGAGATATAATATCACTATGGTTGAATGACCCTCGATACACCATTGGGAATACAAACGGAGAGCATACGCCAGTGCAGGGATTGTCCCCTTGAGGTAGGCAGTTACCCCTTCATGTGGAATATCTTTGTTGTCAAGATGATGGAATTCGATGTCATTCTCAGGATGGACTGGTTAGTTCACTATCACGCCTTTGTATACTATTATCATTATAGGGTTTCTTTTACATCACTAGATGGTAGCAGTTATCTTTTCAAAGGTGAGTGGGATGTCTAGGTTGGGAGAGGTAGATCGAATCATCATGGGCTAGGTGGAGTGACCGCCCAGATTGAAAATCTTTTCATGGAGGATTAGGGATTTCTTTAAATTGAATTCCCTCCAGTAGTTGATCGTTTCAGGGAAGTCTTTCCTAATGAATTTTCTAGATTACCTTATAAGAGAGAGGTAGAGTTTATAATAGATCTTGTTCTAGGATCTCTCTTGTGTCCATTCCTCCATACATTATGGCACCTACTGATCTTCATAAGCTCAATCAGTAGATAGAGGACCTAGAGGCCAAAGGTTTCATACGGCCTAGTACATCCACTTGGGGTTCACCTGTGAATTTTTCTAAGAAGGTGGATGGAACTCTTAGTTTATGCGTGGATTACAGAAGGTTGAACCTACTTATGGTTAAGAACCTATATCCACTTCCTCTAATATATGATCTCTTTGACCAGCTCCGAGAATCAAAAGTTTTCTCTAAGATCAAACTAAGATCGGGTTATCATCAGGTGCGAGTTAGGACATCAGGCATACCTCGAATAGCTTTTCGTAGCAGGTATGGTCTGTATGAGTATCTTGTTATGTTGTTCGGTCTTATGAATTCACATGTTGTTTTCATGTATTTGATGAATAGGGTTTTCCATCCCTATTTGGATACTTTTGTCTTGGTCTTTGTGGAAAACATCTTGGTGTATTCGCACACTCGTAATGACCGTTCCAAACATCTTGAGATCGTTTTGAGTACATTGATAGAGAATTAGCTTTATGTCATGCCTGATAAATGTGACTTCTGAATCGACAAGGTCCACTTTTTGGGCTATAGTATTTCATAATCAAGAGTATCTGTAGACCCTAAAACGGTTTGTGTTGTAGTCTCCTTGGAGAAGCCTAATAATGTGTTTGATATCAGGAGTTTCTTAGGGATTTATGGATATTACAGTAATTTCATACAAGACTTTTCTCATCTTGATGTACCTATTACTGGTCTTAATAAGAAGGATGTCAAGTTCACATGGTTAGAAGCATGCGAGAAATACTTTCAGTAGTTGAAAGGGACGCTTGTCTCGACACTGATTCTGATTCTTTCAGAACCATGAAAAGGTTATATTGTCTTTTGTGATGAGTCTGTCATTGGCCTTGGAGAAGTATTTATGTTGGAAGAAAAAGTTGTTGCATACGGTTCTTAGCAGTTTAGGCCTCATGAGAGAAATTTCCTGATACATGACCTAGAGCTAACAGTAGTTGTACATTCCTTACATTGATGGAGACATTATATCATGGGTAAGCGCTTTGTGGTGCATACATATCACAAGAGCCTCAGGTATATCTTTTCTCAGGATGAATTGAACCTTCGACAATGAGTCTAGGTTGAATATCTATAATCCTTTGATTTTGAGCTTCCTTATATGCCTGGAAAAGGCAATGTGGTTGCAGATGCACTGAGTTGGAAAACTCAAACACATGATGTACAAGAAGCCAGTGATGAATGGAAGTTAATGTCCCTCTTTTCTGAACTTCATTTGGAGTATCACGACATTCACAAGAATTCTTACCTCTCAGCCTTAAAAGTTACCTCTTATCTCCTTGAGAAGTTGAAGAGTAGGCAGTTTTCAAATCCAAAAGGTTTGGTTCTCTGTGAGACTATATGTGGAGATAACCAACCTCTAGATTGGTCTATGGACATAACTGACGTCTTGTGTCTATGTGGACGGATCTAGGTTCTTGAAGATGTGAGAGAGGAGTTGATGAAAGAGTCCCACACTTCCCAGTGGGTAGTTCATCCAAGCATCTTGAAGATGTATCGAGATATGTGATGCTAGTATTGGTGGCCTGGGATGAAACTTCAAATTGTAGGCTTCATCACTAGGTGTTCCACCTGTCTGTAGGTGAAGGCAGAGCACTAGAGACCTGTAGTCTTGTTACAGCCAATTTTAGTCCCAGAATGGAAATGGGAAGATGTTGCTATGGATTTTTTAGTCCTCTTACTTAGGTCATCGAGGGGTAGTGATGCTATCTGGTTAGTTATTGGCGGTCTAATTAAATTTTCCCACTTCATTCTTATTTGGGAGACTTTCTCAATTGATGAGTGGGAACACTGTATGTCTGTGATATCGTATGACTACATGGGGTTCCATGTACTATCATTTCAGATAGGGATGCTTGTTTCACTTCACGGTTCTAGAAGGGTTTGCAGAAATCTATGGGAACTTAGGTGCTTCTAAGAATGGCTTTTCACCCTCAGACCGATGGGTAATCAGAACGGACAATACTGGTTTGGGAGGATATTCTCTCAGCATGCATACTTGATTTCGGAAGTTCTTGAGAGAAGTATATCCCTCTCATCAGGTTCACCTATAATAACAATTTCCAAGTGACGATTCAGATGGATCCTTTTGCGGACTTATATGTTAGTCCATGTCATTCAACATTGTGCTATCTAAAGGAAGGTGAGGCAGTCCTACTAGGTCCTCCTATTTTTTAGGAGACTTCAGAATAGGTCCAGCTGATCAAGAAGCATATGACAACTTCTCAGTCTAGATATAAATTTTATACCAATCACCGTCGTTGAACTCTTGAGTTAGAGGTTGGGGATCATGTTTTTATTTAGGTATCAACCAGACTAGGGTATAGATGGTTAAGAAAGCATATAAATTTGTCTCCTCGCTACGTCAGTCTGTTCGATATTCTAGAGAGAGTCGGTCCAAAAGCTTATTAGTTACTACTACCTCAGAGGTACCATTCCATGCACGACTTCTTTCATGTATCACCACTTTTCCAATATCATGATGAACCTTATCATACCTTTGATATCGAGGAAGTTGAGTTAGATACTGATGTTACCTTTGAGGAATATCCAATACGCATCATTGACTGAAGCACGAAGACTCTTCGAGGAAAGTTTTTCCTTCTTTTACAGGTGCTATGGAATCACAACTAAGTACGAGATGAGACTTGGGAGAGGTAAGCCGACGTACATTCCCAATGGACTAAGTTTTTCTCAGACAGGGTTTCCTTAACCTTGGAAGGAGAACTTGGGGGGTGAGTTCTTTTAATGGGGGAATACTATTAGAACTCGGTTTTTCTCTCAGTTATGGATCCTTTAATGTTCACTCTAAATCTTTAATTTGGACCTAATATAGTTTCCTAAAGAGTTAGCAAAGATTCAAAGGGTGTCTGGGGTTATTTTGGAGCTTGGAACACCTCTTTTTGGGAAAACAGGCCAAGTTGCATGGTTTGCGCATGGTTTGTGCATGGCTTGCCTAACCATGCAATTTTTTTCGGATAGTGGCATATCTCATGTTTTACGCACGGACATGTGGACTAACCATATAAACCCTCTTTTCCATAGGTTCGGGCAGAACCATCTCGCATTGTTTGTGCACGGTTTGACAAACCAAGCAGAAAAACCAGGCAGAGGCTAAAAGCCTATGTAAAATGTCTAAAATGATTTTAATGATCAATTAATCCATACCCTACCTCCCTATTCCTAGTTTATGCGGGATTTACCTATTTATCTCTCATTTTGGAGCATTTTGAAGAACTAAACTTGGAATAAAGAGATCTCTTTCATCCGGTATCCGATTAAGCTTATGTTTGTCACGTTGGATGTGCAATGGTAAGTACTCGAGTCCTCTTTAGTCGTCCTTCTTCTCTATCACTCTCGACCTATATATCACCATGTGATAATTTTTAAACTTTTCTTAGATCTAATCCGATCAGAAGAAAATCAAGGGCCGATACCGAATGATAAGGATCATACAACCCTAAGGTAGGTGGTCTATAACTCATCCCTAAAGTTCGTTGTTTTTTGGAATGTTCATGTGGGGCCCACCAGTTTCATTGGAAACCATTTATTAAATTAACATGCCATGATTATACTTGTCATAATTGTATGGTTATGCTCTTTCCAATTTTGTGATTAGATGTTTGTGGTTTCTCCCACCACTCAATCCACCTCATTTCAAAGGTTATGCCTTAATTGGGTTTTTAGCGTTTTGACACGTTTGAGCCACCATTCGGGTGTGACTTTACTTGAACTTTATAAAGGTGAGTCTTTTATCATAAATAGATTGTTATTACTGAGAATTTCATAATATCATGTACCATATATGCTCACCACTTATCCCACCTAAGGTAAGTGCTAACAAATGTTTATTAAATTTGAAATATGAAATGTGAAATGGAAAGTATACTAAGTATATAACTTGGACTTATTAAAAGAGATTGAATAAATGTTACATGTCTATAGAACCCCTTTCCATATTTATGGAAGGTAGAAGAGTGAACCTCAATAATTGATTATGCCTTAATTTCTAATGAATACTTGATTAAATTGTTGCAATGATACTTGGCATATCCACACTAATGGAAGACAAGGCTTGGACTAATGGTTTCAACTATACTTGACCTATACACACTAATGGAAGGAAATAATTGAACTAAATGAATTATTACATGATCACAATATCAAATAGGAATGGACTGACTCAATCTCACCTTGGGTTCTGAGATGATAATACCTTGGGTCTTGGGAACCCCATTATGATTCAAGGATATGGTTTGCTTAGGTTAATACCCACCTAGACTTCAGTTCTTGTCTATTTCTTGGATTCCTGGTATACTACCATGGGGTCCCTTTATTTATTACAGGATACCTAGGATACACTCCTTGGATCCATCATTGACTAGTAGGTTACATGGTGGAATCCCATTGTGTCCATGTCTTTGCTTAGCCCCGTTTTACCTTGGTCGATCACCTTTGAATCGGTTGGAACCTTATTGTGAAATTACTTGGATTACTCTCCTTGGATTACACTCTTATCCCTTAGCTAAACATAGATACTACAATGTTATCTTTCCATGATTCTATGTTACCTTGGTGTTTACACTGGAACTCCATCACTGGATATCAATGTCCAGTTTCCTTGTTACGTTTTGGTACCTTCACTACTAATACTATCAAAAGATGATGTCGGTGTTGGATATGCCTCACATGACCTATTAACATTAAATGGTAATTGATTAATTAATTAACTGGTTATATGTCCAGACACCAGATGAGTGATGAAGAAAGTACTTGGTTATTTAGTTATATTGTACTACTTTATTTACAATATATCTTCATGTATGCACACTGTTGTATTCCATTACACGGGCTACATGTTGTAGACACCATTGGTGGGGGCCCACTGAGATTTATCTCACACCCTCTCTAGGTTCCATTTGGTACCCTAAGTAGATTACATGGTTACAGGTATCAAAAAAAAGAAGCATGAAACTTCCAATACTTGATTTGTGCTGATAGGGTGGAGCTTGATAGTAGATGACTGATTAGGATCTTAGGATGCTTGGAGTAGACTTTTTTTTATTTTACCTTGTGTAACATGTTATTCTTATTGTCTTATATCCATGATTTCCAATTTTCTAGTGACATTACATAACATCATCTCTGTTCTAGTTTATATAGTTATTGTTATTATTGTATATCTATTACATCAGTTTGCTTCTTCTATTTATCTATATTGCTTATGTTGTTTACTATTCATTTATATATCTTCTATTATGATACACTCTTCTAATGAAGGCATAGTCTTCCGATGGACACGCCCTAGGACCTCGCTACTAGTTGGCTACCTCTGGAATTCGAGAAGATGTTCTTGAGGCCATGTGGACACTGGGCTCTGGGCACCATTAAGTGGCATACAGGTATGATTCGTCATAGTAGGTATGGATACTTTGAGTATCTGGTCATGCCTTTAGGATTGAAAAAATGCTCTGGTGGTTTTTATGGAACTCATGAAAAGGGTGTTCCACCAATATCTCAACTCCTTTTTCACGGTATTTGTGGATGGAATCTTGATTTATTCTGGATTTGAGGAAGAGAATGAGCATTATTTTTGTATTGTGTTGGGCACCCTGTAAGATCATCATCTTTATACAAATCTTTCCAAGTGCACTTTCTAAATTAGAGTGGTGAATTTTTTAGGCCATGTCATCTCAAAACAAGGGGTTTTAGGGGATCCTAATAATATCAGTACAGTTATGTTGTTGGAACAGTCGAGGAATGTGTTCACGATCAGGATTTTTCTTATCCTAGCATGTTATTACAGGAATTTTGTTCAATATTTCTCACCGCTAGTTTCCTCCATGACTGCACACACCCAAAAAGGGGTGAAGTTTGAGTGGAGCCCAGAGTGTTAGGAATCCTTTGAAAAGTTGAAATGGTGGTTGAATATCTCACCTTTGGTGATCTTTCTAGAGTCTAGGAAGAGCTATGTGGTTTATTTCGATTCCTCGGGTATGGGCCTCGAGTGTGTACTCATGTAGGATGATCATGTGGTGGCTTATGGTTCACGGAAACTCCGACCTCATGAGAAGAATTACTTGAATCATGAATTGGAATTGGTAGTGGTGATAAACACCCTAAAGACATGAAATCACTACTTATTTGGGGAGAAATTTTTGGTATATTCTAACCATAAGATCTTAGCCTACATTTTCTCATAAAAGAATCTTAATATGGGGTAGTGTTGTTGGTTTGAGTATCTGCAGGGGTTTGAATTTAACATCATATATACCCTATGTAAGGGTAATTTTTTGGTTCACTCCTTGAGTAGGAAAGTACCAGTGAAGGCTTTGAGGAAGTCCATAAATCAGAGGACTTTGATTGGGATCTTTTCCCAGATGCACTTGGAGAACAAGGAGCACAGTGGGGGTATATTATTAGAAAGAATTCAGTTGACTCCTACTCTTCTAGAGTTGATTTAGCAGAAGTATTATGGTGATGAGATATTTCAATGGTCTATGAAATTTCTTCATAGTGGGGAAACTTCTTCTGACTGGTCTTTATCTCTTAAGGGGATCTTGTGATTCAAGGGTCGTGCAGTAGTGTCGTTGTCTCTGTGGAAGGTGGTGATGTAGGATAGCCACCGGCCTTAGTAGGTCATCCATCCCGGTACTAACAAGATGTATTATGATGTTCATCACCAGTTCTGGTGTCTAGGTATGAGAAAAGACATATCTGAATTTGTATAGAGATGCTATTCTTTTTATTAGGTGAAAGCAGAGCATCAGAGACCATCTTGTTTGCTTCAGTCATTACCCATTCCTACTTGGAAGTGGGATGAGGTTGTTATGGACTTAATTATTGTCTTACCTCGAACACCTTGGAGTAAGAATGATATTTGGTTAGTGATTGACCCTTTAACCAAATCAACCCGTTTTATTCCAATCAGAGATACAGCTAAGGTGGATGAGTTGGACCAATTGTATATTCAAGAGGTGGTAAGGCTTCATGGTGTGCCATTAGCTATTGTCTCAAATAGAGACCCAGGTTTCAACTCTTATTTTTTGGAAGTCCTTCAAAAATATTTGGGGTCATAGATCAAAATGATCATGATATACCATCCCAACAAGAATGTCCAGATGGAGCGGGAAAATCAGATTATGTAGGTCATGCTTCGTGCATGTGTATTGGATTTTGGGGGATCATGGGATATCCATTTGGGATTGGTTGAGTTTTCTTATAATAAAAGTTAAAAATCATCTATTCAGATGGAACCCTTTTAGGTTCTCTATGGTCATCCATGTCAGTCTCCCTTGTGTTGGGCTGAGTAGGCAAGACCTCACTTTTGGGACCAAGCATTGTGTAGGAGATGTCTGAGAAAGTCAAGTTGATCAGGCAGCAGTTATTAAAATATCAGAGTCACCACAAATCTTATGTTGATCAATGGTTTTGGGATCTTTAGTTTATATTGGGTGATCGAGTGTTCTTGAAGGAGGCCCCTCGCTTGGGTCATCATCATTTAGGTAAGTAGGGAAAGATGACGTTGCGGTATCTCGGACCTTTCAAGACCACTGAGTAGATTTTCATGGTAGAATATAGGTTAGCTTTTCCTTCTCAGTTAACATTTATTGATGACATATTTCAATTTTCCCAATTGAAAAAGTATAATTTGGATCTATCACATGTGTTGAATTGGGAGGATTTAGAGATAGAGCCTGATTTATCAGTGTTTGAGTGGCCACTACAGATTATGGATTTTCAAGAGAAGGTACTTTTTGGGAAGTCCATTCCATTGGTCCATGTCATTTGGTAGCATGGGAATGATTATCATGATATGTGGGAGTAGAAGTCCTGGGTAGATCAAGAGTACCCATTTTTATTCTCTGGTTAGGCTTCGAGTTGACTTTTGATGGCGAAAAGTTTTCATGGTGGAGAGAATTTTCATGCCTAGACTCCAGACTTTGGACTTTGAACTTAGGTAATGTTTCATTAATTCAATTTTTATTTTAATAATTTTATCTGGATTGACAATTTTTTTTCTAGGTGTAGGTTGGGACTAACTTAATTTTTTTCAGTTTTGCTGATAGGCAAGCATTCTGGCCCGGCATTGTTCAGTGCACGGGAAGGGCACGAGAAATGTCATGAGGCTTCCCTAGATCATCATGTGTTCTATCTAGTGTACAAGTAGTTAATTAATTGACCAAGTGAATGAAAAAATCAATTCAAAATAAAAATAATTTTTTTTTAGAACTATTTTAATAATAACAATAAAAATACTATTAAGATTGTTATTATTATTATTATCATTAATTTTTTAATTAGTATTTTAATATTAAATTTTTTTCATAGTTATTAAAATATTATAATAGTTATAATACTATTATTATTATTCCATTATTAATACTATTTTTATTTTTCTTATTATTATTTTTAAGTTTTACTCCACCTTTCTTTTTTATTTTTTCTTTATTTTCCTCTTATTTTTTCTTCTTCTCTTTTTTTTCTTTTCTTTTTTTCTTCTCTATTTTATTTTTGTTATTTTACCTCCTCTCTACCTCCCCCATCTATATCCCAACATGCATTGTTCCTCCTAACCTAGGTCACATGCAGGCTTCTCCTTATCTCTCCAGCACTACCCTCTCTCCCCCTCTAGCGAACCGAACTAGCGTCACCCTGCCTCACCTTACACCACCCAAACCAGTGTTTCCTCTGCCTCACATCGCACCACCCAAAACCACACTGCCCTTCCTAGCTTCACAACACATAGATATACACCACCCCTCCCTTCCGATCCGATTTTCCAAAATGGCACACCTCTGGAAACTTTCCCCCTTGCTCGGTTGGTCATCTGCACCATCATCGTAGCTGCGTTTTACATCAGTTGGTTGTTTCTTCTATTAGTAGATTCTTGGGTCAGGGTTTGTATTTTGTTTGGTCCAATTCTGATGCAAGTGGTTCGGTTCTTTGATTCAAGGGCTTAGCCATGTTTTTTGAGGTGTGGTTGGCATGTGACAATCTTTGTGAACGATGTTTCAATGTTCTCCAACATCGAGGTAGGTGGTTCCTCATATAATTTTTATTTGGTGAATTAGGTTGTGTGTTTAATTAATTTAGAATATTTATTCATTTGTTCATGTACTGTTAAATTGGTTTCGTTTGATATTTGATGTGTATTTAATTTTTTAGTAGCATTTTTATGTGGTATGTGCACAATTTTCTGTAAAAATCCCTTGTTGAATGGTTTATTAGTGTTGATAAATTGTGTCTTTTGTTTTTTAAAAGGTTAAATGGATTTTGTTCATGTTTTTGGAATGTCGTCAATGTGATTTTGTTTATAAAAGTATGTTTTGAGTGAGTTTTTGTATTTTGAGTCATGTAGCACATTTTTAACACTATTTAATAAATTTTTGTAGTGTTTTGTTAACCATCGAAATTGTATTTTAACTATGCAATTGGTTTATTTAATTGTGTGTGTGATGCGGATGGGGTTTTCAAAGGTTTTTTGTGTGCTTCATTTTTTAAAATGGAATTTGTGTGTGCATGTGTGATATTTGGTACAATTGGTGTCCTTTTTATATTGGATATTTCAACATAACATGTGACATGAACTCTGAACCTCTTGAGCATGAATGGGAAGCATGGGTATTAGGTGGGTGGACTAGGACTAGTGCGCTAGTGACACGGAAGTGGTATCAGCCCGATTTAACTTAGTTGGATTTATGAATACGATACTAACTAAACATTTGGATGTTTATTCTAGACCACTAGGTTATGGGAGTGTTCCCTACTAGTGGCTCATGCACGAGAACACTTGTTGTTGTGGTTCCCACACCACTTTTCATCGAGATGTGATGTTCTAGGGTCCCACTTCTCACTGGTATCTTTCAGGCCTCTCACATGTTTTGTAATCCTTCTTAACTTTTTACTCACCATCGACACACGATGTGACTTTGGGTTTACCATAAAATAAATTGTGTGTGTGTGTGTGTTTTAATTTAAGTTATTTTCTATAAAGTTTCTAGCCTTATAACTATTTCATTAAAATTGTTTGAATATTTATCTCTTTTCATCTATTGAATCTGCAACTGTTTTTTTCAATTTAATTTTCATATGTGGAAGCTTTTATTAGTGGAATCCTATTTGGAATTATCTCACATCCTACTTACACCCTTGGGAGTTAGTGGATTTGATTATGTCTGATACAGGTAAGGGTCCATTTTTGGAAGTGGTGGATCAGGTTGCTAACTGATCTCTTAGTTCAGCATTGTGGAGATGGCTTGAGGGTGGTTTCCTCTTGCAAGATGGTGGATTTTGAGTTTGTTTTTGGTAACCCTACCAAGTGTTAGTTCTTGTTTGGTTTTCAGTTTAAATATTTAACTCAAATTCTGGTTTTTAGTTAAAGGATTATTTGGTTGTGGCCTCCAACATTGGTTTATATTATATTGTTGGTTGTTTTATTTATATTTTTCTATTTAGGTAAATCGTTCCAAAATTTTATTCTGATATCTGAGCACTTGTGGCAGCTCATTGGGATCGGGAACGCCCTTCAAGCCTTTTCGCGGTCTGGGTCAGGCGTCGGTAAGATGACGACTCGATTTGGTTCGTTACAAGCTCTATCTAGGTGAACCCATTATGTAAGTGATAATGATTTCACCTGGCACTATCTGGGTGAACCCTTTATATATAATCTCTAATAAACACAACATGATTAAAAAATTTCATCTTTGAAAAAATCGTTTAATCTCTTATGGAAATTACTTTTGAATATAAAAAAACTATTTTATTTTAAACCCCATTTTCAATAACAAAATACACAAAAATAAATATTATTTTTATTTAATAAATCATGTATGAATGCAAAGGAATCTAGAAATGAAATAATGGTCATGTTGGCAGGAAAATTAATTGTCGGTGTTCCATTTAAAACATGTAAAAATATTCCTTTTGAAAAACTTTTAAATAAGTTAAAAGAGACATAAAATGGACTTTATAAATATTTTATTTCAATATAAAACATTTCAAAAATTATTTTAAAACATGGACATGAAATAGAAATGGTGTTTGAAGGAAAACATTAAAAGAGGATTTATTTAGAAGAAAAGTACCTTATCATTTTAGAAATATTTAAATCATAATACCCATGAAATAATAACATTAGAAAACATTAAATATCATGATATTAAATAAATTCATTATATAACATTTCAAATGATATGTATATGCACCTTATAAAATGGTAAAGGTTCATATCACTAATAAATGCTTCAATGAAAGGAAATTGAGACGAAGTCTCTTACCTTAAGTGTGATTCATCACTCTTTTTCTTTATCTTCCTAAAAAATAACTTATGTTAGTTGTTTAATTTATTGATATCCTTTTACGTGTTTATCATTAATTTTATTTCAATTATAAAAAATTTATAAATAATTACTTAATCAATTAAGTATAAGATGGATGTTTTGACCATATTCAGGTTATGTGTAAAACATTACTTTGGAAGGTTGACTACGGTCAAAAAAGACACTATTTAAAAATATATAGAATAATAATCATGAAATAATTATAATATTTATAAATCAATTATACTTTTAAAACCACTCATTAAATATGGTTATGAATAATGAACTAACATTATGATCGTCGAGATAGTGGGTCATATGTACGCATGAGTAACATTTCCATTTTTTCAATGATCATTATGGAAAGAAAGTATGTATTATTTTATCTTTACATAATGATAATTATATCATAAATAATCTATTATTTAATTATGTATACTTATATATATCATTCTTGTGAGGTGGTGATGAAAAAAGAAGAATTTCATCGCTTTGAGGAGATGGTAGTCCACACATCCATGAATGACGTTATCAAATTTTTAGTCTGTGAAATGGTAAGAAGAAAATGATATATTGTATTTAAATAAATATAGTTATATTTTTAATATCATAATTATTTCAGTCTTCATAAGATGGTAGTCCACCACACACACGAGTGACGTTATCATATCCCCTATGGTATGAAATGTAAAAAGGGTGTATATGATATAATTACATTAGAGGTATAATTATGTTATAAATATCATATATATCGTATATAAACAAGTTTTACATCATTATTACCAACTATGAGATGTGGTATTGTAAAAAACAATAATTTCATCATTTCTCACGGCGGTAATCCTCCAAGTACATGAATGATGATTTCATGACCCATTTTATGGAAGTGTGTGTGTTTTTAGGTCATACCCTTAACATAAAAACATGATAAAATATTTAGGATTCTAAGGTTATTATATAATCATCGTATAAGAATAACTATATGGGGTGGAGAAATAAATAAAACAAAAATGTATATTCATGAACATTACCACTTCATTGATGTTATGTTACTATTCATGGATGCAATATTTAGTGAGTTAACCTTGATGTGGGTGGTTGGTAGATGACTTGGTGGGTGTTGGTTAGTTATTTTGTTATCACATTAACATATTAGTATTATCCTTCCAAATTTTCATGAGATATCTCAGGGATAGTCCTACCAAGTATGAATTTTATGATCATCCCTATAAATATCTATATATGTAAACATTAGTCAAGTTTTTAGGAGGGATTTGATGACTAATCTGAGAAATACTAGCTTGGGTTTTTGGAGTTTCTATAGGGTTACTACCCTATGAGTCTTTTGTTATTTTCCCCTTATATATTTTTTGTCTTTGTAACATTCTGTGAATTATTATTATTGTGGGATGTTAGTTTTATTTATCTGATAGCATTGATTAGTGTTTTTTCATATTCTTAGGATTAATGAGGGTAATTCCTCCCAAATGTGTGATTTATACCCTGGATTATAGTCATCTCCTCATGGATTATTAGAGGGGGGATTCGAAGGTCACTCACATATTAATTGCAGATCATGGAAGGATCCATAGTGGGGGAGGGTTATGAAAGAGTGGTATCAGAGAAAGGTTGAGAGTTAGGATGGAGATTGGAGTTATGCACTAATTATTATTTTATGGATTTGTAAGGAAAACTATGTTAGTTAGAATTAGTGTGTGATATATCAAGGGAGACCATGTAGTATAGGTATATTCATTTTATTTTTCCATATATGTTTTTGAATTGGGTTGATTCTAGGAAAAGTTAAAATAAATTAAATTAAATTAATCTTAAATAAATTTTCATGATAATGAACTTAAGAGTTTGGTTCCTTGCTTTCAAAGATTTATGTTGATCATCATTCATGAATGGTTAGGGTTGGTAAGGTTTAGTAGGATGATCTAGTTGACTACCAGTGGATTGACCCAGTTGAGGAGGATGAGGCTTAGATGAATTAGTTGTATGAGTTCCAGCGTCAGGGATTGGATAAGTATGAGGGGAGTGTCTCTAATATAGATACTGAACATTTTCTAGTATATCCTAGTATTTACTTTATTATGATTTATTCTAGAGTTGGGTATCTATAGTGGTGAATCTTTTATCTTGGAGAGAAAAATGAGGAAGATGTCTCTTGGGAAAATTTTCAAAGGTAGTTTTCTGTTGAGTTTCTCTCATCTATGATGAGAGAAGCAATGAGATGAGAGTTTATCTCCCTTTAGTAAGGGATATTAAGCATATGAGAGATCAGGGTCATATTTAAGGATGTCATTAACTTCACCCCTGATCTTTTTCCTAATTATGACTTAAGAGAACAATACTTGGTAGAACTGCTATGACCAGTTATTCACTATGAAGTATCCCCATTTATGTTACCTATATATTTGGTGGTGAAAAATAAGGATGGGGCTATTGAGATGATGCATACTTAATCAAGGTCATCTCAAGAGGGTCACATTAGAGTTCTTTAAGCATAAGAGGTATTATTGGAGGCTCTCAAGTATCCAAACCATCAAGATTTCTACTAGAAGGGCATCATATTCAGACCTCTTCTTCTCATTTATTCAAATACAACCATTCTTATGCATATACTAAGATTTATGTGCCTATATAATTTGTTTGTAGAGGTCATCTTCATTGGTTTTATCAGTGCTCGGCCTCTTTTGGGGCCCAGTATGGGGAAGGTGGTCAGATTATCTTTTATCCCGAGTAATAGTTTCCTAAGATGTTATATTAAAAGTAGGGATTGCAAACCTTTATTGATATGAGGGAGATGGAGTTAGATGAGGTTAACATTATGATGTCCCCCACCCTCAAGTACATAAAATTGAGTGAATTCGTGAATTTTTTGGTCAACAGTGAGGTAGAGGATCCAAATGAGGACATATCCACACTATGGAGATGTCAACACTGAAGGGACTAGATATTTATTGAAGTTCCATATACTTATAATTTACATTGGTTTATTACGTATTTGATTCTAGATAATCATACTCATTTATTATACCCACATTGGTCTAAGATTTGGGGATTATGTTGGAGAGATTCTAGTTCCCCTAGTGTTAACTATTCTAATTGGAGGTTGTCTATTTGATGTGTGTTAGGGTTTTGATATTATGATGGGGAACCATCAGTATTATGGGTATTTCTTTCTGATTTAGATATAGTCGTATTATTTTATTCTTGGAATTAAATAGTTATATTTCATGCATGTAGTTATTGATTACTTTTATTGTAAAGTTTTGTTTTGAAAAAAGGAATGCTAGTGAGTATTATTCAATGGAGAACAAGATCATCACATGGGTCATATGTGTTTAGAGTCATTTTTGTCTCATCTGATATCATTGTAATCAAATTAAATAGAGGCATGGGTGGTGGATTTTCCCTATGTTTTATAGGTTTTTCTGGATATTTTTTCCAAGGAAGTTGTGACCCAACCACCTCAGTGTGTTATTGATTTCAGGATAGACTTGTATCCTAATGCCTCTCTAATTTTGGAAGATCCCTATCAGATATCACCTTCAAAGTTATGGGAATTGAGGATCTTGACTAGCCATCAGATTCAGGAAGGATTTATTCATCACATTGTATCACTGTAGGGTCTTCCTGTTTTATTTCCGAAGAAGGAATACGGTGGTCTAAGGTTATATATAGACTACTGAATATTGAATCAAGTGATTGTTAGGAACCATTTCCCCTTGATTTTTGGTCTAAGTACCATCATATTAGAGTGAAAAGGGAGGAAATCTCAATAACTGACTTCAGATACTGCTATGGAAACTTTTAGTATGTTTTTATATTGTTTTATGTCACAAATAAAATATATGGTTTCATAAGACTCATGAAATAGGTGTTCCCTATGTTCTTGGATTAGTTTTTGATAGTTTTCATTGTCAGGATCCCAATATAATTGAGGTTAAAGGAGGATTATATCAAGAATCTTAGAGTTATCCTGTAAGTTATGTTACACCATTATCTATATGTAAAGTTGTCCAAGTGCAATTCATATACATGGGGGTTCATTTACTTAAGCATTTGGTGTCCTAGAAAAGATTGGTGGACAAAGCTTTAAAGATCAAGGAAATTGTTTCTTGGGATGCACCCATGAATGTTATAGGGTTTCATAGCTTCCATGGTTTTTTAAGCTACTACCAGAGGTTCATAACAAATTTATACTAGATTTCATCCCTACTAATAGGCCTACTTATGAAGGGATAGGACTTTGTTAGAAATAATTAGTTCCATAAAGGATTTGACCACTTAAAGGAGAGGTTTATCTATACTCCCATCCTTTGATGACCAAAGGAGGGAGTGATGTTTGAGATTTTTAGAAACACCTCTAATATCAGTTTGGATTGTGTCTTGATATAGCTGATAGCAATGATCTAATATGGTCACAGGAAGTTTCTTAATCAAGAAAATAATAATTCCTCCAATGATATTGAGCTGGTGGATGTAATATTTTCTCTAAGTCTAGGAAAATATTACTCATTGGTGATTACTCTGTGGTTTTCATGGAATACAGAATCCAAAGGTATATTTCTTATTAGTGCAATTATAATCGATGATAGTGGTAATGGGTGGAGTTATTATAGGATTACAACTTTGAGATATCCTATTCATTAGGTAAGGTGAATGTAATTGATGATGTGATAAGTACAAAATTCAAGGGAGGTTTGGGATTCTTCATGGAAAGCAATAGAGGATCTCACAACAATTCATCTTGATACAGAGGAGGCTAATGGTCGAGGTTTCCTATTTCATAAGATAGTGAAATCCTCCTTGATGCATAGGATGGAGGATTATTAGTGGGGAGACTCAAAGGTAGAGGTTATGTGGGTTCATGTCATCCATGGTGATACTTCAAAGGAATGGTTGGAGGATGACCAACATTGAATGGTGTTTTAGGGAATATTTTTTGTTCCACTGACAGGGCATGAGTAGGTTCTACATGAGTTCCAAAGTTTAGAGATGGAATTTAATCCTATTATATCCAAGATGTATCATGATTTGAGGAGTCATCTTTGGTGGTCCAGGATGATGTATTCATTAGAAGTGTTCATTTCACGGTGCCTATTCTTCCAGCAAGTAAAGGTAGAGCATCATGTTCTAGGTGGATTGTTTTAGCAGTTTTATTTCCCAAATTGGGAATAATAGTACATATTGATGGATTTAATTTATGGTTAACTTCATGATAATGGAGGATGTGTTGCAATATGTCTGATTATAAACTATTTAATTAAGCCAACGTACTTATTGATAATTAGGGAGTTAAGAATGGTGGATGTTTTGGAAAGGCAGTATGTTGATAAGGTGGTGTACATTCAAGTGGTACCGATGGACATTATTTATAACTAATATCCTCCTTTCACATCATGTATATGGGGTGGTCTTTAATTTTATTTTGGTTCTTGAATGTGTCTCAGTAATTATTTCCATCCTCATACAGAGTAAACTATTTAGACATTAGAGGATATGTTGTAGGCATGTGTCATAGATTTTGGTGGATTGTGGGTGACACACATTCCCTTGGTTGTGTTTTCTTATAATAAAGCTACCACTCTTCCATTGGATAAACAAATTTGAGGCTTTGTATGGGTGAACTTATTAATCTCTATTTTTATGGATTAGGGTTGGGGAGTCGGTGATCCTTGGACCAGATGTGGTTTAGATTGTGATATAGAAGGTTAAAATTATTAGGGAGTGGATGGAGGTGGTGTGAGATCAAAAAAATCACATGTCAATCAGAAGAGAGAGTTTTAGGATTTCAAGGATGGATATCATGAGTAGTTTAGGGTTTCCCCTCATCATGTATAATGGATATTTTCCCAGGGGAGTAAACCTTATCCTTGGTTTATCGAACCCTTTGAGGTACCACAGTATATTGAAAAGGTGGTGTGTCAATTGGTGCTTCCATCATAGATTGAATGGATCCATAATTTCTTATACATTTTATAGATTTATCAATATATTCATACTTAATATCATGTCATAAATTGGGAAGAGTTTGATATTTAGGGTGATATAATGTTCTTCGATCAGTCGGTCATGATTTAGGATTATCGGGATAAGGTACTGTGAGGGAAATATATTCCTCTGGTATGTGGTTTATGGAATCATGGTGGGTTAAAGGAATATACATCAGAGAATAAGTCACGAAATCATGATCAATATATTGAGTTTTTTGAATATTGATTTTATTTGATGATGTAATGTAGGTATTGGTGATTATTTATAAAATTATTGTAACATCCAAAATTTTTTAAAAGGAAACAATATGTTCGATAGTGTATAAGATATGTCACATCGAGCTTAAAATGAACAACTAAATATTATTATTTAATATGGAAGTTATTAAATAAGTGTTAGAATGGATAGTATGAATAGTATTGACTAAATTATGAAAATATGGTTTACACATGTATATATAATTAATTATTCAGTGACCAATTAATTATAAATGAAAATAAAACCCTTTTTAAAATTAAACGAAATGTTTTTCGAAAAAACTATTTAAATATGCACAAGTGTGTTTTATAATAATAAATAAACAAATAAATATTAATGTATTATATTAATGAAATTAACAATATATTTAATCTAATTTTTAACATTCATCCTTTGAGTTTTCTACACATGATATAAGAACAAATCCAATTTTACTCATAAAAGATGTATTTTTCTAAAAAGGTTGGTTTGCCACCTTTTGATGATGCACTTATTTAAAATATATTTTTTGAAAAATTTATAAATTATATTTTAAAAAATAAACTTATTATTTGAAATGTGAATATAAAAATTTCTTTTTTTGAATTTTTTGTATTTTTCTTATAAGTTTCATGTTTTGATGAATAGTAAAAAATATAGAATTTTAACTAAAAAATAGCTTTTTGTCTAAATAATATAGAGTGTTAAATTATATATTTTATTTTATTAAAAGTATAATTAGGTAAATTTTATATAATTTAATCCAATTTATTTCATTTTAGTAAATTTCACATTTAATTTGGATATAAAAACAATTCAGTATTTTGAATGTTTTCACTTTAAAAAACACATTTCCCATTCCATCAATGAGATTATTTTTAAATTAATTACTTAAAGATATATGAATTGAATTTTGAAAATTTTATTTTATATTTTTATTCATAATTTCCAAATTAATTAAATAAGTCCCTTTTATTTTCAGATAATATGAATAGTAACTTTAGTAATTTTTATTACCATGATTAAGGCTAAATCGTGTAATTAAGGGTAAAAATAACATTATAAATATAATAAAACTGTCCCAAAACTTGTAATAATTTTATTCTATGAGTTATTTTAGACCAAAACCATACTTGGGGTGATTTTAGGATGTCTTGGATTCACTTATATGCTTTTAAAGTCTTTCTAGTATTTTATTATAAAGAAAAGTCAAAGATGTCATACTTATGTTTTAATAACTACAACATTTTTAATATAGGGTTATTTATAAGATATCATAAAATATAAACAAAATTTTTAAGGATAAAATTTATATGTTCATCATGTAAATTTATATTTAATTTTTAGGAGAGAAATAATTACCTTATAGGATTACACAATGATGATGCAGTGATTGTTTAATTAATGGAAATATTAAATAAATGATATTAAAAATATTAAAATAAATATAATTTTAAATAATTAATTTTATAAAATAATTTTATAGATACATTAGACAATTTAGTGATGTTTTATAACAATTGGTTAGAATTTATCTTGTTTTTATGATTTTTTTTAAAATTCAAGTAATGAATATTATCAAAATTTACAATAATGATATTTTAAAATAAATAATATTTTCTTAAATGGTATAAAATTCTTAAAAATTATTTTATAATGTATATAATTTCATTAATGATTCATTAATGGTTATTTTTTCATTTTATAGTAATTATATTAACCCTTAATGAGTAAAATCATATGTTATCACGGTAAGAGTTAAAGAGGTTAAATAAGGATTAAAGCCAAAAGATAAGGATAAAAAAATGTAAAAACTTATCTATATTTAGTTTGATTAATTAATTTTAACCCATAATCATAAAATATTATAAATAAATCAATTTTTATTGATTCTGAATATAAAATTAATTTATATTAATTTACTTTTTTGAAGGATTCCAAGAGTGCCCCTCCCCTCTCTTATAAAAAGGAACCATTTCTTCTCTTTTATTCACGCTTCAAGACCTCTTTGTTTTAAACATTATATACCTAGATCCATTCCTATAATCCATACCAACATTCTAGATCTCTTATTATATTTATAACACCATCCTTAGTGGTCTTAAGGTGTTAACCAAAGGAGGTGGTCGGAGGAAGAGGTATCATTTTTAATCAAGTGTTTCTGTTTTATTTCTTCATCCACTTCCTTCAAATATTCTTCAACCATGGTAAAATAATAACTACATTATAATCAATATAATTATATGTTATTATGTTTATATCATCACTAAAATCCATCTCCACTTCCATAAAATGGTAAAAAAAATTAATCGTTTGTTTGTATGATAAACTACCACCTTACGAACCAATATAATTTTTTACCATCACCATCTCTCAATAATGGTAATAATGATGGAATTAATGTTTATATATGATATTAATGAAATATTTATCATTATTGAATAAAAATTTATCATTTTCATTCTTACCTTTCCATGCACATAAAAATTATAATGTTTTTTTTGCGTACATGTGAACTATCACCTCCACGAAGTGTTGTGATTCATTTTTCATCACCACATCACATGGATGATATAAATAAGCATATTTAAATTATTAATATTATATTAATTATATTATTATAATTGATAAATATAAAAATATATTTACCTACTTTCTATACTGACCATTGAAAAATGAAAACGTTACTCATGCGTACGTATGACTTACCATCTCCATGATTGTAACATTGTTAATTTTTCATATCCATATTTAATGGGTGGATTTAAAAGTATAATTGAAGTAGAAAGGTTATTATTATTTCATAAATATTATTATGGATATGATGTACTAATTTTACATTGATTTTTGACATCATTCCAAAGTCATTTTTGACTCATGTACTAAATATCATCAAAACATCTGACGTGAACTTAAATAATTAAATAATTGTTATAACATGGTAATAAGTGATATAAAAGGAATAATAAACGTGAAAATTGTTTTCAATAAAGTAAATAATTAACCTAAGTTTATTATTCATGACTATAAATATTGTATGGGACAATTCAGACTCAAGTTAAGGTAATTCATCTCAATCTCCTTTAATTGAGGTATATTTTGATGTTATACACCCACCTACTTTTATGAGGTGTATATACAGCCCACTTTGACTTATAATATCATTAATTTATTTATTATAATTTTATTTAATGCTTTCTCAAATGTTATTATTTCATGGGGATTATGATTTAAATGTTCAAAGTGGTATGGGACACTTTGAATGTTTAAATATTTAATTTCAAAATATTTTTCTATATGTCGATGTTATTGATATTTATTTATATATTTATTTATATGTATATAAAATTATTATAAAAGAAATTTTATTTATATTTATAATTTCATTAAAAGGTTTTAAAAAAGTAATATTTTTATGTGTTTTATACGAAATTTTTTTACAAACAATAAAATGAATTTTTTATTCTTAACATACACGGTGACAACAAATTTTCCACTACTTTGACTATTATTTAATTTCTAACTTCCTTTGAAAGCTTACATATTTTATTAAATAAAAAACCCTCTTACCATATTTTTTGTAATTTTTATAACACCTTGACATTTTATGAGATATATTATTTGACATCTTGTGTTTTACACTACACCAAGATTAGCTTGCGCTGTACACAACATTGTATTTTCTTGCAGTATAAGCAACACTATTCTTGTCTTGTGTTGCACATAATTTTAAGTTATTTTGATAGAATTAATTTCCCAAAACACTAACTATATATTTTTTTCATTGTATAAATGAAATAAATTTGGATTATGTTATATTAAACACCAAAGTAATCTTTCACTACATGCAACACTAACATGGCTTACGTTACACGCAAGAGCGACCTTCCTCAATAGTTTGTGTTGTATGCAATACTGAGTATCACTAAACAACGATATATTATTAAAATATTATGTAAACTGGAATTTATGAATATTATTAACCACCTTTGGAATTTTATATAATATTATCATTCATCTTACACATGATATGAGAACAAAATCAATTTTCTGGATAAAAGAAGTATTTTTCAAAAAAAAATGCAATTTTACCGCCTTTTGATGGCGCACCCATTTTAAATCTAGTTTTTTGACACTTCTATAAGTTATATTTGAGAATATAAACTTTTTATTTGTAATCATGACATAAAAATTTACATTGGATAAATTTTTGATATTTTTCTGATAACTTTCATATTTTGATGAATAGTGAAAATATGCTAAATATTAATTAAAAACAACTTTTTTCATTGAAATAATATATATGGTTAAAATATATTATTTAATGTTTTCAAAGTATAAATATAATATATTTTTATATTTTAAGACAATTTAAGTCATTGTAATTAATTTTACATTGAACTCATATGTAGAAACATTTCAATCTCTTGCATCGTTTTAAACAAAAACCAATTTTTTGACAACGGGATTAATTTTAAATTAATTACTAAAACTTATAAGTTTTTAATTTTGAAAAATGGATTACATATTTTTAATTATTAGGTCCAAATTATGTTAATGGGATACTTTGATTTTTTTTCCATTATGAATAGTAACTTTGGTAATTATTTTTATTACCATAGTTAAAGGAAAATTGGGTAATTAAGGGTAAAAATAATATTATAAAATTACCCAAAAACCTTTCAAAATTCTATTAGATGAATAAAATTCTACCCATATCACATAAGGGTCGTAATAGATTCATTTTATAAACTTTTTTCCATGAAAATGATTAAATTATTATTAAAACAAAATAAATTGACAACATGTCACTCTCTTATATATTATAAGTGTAATAATTTTAATTTAGTGATAAACTTCATAAAACTTAGAAACTAAATAGTCACTAAAAATATAATTAAATTTTTTATATCATGTTAATTTCCCTATATTTTTTATATATTAATTAATTATCATTAATGATGACATAATTGAGATGTAAAGATTATATTATTAATAGAAATATCAAGTAAATGATATTAAAAAAATTAAAAGAAATATCATATGAACTAATTAATGTTCTCTATAAATTTTATAGGTGACTATGACATGTTAGGAGTGTATTAAATATTTTTGTTTGAATTTATCTTTTGTAAGGATTTTATTTAAAGTCTAATAAATGAAAAGTGTCAAAATTGACACTATTGACATTTTATAAACCTAACATTTTATTAAATTATTTAAAAATCATTAAAAATTAAAAATTACAAAGTGATAATTATAAGGTCAAAAATTTCATAAATTAATCATTTATGGTTAATTAACACCACATAAGTAAATATTAATTACTATTAAATATTTAGAATGTTATTACCGAAATTAAAAATTAATAGAATAACTAAGTGTCTATTAAATAGATAAGGATTAAATTGACAAAATAAGTTGTCCAAAATTTATCTTTTGATGATATTAAAACCCTATATAATCTCATATTATAATTTGGGACACTTTGGAGGTTTTTGGGTAGGGTTTGATTGTATTATAAATTAATATTTTTGAGAGTTTACTAAAGTGACCCTCTCCTCTCTTATAAAGGGGAACCTCCTCCCTCTCCTCTTAACTCCATTTTAAGCCTTAAATCTCGGTCAAAACCATCCCATTTATCTTATAAAATTCCCTAGTTATATTTTAGAGGTTCTATTCTTCTCAAAAGACCAAATCTTTTTCCCTTACAAGAAATTTAAAGGAGGCACATCGAGGAAGAGATAATCTCTTCTACCGATTCTTTCAAATTTATTTCTTCCTCTACTTCCTCTTATTTAGTTGTTTCATTATAAATTAATAAAATAAGTATCACTCATATGATGATATGTTATTATAAATATGAAACAACCCTATTTCACCTTCTATCCATTCTATGAAAAATTAAATCATCGTGTGTGCGTACGTACGGATTATCATCTCCATGTCGTGGTGTAATCTATTTTTCACCACCACCTTACATGGATGGGTATAATAGTGGAAATAATAAATATATATTATAATTATAACATGATAAAAATTATGAGATATTATACACTATACACTTCAATACCATTCAACAATTATGAGAACTATATCGTCGTCCGTGCGTACGTACGGCTTACCATCTCCACAACGTGATGAGATTCATTCTCCATGTTAACCACTCAATAATGATTATAAAGTATATATAATAAATAATCATGAAATATATGACATAATAATGTTACTGTATTTATGTATGTGTGTGTGTGTGTGTGTCTATATATTTCATTGACTTACTTCCATTCAATTTAATAAATAAACGAAAACATCGTTCATGCGTATGTACGGCCTACCGTCTCCATTAACAGTGTATTCCATTCCATTTATAGATCTATTATATATATTTATATACATAATATATATGATATATAAATCATGTTTTACGTTGTTTATGTAATTAAATCATCATCTATGTAATAATATCAAGAATAACAAGTCCAAACACGTTATTACCCAAAATGTTGCTTTAACATGGAATTAAAAAATGAACGGGTAATATGAATTCGTAAGTGAATCATATATGATATAATAAATATTATTATGGTTCTATTACAAGTTAATAATATTTTTAAACCCACTATACAGGAGTTTTGGACATGTAGGGAAGAAATTGGACCTATGGTAAGGGATAATTTTTCAATTTCATTTTTATCCTATATTATTTATACATAAGTATTTTCTGGGGATATATTTATGATCAATGTCCATTTTTTATAAAAATGTTTTCATAAAATGTTTATTATTATTCTATATATGTTTAATGTAATTTTTAACTATTTTTTACTTTTACTACATGGTATATAAGGAATCTTTCTTTTGTTTACCATAAAGGGTACTTTTTGACTTTTTCAGTAAAAGTATGAGGAGAATCTTTTTTAACATATACGGTATGAACAGATTTTTATGTCTTCTTAATAAATTATTTACATGAATATTCCTCTAAAATATTTCAATTTAATTTTCAACTAAAATTATTTTATTTTTAAATTTTGAGGCATTTTGAGAAAATAAAATGTTTTTGAAGAAGAAAGGATATTTTCCTCAAGAACTAAGTTCGAGTGGTTTATCAAAATTATTTTTCATATAAGATGGAACTCTTTAAATAGTGTTATGTTTCTATACCTATTATTACTCCGATTTAATTGTTTTAATGATGAAATGGTATTTTATATGGATTATGTTATGATGGAATGATGTTTAATAAACCCATTTTATTTCATGGGTTATGCTATAATGAATGATTTATGTTTTTGTGGCACATGTAATAATGATTTCAATATGAGATTAATGGGACCTATATCTCCATCTATTGCATTAGGTAAAGATTTATATCTCATGATATAGACATTACTAGAATAGCATGTAAATATGGTTCAGTAATACATGACTGGAATGGTAAGTAAACTCGGTTCAGTAATGGACATTGTCCACTATGATGGACTTAGAAGCAATTCTTTGGATACTATGGAAATAATATTATGTGCTTATTATTTTTCCATAATAACATGTTCTATTCCAATGCTACTCTATCATGGTTAATGTTCCTTTATGATCCATGCCTTACGTAGTTCCAAGATTCATGTCATTGGTCAAGATTTTGATGTTTAAACATTATGTTCATGTTTTTACGTTCAAATGTTTATGGTTTATTTTATGTTCTTCATGTTTACCCTTACTTATAATTTTAGATCACTCTTTCTATTTTTTCTTTTCCTCGGGATATAAAGAAAAGTTTTAGGTAGGCAAACAAAGGGGAAGATATTTATGGGATATGTTGAGGATCTTTCACCGTGATTAGAATATTATGTTCCAAGTTTCTAAAGAAACTAAACTAATACAGTGTTTTGGTATTTGTTTGTGTCATGTATTAAGTATTCCTAAAAAGAAATTTAATGTCCATGTATGTGAAACTTGGTTTCCTATAGTTGGTATCAGAGCGAAGGTTTATTTAACCATTGGAAACTAGGATGCGAAAACTTTTGTGAGATCTCTATAGATATTTCTAAGGTATGTCTAGGGATGTCCATAAGGTTAAGTATAATTATAGGTCATAGTCATAGAATTATGGTAAAAATCATGAATAACCTAGGATTAAAACTATGAAGTTAGTGATTGAAAGTACTCCCCCTTGATTATATTGCTTTCCTAGTATGACTGTTTTCCTATCGCACTATTCTTTTTGGGATTTAGACAATGGATAGAACTTGAAGGAATCGGTTTAATGATCAATGCACTGGGAAATGAAATGATTGTCCTCCTGAACATCCAATTGTTATAGGAGATAGAATAAAAAAGATTATTTCAATACTTACACAAGATATAAATCATTCTGGACTCCCAAATGAGCAGAGAAGGGAACAACATTCTATTGAGTCCTTCACAAGGAAATTTCCACCTTCTCTCAGTGGGTTTTCTATTCCACTTATTGCTAAAAAATGGATCAGTACAATTGAAAAGTTATTTTCCATCCTTCACTGTTTGGAACATGAAAAAGTCATTTTTGTTGTCTATCATTTAGAAGGTGAAGTAGACTAGTAGTGGACTCTAATTAAGAATACAAGGCAACAAGTTGAAATTGAATCCATGGAATGAAAAAAGTTGAATAACTTATTTTTCAACAAGTAATTCCCTCATATTCTTTAAAAAGTTATGGAAAAGGAGTTCCTTGAGATTAAAAAAGGATGATTAAATTTTGGTATATATGAGGCGAATTTTACAAGACTTTCAAGGTATGATTCTGGATTTATCATCCAACCTGAAAGTAAAGTTGATATATTCTTTAGTGGCTTAAAACCAAGTCTTTGAAGGGAATTATCTATAAGATACTTCAGTATATATGAAGATATTGTGAGTTGTTCTATCAAGGTAGAACTGGAAGTTTGTGTTACATATCCATCTCCAGGTTTTGACAAGAAAACACATATGGAGTTCAAGGGAAAATCTCAAAAAAATGGTGAAAAGAAGATAAATGTTTCCTTATGCTCAAAGTGTGGAAAGAAGAATGGTAGATATTGTCTTAAAGGGACTAGAAAATTTTTCAAGTGTGGAAACGACGGTCATCGAGTAGTTGAGTGCCGAAGTAATGGGAAAAAGGTTTCTAATGATTTGAATAGGGAAAAGACTACAGAGAACGGACCACCAACACTTCAATGCTACAAGTGCAAGGAAATAGGGCATTATTCTAACCAATTACCTAATACAAGGGTTAATGATGATCAACATCAGCAACCTATTAAAGAGAAAGACAAAGGGACTTCACATGCGATCACTTTTAGTGATGTTGAGTATTCCAACGAAGTGTTGGGAAGTCTTTATGTAATGGGATTACAAAATAGTGTTATGGAATCTCATTTATAGTATTATGGAATATTGGAATATCTATGTATTGGTTTATTGTGGTTTTCAATAATTATATGGTACTGGTAACCATGAAAAGTGATTGAAATATTTTTGGAAAGCACCTGATATGCACATAATGAAGGGATAAGGAGATAATGAGATGTTTGACAGTATTAATGAGATCATCACTGATATAAGGACAAAGTGATATCATGATTTGAGTATATAGAATTTTCAGTATGTGGAAATAGTTAATTTTCACAAAGTGTATGTTTTCACTAAGGTTCTATGATAATTCATGTCCTTACAATGATTTAAGAGAATAAATGAATGAGGAATTCACATGTTTTGAATGTAAAAATCAAGAACTACCAAATGAGATATTGGAGACAAATGTTAAGTCAATTTAGTTCACCTATTTCTAAAGTTTTATATTTTCAGTTTTTGAAAGGACTGTAATGTTATCCATTTATGGATAGTATAATCTATATTCATGTTTAAGTTTGTTAGATTAATGTATTGTCTCACCATAGATAGACTTATGTATATTTAATAACTTATGCTAACCTTTTTGTGATAGAGATATATGGAATGACCTATAATTATATTGCATGATCTTCTAACACTTCAAGAATGACAAATTCAACTTCATTTCTTTAAATAAGAGTTGATGTGAAAATTGTTCAGGTAATAATCAATGGTACTGAAATCAAGTAAGTATTTCTTCTAATTAAATAATTCTATAACATTTAGAAAAGGATCTTGAAAACCAAAAAAAATATCCTAGAACCTTATTATCCTATGAATTAGATGGTCCCTTAAATCATTGAATATTTATGGCTTTCTGGAAGTTAACTTTCTCCAAACCTTATTCTCTATCATTATCCATCATAACTTGATGGTTAAATTTCCCTTACATATCCATGTTTTTACTTCCTATCCATGTTATCCTATGTGGAAACATAGTGATTAGTTACTTTGGGTATCAGTTATATTTATAACATTCGTTATTAAAATTAAGTTTTAGTATTCCTTTTTACAATGTGTGTTTCTATGAAAGAAATTTTCATGTAGAAAATCATTTATAACCCCAACAAATTTCGAGGGAGAAATTCATTTTAATGAGCTTAAAATGTAACACCATGATATTTTATGAGATATATTATTTGATGTCTTGTGATTTAAACTACCCTAAGATTAGATTTCATTATATGCAACACCAAATTAGCTTGCAGTATACGTAACACTATTCTCATCTTGGGTTGCCCATAATTTTAAGTTCTTTTGATATAATTAATTTCACACAACACTGAGTATATATTTTATTCAATTTATAAATGAAATATGTTTAGATTATGTTATACGCAACACCAATGGAAGCTTTCACTACATGAAACACTCACATGTCCTATGTTACATGCAAGAGCGACCTTCCTCGACAGTTTGTGTGGTACGCAATACTGAGTTTCACTAAACAATGATATATTATTAAAATATTATACAAACTATATATTATTAATAGTATTGACCACATTTTGATTTTTTTAAAACATTATCATTCATCTTACACATGATATGATAAAAAATCAATTTTTTCGATTAAAGAACTATTTTTCAAAAAAATGTGGTTTTACGGCCTTTTGATGGCGCACCGATTTTAAATATAGTTTTTGACACTTATATAAGTTATATTTGGTAATTTAAAATTAGTATTTATAAGTGTTACATAAAAATTTACTTTGGATAAAAAAATTTATTTTTCTGATAACTTTAATATTTTGATGAATAGTGAAAATATGCAAACTTTTAATTGTAAAAACCTTTTTCATCGAAATACTTTATGTGGTTAAAATATATTATTGAATGGTTTTAATGTATAAATAGAATATATTTTTATATATTAAGACATTTTAAGACATTATCATTAATTTTACATTGAATTCATATGTAGAAACATTTCAATCTTTTGCTATGTTTTAAATAAAAACCAGTTTTTTCGACAATGGGATTAATTTTAAATTAATTAATGAAAAATTTTTGTTTTTAATTTTGAAAAATTGATTCCATATTTGTAATAATTAGGTAAAAATTTTGTTAATGGGATACTTTTTTTTGGCATTATAAATAGTAACATTGGTAATTATTTTTATTACCATAGTTAAAGGTAAATCGGGTAATTAAGGGTAAAAATAATATTATAAAATTACTGTAACACCTGCCAAAATACTATTGGATGAATAAAAGTCGAGAAATATCACCTAAGGGTCTGAATAGATTCATTTAATGGACTTTTTTCCCTGAAAATTATGTAATTATTATTAAAACAAAAGAAAGTGACAACATGTCACTCTCTTATATCTTATAAGTGTAATAAATTTAATTTAGTGATAAAATTCATAAAACATAAAAAGTAAATATTCCCTAAAAATATAATTAAATTTTCTATATGTTTTAAATTTATTTAGAATTTTATAGATTAATTAATTATCATTAATGATGACACAAAAGTGATGTAAAGGTTATTTTATTAATAGAAATATCAAATAAATGGTTTGAAAAATATTAAAATAGATATCATATGAACTAATTAAAGTGATCCATGATTTTTTAGATTACTATGACATGTTAATAGTGTATTAAATATATTTTTTTTTGAATTTATATTTTGTGAGGATTTTATTTAAAGTCTAATAATTGAATAGTGTCAAAATTGACAATATGGATATTTTATAAACATAACATTTTATAATCATAACATTTTATTAAATTATTTAAAAATCATAAAAATATTTAAAAAATAAAAAGTGATCATGATAAGGTCCAAAATGTCTTAAATTATCCATTTATGGTCAATTAATATCACATAAGTAAATATTCATTACCATTAAATATTTAGAATGTTATTACCAAAATTAAAAATTAATAGAATAACTGAGTGTCAATTAAAAAGATAAGGATTAAATTAACAAAATAAGTTGTCCAAAAATTTATTTTTTTATGATATTACTACCCTATCGCATCTATTATTATAATTTGGGACACTTGGGAGGTTTTTTGTTAGGTTTTTATTTTATTATAAATTTATATTGTTGAGAGTTTCTAAAGTGCCTCTATCCTCTCTTATAAAAGGGCACCTCCTCCCTCTCCTATTCACTTTATTTTAAGCCTTAAATATTGAAAAAAAAACCTACCAATTAATCCTTTAAACTAACATAGTTACATTCTAGAGGTTTTTGTCTTCTCAAAAGACCAACTATAGTGCCCTAAGAGGAAATTTAAAGGAGGCATGTCGAGGAAGAGGTAATCTCTTCTACAGATTCTTTCAAATTTATTTCTTATTCTACTTCCTCTTATTGAGTTTTTTCATTATAAAGTAATAACATCAGTATAAATAATTTACCTATATTTTATTATAAATATGAAACATCCATATTTCACCTTCTATCAATCCTATGAAAAACTAAATCCATGTGCGTGCATGCGTACGGATTACCGTCTCCACGCCGTGGTGTAATCTGTTTTTTACCATCATCTTACATGGAAGGGTATAATGGTAGAAATAATAAATATATATGAATATTATAAAATGATTTAAATTCTGAGATATTATACACCATACAATTCAATACCATTCAACAATTATAGGAACGATATCGTTTCTCGTGTGTACGTACGGATTACCGTCTCCACAACGTGATGAGATTCATTCTCCACGTTAACCACTCAAGAATGATTATAAAATATATATAATAAATAATCATGAAATATATGACATAATAATTCTACTAGATTTATTTATATATTTATATTTCATTTTCTTAATTACATTCAATTTAATAAGTAAACGAAAACAGCATTCATGCGTAAGTACGGCCTACCGTCTCCATGAACGGTATATTCCATTCCATTTATTGATCTATTATATATATTTATATACTGAATATATATGATATTTAAATCATGTTTTAAATTCTATAGGTAATTAAATCATGATTTATGTAATAATATCAATAATAACAGGTCCAAACACATACGATAAATAAAACAATTTTTACCCAAAACGTCGCTTTAGTATGGAATTAACAAATGAATGGGTAGTATAAAGTCAAAAGTGAATCATATATGATAACATAAATATTATTACGGTTTTGTTACAAGTTAATAATATGTTTAAACCAACTATATAGTAGTTTCATACATGTATGAAATAAATTGGATCTAAGGTAAGGGATGATTTTGTAATCTCATTTTTATCTGAGATTGTTTATACATAAGTATTTTCTGGGGATATATTCATCATCCATGTCCATGTTTTATAAAAAAAAATCATAAAATCTTTACTATTCTTATATGTATGATTAAAGCCATTTTTACCCATTTTTTACCTTTACTACATGGTATGGTAGGAATCTTTCTTTTGTTTACCATACAGGGTACTTTTTGACTTTTTCGGTGAAAGTACGAGGAGAATTTTTTTTAACTTATACGGCATGAATATATTTCTACGTCTTATTAATGCCTTATGTCCATGAAGCCTAAAATACACTATTTCAAGTTTATTTTCAACTAAAATTATTTTCTTTTAAAATTGTGCGTCATTTTGAGAAAATAAATCTTTTTAAAGAAGAAATGATATTTTTCTTAAGAACTATGTTCAAGTAGTTTATCAAAATTATTTTTCATCTAAGATGAAACTATTTAAATAGTGTTATATTTATATCCCTATTATTACTCTGATTTGATTTTTTTACTGATGAAATGGTATTTTATATGGATTATGTTATGATGTAATGATGTTTAAGAAACCCATTTTATTTCATGGGTTATGCTTTGATGAATGATTTATGTTTTTGTGGAACATGTAACAATAATTTCAATATGATATGGTTGGTACCTATATCTCCCTCCAATGAATTGGGTAAATATTTATATCTCATGAGATATACATGACTGGAATGGTAGGTAAATCCAATTCAGTAATACATGGTTGGAACGACAAGTAAACCTGGTTCAGTAATGGAATTTGTCCACTATAATGGTATTTGCAGCAATGCCTTGGATAATATGTAAATCACATTATGTTCTTTTTAGTTTTCCACAAATACATATTTTTTTCCAATGAAATTCTATCATGGTTAATGTTTCTTTATGATCCATTCCTTATCTACTACCATTATTTATGTCATTACTCAAGATTTTGATGTTTAAACATTATGTTCATGTTTTTACGTTCAAATATTTATGGTTTGTTTTATATTCTCCATGTTTACCCTTACTAAGCATTTGATCTCACACTTTATATGTTTTTTCTAGGATATAAAGAATGTTTTTAAGTAGGAAAACAAAGTGGAAGATCTTTATGGGAGATGTTGAAGATCTTTCACCTTGATTAGAATATTATGTTCTAAGTTTCCAAATACACTAAAATAATATGGTCTTTGGGAATTTTTTTGTGTCATGTATTAATTATTCCGCAAAAGAAATATAATGTCTATGTACGTCAATCTTGTTTCCCTAAACTTTTGGTATTCAAAATGGGTTTTCAAAGAAAATGGTATTTTGGTATTGAAAATGTTTTTTTAAAAGAGAGGGGTATTATTATCTGAAAGTGTTTTTTATATGAGTTTAATAAGAGTTTTTCAAAGGGATTTATGATAAAATTGTTTTATTAATTATATGGTACTTACTAATTATATGAAATGGATGATCTAAATATATCTCATGCATGGGGTGGACCAGATAGCACCAAGTAATCCTGTTATAGCTTAACATTGGGTTGACCAAATAGCATCGGGAAATACCGTTATAGCTTAACTTGGGTGGCCCATATAGTGTCGGGTAATCCAATTACAAATTAAAATGTGGTGTCCTAGATAGCTCTAGTTAATCCCACAACATCTAAATTAGGTAATGATAATATTGGAATTCAACCATATGTTTATTCCATTTGAAAAGGTTTTGAAATGTTTTTAAAGGGTTTTATCTATATGATGCCCTAAGTCACCAAAATAATTTTTAATTTCCTTCTATGGGTTTTAAAATGTGTGTTTTTTTCATGTGAAATTTTTTTATTTAATATTCTAAAATAACATTTAAGATAAAGGTAAATGTTATATTTCTTTTCCTATTTTTTACCAAACTAACAGTTTCCTTTCTTTTTATATCCCTTACTACTCATCTGAAGTTTTTAAAATGTCTTTCATGAGGTTTAAGGGGGAATTGTTACAAGTATGAGATCAAGGGTATGATTGTGAAGATTTTTCATAAAGACAAATCATTTTATATTTTAAACAGTTTTATATTATAGAAAAAATGGATTCCATGTATAAGTGTTCACTTGTAATTTATGGGTTTACTTTGTAAGAGTTTTTCATAATTCTATAAAAATATAAACTTAAAATATCACCAAGTGTGAATTCTAGTTCAAAAACACTAGGATATTTAATATTTAAGGGTAGTTACTTATAGGTGTTATCAAAGGATGTTTTAGAAAACTTTAGATATTAGAATAGTATTAATAACATGCCCTATAAGATTTAGCTTTATGGTTAAGTTCAAATGATGTATCATTTTAAGATTACCATATTGTTTCATCTAATGTATTCTTGTTTTAGAATCGTTTTCCATAGAAAAAATAAGTAATATATCATGGGAAGGAATCTATAGGAAAATAATCTTCCAAATCATCATCCCAATATGGTTGGAATTATAACCCTAGTATGTGTTATCTCAGATGACCTTCGTACATTCATTTCTTTATTTTAAAGTGGAAGTTTTATTGACCCTTATTCAAATGTGGGGTATCAATAAAGGTACTTTGAAAGGTCAAAGAATATATACTAAGATAAAGTTCAAATTTAGATGATGTAATTTATTCAAGGGGTAGAATGTAAGATCTTAAGTTTTTAAAAGGAAACACTATGTTCGATAGAGTACATGATATGCCACATTAATTTTAAATGAATGACTAGATATTATTATTTAATATGGTAGTTATCGCAAAGCCATTAGAATAGTGGGTATAAACAAGATTAAATGAATTATGAAAATATAGTTTACACATGTATATATAATTAATTCTTTAGTTACCAATTAATTATAAATGAAAATAAAATCCTTATTTAAATAAAAGAAAAAAATTATGAAAAAATATTTAAATATGCACAAGTGTGTTTTATACTAATAAATAAACAAATAAATATTATTTTATTATATTAATGAAATTTATAATTTATAAATTTTCATTTTTAACATTCATCTGATGAGTTTTCTAGACATGATATATGAACAAATCTAATTTTACTCATAAAAGATGTGGTTTTCTAAAAAGGCAGTTTTACCACCTTTTGATGATGCACTTTTTTTAAATCCAGTTTTTAATACTTTTATAAATACTATTTTATAAAATAAAATTATTATATGATAGTTTAATATCAAAATTTAATTTGGTTGATTTTTTGTTATAAGTTTAATGTTTTAATTAATAGGGAAAAATACTGAATTTTAATTAAAAATAGATTTTTCATCTAAAAAATATATAGTGTTAAATTATATATTTTATTAGTTTAAAAGTATAATTATATTTATTTTATATCATTTAATCTAATTTAGTTAATTGGAATCAATTTCACATTGAATTTGGATATACAAAATTCAATCTTTTGAATGTTTTCACTTTAAAAAACTTTGATTTCTCGTTCCGTCAAAGGGATCATTTTTAAATTAAATACTTAAAATTATTTGAATTTAATTTTCAAAAATGTATTCTATATTTGGAATCATAATTTTCAAATTTAGTTAATAATTTATTTCTATTTTTGGATAATATGAATAGTAACTTTAGTAATTTTTATTACCATTGTTAAGGGTAAATTAGGTAATTAAGGGTAAAAAATAATATGATAAATGTTATAAAATTATCCTAACACATTTATTTATTTTAATTAATGAGATATTTTAGACCAAAATAATTCTTGGGATGATTTTAGGACCTATTGGAGCCACTTGTATGGATTTAATACCATTATAGTGTTTTATTTTATAGAAAAGTCAAAGATGGCATACTTATGTTTTAATAACTATAACATTTTTAATATATGGTTATTTAGAATATATATTTGACTATAAATTGTATTTATAAAGATATAAATTTTATCTTCATTTTGGAAATTTATTTTTAAAGTTTCCGGAAAGAAATAATTACCCTAAAGGATTACATAATGATAATACAATAATTGTTTAATTGATGGAAATATCAAATAAATGGTATTAAAAATATTAAAATAAATATAATTGGAATAATTATGGTTATAAAGCAATTTTATAGATTTACTTGACATATTAGTGATGTTTTATAATAATTTTTTTGAATTTATGTTGATGTTATGATAAATTTTAAAAATTCACATAATGAATAGTGTCAAAATTGACATTAACGATATTATAAAATAAATAATATTTAATTAAATGATATAAAATTCATAAAAATATAAAATTAAGAAAAATTATTGGTATGAGGTTTAAAATTTAATCAATTATTCATTTATGGTTTGTTTGGAATTTTATAGTAACTATATTAACCCTTAAAGAGTAAAAACACATGTTATCACAGTAAGAATTAAAGAGGTTAAATAAGGGTTATAGACAAAAGATAAGGATTAAAAATTTGTAAAAACTTATATAATTTTAATTTTATGAAGTTATTTTGACCCATAGTCATCATATTTTTATAATAAATTAGTTTGGATCCATTTTTAATATAAAATTAATTTATATTAATTTAATATTTTGAAGAATTCCAAGAGCGCCCCTCCCCTCTCTTATAAAATGGGAACATATTATTCTATTTTATTAAGATAGAAAAACCTATTTGGTTCATCCATTATCTTCCCAAATACCTTCCTATAATCCATAACTACATTCTATAGCTCTTATTTTAGGTATAAAACCATCCTTAGTGGTCTTAAGGTGTTAAACAAAGGACTCAGTTCGAGGTAGAGGTATTTTTTTTAATCAAGTGTTTCTATTTTATTTATTCTTCCCCTCCTTAAAATTTTCTCCAAACATTATGAAATAATAATTATAATGTCATCAATATACTTAGATTTTATTATGTATATATCATCACCTAAATTCATATCCACTTCCATCAAATGGGAAAACAATTAATAGTTTATGTGTACGGTGAACTACCACCTTGTGAACTGATATAATTCGTTTCCATCACCATCTATCAAAACTGGTTATAATGATGGAATTAATTTATATATGATATCAATGAAATATTTATAATTATTAAATAATAATATATCATTTTCATTCTTACCTTTCCATGCATATAAAAAAGATAATGTCATTCCTGTGTACGTGTGAACATCACAACTACGAAGAGATATGATTCATTTTTCATCACCACATCACATGGATGATATATATAATTATATTTAAATGAGTAATATGATATTAATTATATTATTATCATTTTTTGAAGATAAAATAATACTTATCTTCTCTTCATAGTGATCATTGAAAAATGAAAACGTTACTCATGTATATGTACGGCTTACCATCTCCATGATTCTAACATAGTCCATTTTTCATATCCATATTTAATGTATTTATTTTAAAGTATAATTTATTTTTAAAAGTTATTATTATATCATGAATATTTTTTTTAGATGATGTACTAATGACCACTTTGACTATTGATGTCATACAAATGTCATTTTGGACTCATGTATAGAATATCATCAAAACGTCTGACATGAACTTAAATAATTATGTAATTGTTATAACATGGTAATAAGTTATATAAAAGGAATAAAAAAACCTTAAAATTTTTATCAACAAATTAAATAAATAAACTAATTTTATTATTCTGAAATATAAATATTGTACATGACGATTCAGAATCAAGGTAAGGGACTTCGTCATAATCTCCTTTCATTGAGACATATTTTGATGTTATAAACCCACCTTATTTTATGCAGACCCATTTTACTTATAATAACATTAATTTATTTATTATAATGTTATTTAATGTGTTTTTGAATTTTATTCTTTCATGGTGATTATTATTTAAAAGTTAAAAGTAGCATGGGACACTTTGAATGTTTAAAGATTTAATTTCAAAATATTTTTCTCCATGTAAATATTCTTGATATTTACTTTAAATATTTATTTATATGTATATAAAATTATTATAAATGAAATTTTATGTCAATTTTTAATTTCATTCAAATCTTTTCAAAAGGGATATTTTTACATGTTTTATACAGAACGTTTTAAAAAACAAAAAATATAATGTTCTAATATTAACATACATAGAGACAATGAATTTTATGCCACCATGACAATTATTTAATTTCTAGATTCCATTGAAATATTCAATATTTTATAAAATTAAAAACATATTCCCTTATTTTTGTAAATTTTTGTATGGTTTTTTAAATAAAATGGTGTTTTGGTATTGAAAATGTTTTCATAAATATAGGGGTATTATTTCATGAAAGTGTTTTTCATATAAATTTAATAAAAAAAATTCAAAGGGATTTATGATAAAAGTGTTTTATTAATGATCTGGTGCTTTATAATTATGTGAAATGGGTGATCCTGATATATCTTATACATGGGGTGGCCCAGATAGTGCTAGGTAAGCTTGTTACAGCATAATATGAGCTGGCCTAGATAGCATCGAGAAAGCATGTTACAACTTAACATGGGGTGGCCCAAATAACAACAGGTAAGCCCGTTACAACATAACATGGTGTGGACCTATAGCACTGAGTAATCCCATGATATATTAATTGGGTAATATTAATATTTTAATTCAGACATATGGTTATTCTAATTTAAAGGGTTTTGAAAGGGTTTTATGTATATGATATTTTAAGTCACCTAAAAGATTTTTAATTACTTGATATGGGTTTTAATGATTTTATTTGAGAAAATGTGTGTGATTTTTCGGAAATAAATGTTTTATTTCATATTATTAAATATAATTGAAGATAAAGGTAAATTATATATGAGTTTTCAGGAATTTACTAAACAAATGGTTTCCTTTCTTTTTATATACCTTAAATAACTTTTGTGCTCATAACAAGATTTTAAAATTTCGTGTACATGGTTTAAGGGGGAGTGGAGACAAGGATGAGATCAAGGGGATAATTTTGAAGATTATTCATAAAGAAAAATAATTTTCTATTTTAAATAGTATTATATTTTGTAAAAATGGATATTGAGTTTAGGTTTCCACTTTTAATGTACGGGTTTACTTTGTAAGAGTTTTTACTAATTCTATAAAACTATAAACTGAAAATATCCTTGAGTGTGAATTTTAGTTCAAAAACACTAGGATATGTAATGTTTAAGGTCGGTTCCTTATAATTATTTATTTATTTTATCTACAATTGTTCTTGGTCAATGGTGTCATTCTATTTGAGAGGTATCTTTTTGGGAAGTCTTTGGGTGGCGGTATTTGTTTCCCTCCTAGTCTTAGTTCTGATTCTCAAGGATGAGAGTTGTTTTACTGGTATATAATGTAAGGGTCTGAGTTTCCTGAATCCTTTCCTTTATGTATTTCCAAGGCTTAGAGGTATGGAAAGGAAGTTTAGATGTTTTTTGGGGGAGATAGTTTGGATTTTTTTATCGAGAGGTTCATTACACTGTGATGGTAGGCATGGTGGTTGTAACACCCCGAGATTTTATGAAAAATATTCTTTTAATTTCATTAATGTCTTGTGCTACACCAAGATTACATTGCGCTATACACAACACCGTATTAGCTTGTAGTATACGCAACACTATTCTTCGATCATGTTACACACAATTTTGATAATAGTTATTCTACGCAAAATTGAGTATATATATATATTCAATGTATAAATTAAATATGGTTGGATTCTGTTATACGAAACAACAAAGGATTCTTGCATAGCACACAACCCTGATTTGGCTTGCATTACACGCAATCACGACCTTCCTCGATAGCATGTGTCGTACGCAATACTGGGTGTTACTAAACAACGATATATTATTATAATATTTTTATGAACTAGCCTTTATGAATATTATTAACTAAAATTTGAATTTTATAACATTATTATTCATCTTACACATTTTCTAGAACATGGTATAAGAACAAAATAAATTTTTCGGGTAAAATAAGTATTTTTCAAAAACTGCAGTTTTGACGCCTTTTGATGGTGCACCTACTTTAAATCTAGTTTTTGAAATGTTTATATGTTCAAATTGACAAAATAAATTCTTCTTTTGAATCAGGATATAAAAATTTACATTAGATAAAGTTTTGATATTTTTCCGATAACTTTCATATTTTAATGAATAGTAAAAACACGTTATATTTAAATTAAAAACAACTTTTTTCATCGTAATATCTTATGTGGTTAAATTATAATATTTAATGGTTTTAAAGTATAAATAGAATATATTTTTACCATTTAATATAATGTATGTCATTAGCATTGATTTTACCTTGAATTCGTAGGTTAAATCAATTCAATCTTTTGCAATGTTTTAAAGAAAAAACCTGTTTTCTTTCGACAACGGGATTAATTTTAACCTAATTTCTGCAACTTTTGTGTATTGAATTTGGAAAAATTGATTCCATATTTGGAATCAGTGGGTCCAAATTATGTTAATAAGCTACTTTTTATTTTTGGGAATTATGAATAGTAACTACGGTAATTTTATTTACCATGGTTAAAGGTAAATCGGGTAATTAAGGGTAAATATAATATTTTAAAATTACCCTAAAAATTTTCAAAATCCTATTGGATGACTAAATGTCGACCCATATCACCTAAGGGTTGGATTAGATTCATTTAATTAAACTTTTTCAATGAAAATAATTTAATTATTATTAAAACCAAAGAATGTGACAACATGTCACTTTCTTAAATCTTATAAGTATAATAATTTTAATCTAGTGATAAACTTTATGAAACTTCGAACATGAATAGTCTACAGAAATCTAATACAATTATCTACATCATAGGAATTTATTTAGAATTTTTATGGATTAAATAATTATCATTTATTATGACACAAATATGATGCAGTAATTGTCTTATTAATGAAATATTGACATAATTGATGTTATAAATGCCCAAATAAATGTAATTTGAGACTTTTTATGACTTGCACTAATTTTCTAGGTTAATATGAAATGTTATTATTAATTTAAGTAACTTTTTTCGAACTTATCATTCTGTTATAAATTTCATAAAAATCATGTACCAAATAGTGTCAAAATTGACATAAATTAGTTTTTTAAAAAAATATTATATTATTAATTGTTATTTTATTCCTAAAAATATAAGGTTCAGCCAAATGAATTATATAAGATTGTATATATTAATAATAAACAACTTGTGGTTCTTTTGGCTTGATATAGTAAGTTTATTAACCATATAGTGTAAGAAAACAAAAAGACATGGTAAAAGTTAAATTATTTAACTTAGAGTTAAATCTAATTGATAAGGTTAAAATAATAACCTAAACTTGTCTAAATACTATTTTATGAGAGTATTTCGACCAATCCCCACTTTATATACTAAATAAGACCCTTTGGAACCATTATAAACCGAATTTTACCTTAATATAAAATAATATTTTGAGGTTTTCCTAAGGTGCCCCTCTCCTCCCTTATAAAAGGGCACCTCCTCCCTCTCCTCCTCACACCAATTTGAGCATTCAAGCTCGTCAAACCCCTGCCAAAATCTCTTATCCACTTCCCTAGTATAATCCTAGAGGTATTGGTCTTCTGCAAAGACCATCCTTAGTTCATTAAGTGGAGGTTAAGTGAAGGTGCGTCAAAAAGAGGTAATATCCATAACCGATCTTTTTCAATTTCTTTCTTCTTCAACTTCTTCTTATTTAGTTGTTTCATCATAAAGTAATAAAATCAGTATTTCTTATATACTGATATGTTATTATAAATATGGAAAAAATCTAATTAACCTTCTATCCATCCTACGGAAAAAGGAAATCACTGCGCGTGCGTACGTACGGAATACCGTCTCCACGCCGTGGTGTAATCTATTTTCCGCCACCACCTTAATTGGATGGGTATAATGGTGTAATGAGTAACTATATATGATTATTATAAAGTGATATTGATACTGAAGTATTATACATACACTTCAACACAATTCCACGACCATGGGAACGATATCATCACTCGTGCATACGTACGGACTACCGTCTCCACGACGCGATGAGATTCATTCTCCACATTAACCATTCAGGAATGATTATAAAGTATATATAATGAATAATAATGAAATATATGACATGTTAAATGTACTGGATTTATTTATATATATATATATGTATGTCATCTACTTACTTCCATTCAAGACAATAAGGAAAGGAAAACAGCGTTCATGCGTATGTACGGACTACCGTCTCCATGAACGGTGTGTTTCATTTCATTTATCAATCTATTATATATATATATATATATATATATATATATACTGAATAGCCGCTTCGGTGGTGGCGTAGTGGTGCAGGGTCGAGGGCCATACAAACGGTGTTCGGTGAGGTCTGGGGTTCGATTCCTGGGAGCCCGCTCTTGGGGGAATTTCCGCCTCCCATGTACCACTCGTCTTGCCGGGTCACCCGGTGTCTCACCGGGTGGGCAGAATGGGCGCACTTCACCTAGCTGACGGATTGCTGTGACGAACCATCGCTGATCGAGGTGTTACCCCGCGGGACGCAATGTCATCTCGGCTGACAACGGCTCCTCCCCGGCTGGGGCATCCCCGGATGATCTCTTCGTGGGGAGGGGGGTTCCTGAGTGTGGAGGGTTCGAAAAGGCCACTCTCGGGAATTCCCTTTTTAAAAACTAAACTATATATATATATACTGAATATATATGATATATAAATCATGTTTTATATTCTAGAAGTAAGTAAATCATGATATAAGTAATAATAATGTCAAGAACAACAAGTCCAAACACCTATGATAAATGAAACGATTTTACCCAAAACGCTTCTTTAACATGGAATTTACAAAAGAAAGGGTAATATAAAGTAATAAGTGAACCATATATGATATCATAATAATTAATATGATTCTTTAATAAGTTAATGACATTATTTAAATCATTATACAGGAGGTTCGGATACGTACAAAGCATATCAGACATAAGGTAAGGGAAATATCACAATCTCATTTTTATCCGAGATTGTTTATATTTTGGAATTTAATGGGGTGTATTTTATCATCCACATCCATGTTTCCTCAATATGTAATATTATTTCAATCCACCTACAATTGTTTAAATCCAATTTTACCCTTCGGTGAGTTTTTAGTAAAAGATATGAAAGGAATCTTTTGTCGTTTTTCGTACGATGTTTTTTTTTTGACTTTTCCGACAAAAGTATGAGAAGAATGTTTTTTTTAACTTATACGGCATGAATGGATTTTTAAAACATTATTTCTAAGAAGATTCCTTTACAAGTTTTCAAGTTTCTTTTTAATCAAATTCTTTTAGTTTAAAATTTTATGACATGTTAAGAAAGGAAAAAATGTTTTTGAAGAAGAAAGGATATTTTCCTCAAGAATGGAGTTCAAGTGTTTTATCAAAATTATTTTCTATATAAGATAATAAAGGGTTATGTTTTTATCCCTATTATTACATTGATTTTATTATGTTGTGATTGAATTATTTTTATGAATTCCTTTATCTTATATGAATTTTTTTATGATGTCCTGATGTTTAAGATTCCCATTTGTATTACATGGGTTATGTAATGATGTATGATTTATGATTTTGTGGCACACATAAGAATGGTATCATTATGAGATGGGTGGGACCTATATCTCCCTCCAATTCATTGGGTAAAGATTTTATATCTCATGATATAGACATGGCTGGAATGGTAGGTTATACCGATTCAGTGAAACGGGACTGAAACGAGGGTGACTCGGTTCAGAAATGGACTTTGTCCACTAAGATAGTCTTGGCAATAAGTCTGGACTAATAAGATATGATTCTCTATGATTATGTGTGTATTCCACAAAGTTTCATGTTTTAAGTTATGATTATTGGGATTACATTTCACTACTATGATTTATCCCATGTTATGAAATTATGCTCTCTTTTGCAGGTTAAGATTTCCAAAAGTTATGTTCTTATGAATATGATGTGATTGATATTTCTTTTGTTTACCCTTACTGAGCATTTTATATCACCCTTTTTATGTTTTATTTTCCCCAGGATATAATGAAAGGTTTTTGGTAAAAAAAAAGGAATATCTTTATGGGAGATGTTGAAGATCCTTCGCCATGATTAGAAGATTATATTCCGAGTTTCCAAAGACACTAAACTATTACGGTCCTTGTGTGTGTGTTTTTGTTATGTACTAAGTATTCCTCAAAAGTAATGTAATGTCTATGTACGTTAAGCTTCGGGTCTCTACAGTTGGTATCAGAGGAAAGGTTTAGTCAACCTTTGGAAACTAGGATGCGAGAACTTTAGTGAGATCCCTAGAGATATTTCTAAGGTATGTCTAGTGATGTCCCTAAGGATAAGTATACGTATAGGATATAGTCCTAGAACTATGGTAATGATCTTATAATTTAACCTAAGATGTTAGATATTGAAGTTACTCCCCCTTTATTATGATTTTTGACTCTAACACTATTCTTTTTGGGTTTTAGAAAATGGCTGGAAACAAGATGATTCAAGATAATGGAGGATATTATGGACAATGGAATGATATTCTTCATGAGAAACCAAATGAAATGGGATTTAGAAGTCCAACCATCATTATTATGCCGAATCAGCAATCTCATAATATGATCAATAAACTCAAATTTGGTAAGTTTCCTGACTCGGCTAATAAGAGAAAGATGGAGTTTCATGATGATCATAGAGGAAAGAAAGTTCAATTTACCCTATGTAAATCGTGTGGGAAGAGGCATCAAGGAGAATGTTTCAAAGGAACTGAAAGATGCTTTGGGTGTGGAAAAGAAGACACAAAGCCAGTAAGTGCAAAGTAAAAGGTTCAGTTAACACCATGGATGAGGATAATGGTATTGCTATGACATCAACAATGGTTAAATGTTTTAAATGTGGAATGTACGGGCATTATGCAAACCAATTCCCTAAGGTAAAGTCTCATGAAGAGAATCAGTATGGTCGTATGGGTAGTATTTATGTTGATGATGATGAAGAGACTACAAATGATATGTGAGATAAAAGAATTGTTGAATCTCGATCAATGGTTTAAGAATGTAGTGGAATGATTACATGTTTATCATGTGTAATGTTGTATAAGTAATCTCATGGTACTATGGAATAAAGAGACATCTAAGGATTGTTACACTGTTGTCTTTCCTTGAGTTTTGAAAGTGTATGATTAATGGTACCAGTATCCATGAAAGATTATTCATATATTTTTTGGAATTTAGATGATATGCGCATAATGAAGGGATAAGAAGAAAATTAAATGTTTGATAGTATTCATGAGCTCATGAATGATATAAGGAAATAGTTATATCATGGTTTGAGTATATAGAATTTTGGGTTTTTGGTATGTGGAATGCGTTAACTTTTGACAGCACTCATGTTTTTACTAAGATTCAATGGGTATTCATTTTTCAAGAGATTACATGATTATGGTATTCACATGACTGGAATGTGACGAACAAGATATATGAGGGATAAATGATGGAATTCACATGATCATTTTCTCTATACTATGAGCTTGGACCGAAGTATTTTGGATAAGCCTAAAGATTGGAATGGATTATGTTGGACATAAGTTAGTATTGTTTAAGGATAGAACCTTTTTTCGATATTATTGATGGGATGATATAGTAATGTAGTTTTGGAAAAAGGACAACCTGCAGAACGGGCGACAGCCCATTGTGTTGGACAAGGCTGTGGGAATCGAACCCACAACCGAAGTGCGACTGGCCTTTATCGCCTACCACTGGCCTACAGGAAGTCCCTGGTTAGTATAAACTAGTTTTATTTTATTAAGCGGTATGATATATGAAGTATAAGTTCATTTTTGGAACCATATATGATTAATCTAACCATAAGATGGACTTATAACTTTTTCTAACCTTTTGTTTGAAAGAGATGGAATGACCCATCATTCTATCACATGATCTGCTAACACATCACGAATAACAAATTCAACTTCATTTCTTTAAGGGATGAAGTGGAAATTGTTAAATTCACGAACAACAGTGAGATTGTACCAAAATCATGCAAGTATTTCTTTTAATTCATCAACTTTAGGGAAATGATCTTGAAAACCAAAAATGTTGTCCTAGTTCCCTTATATCTAATTAATCAAATGGTACCTTAGATCATCACAAATCAATATCTTTGTGATTGTTGGCTTTTTTATAGCCATGTTCTCTACCACTCTCCATCAGAACTTGATGGTTAGATTTTTCTTCCATATCCGTATTTTCACCTATGTTCTCCTACGTGGAAACCCCGTGATGAGTTAATTTGGGTAACCGTTACATTTCATACTTTAGTTTTTAAAATCCATGTTTTGGTATTCCTTTTTACGATGTGGGTTTCTATTAAACAAACTTTCGAGTAGTAAACCATTTATAACCCCGATGAATTTCGAGGGCGAAATTCATTTTAAGGGGGGTAGAATGTAACACCCCTAGATTTTATGAAAAATATTCTTTTAATTTCATTAATGTCTTGTGCTACACCAAGATTACATCGCGCTATACGCAACACCGTATTAGCTTGCAGTATACGCAACACTATTCTTGGATCGTGTTACACACAATTTTGATAATAGTTATTCTACGCAACATTGAGTATATATATATATATATATAATGTATAAATGAAATATGGTTGGATTCTGTTATATGAAACAACGAAGGATTCTTGCACAGCACGCAACCCTGACTTGGCTTGCATTACACGCAATCACAACCTTCCTCGATAGCGTGTGTTGTACACAATACTGGGTTTTACTAAACAACGATATATTATTATAATATTATTATGAACTAGCCGTTATGAATAGTATTAAATAAATTTTGAATTTTATAAAATTATTATTCATCTTACACATTTTCTAGAACATGGTATAAGAACAAAATAAATTTTTCGGGTAAAATAAGTATTTTTCAAAAAATGCAGTTTTTCTGCCTTTTGATGGCGCACCCACTTTAAATCTAGTTTTTGAAATTTTTATATGTTCAATTTGGAAAAATAAAATTCTTCTTTTGAATCAGGATATAAAAATTTACATTAGATAAAGTTTTGATATTTTTCCGATAACTTTCATATTTTAATGAATAGTAAAAACACGCTATATTTTAATTAAAAACAACTTTTTTCATCGTAATATCTTATATAATTAAATTATAATATTGAATAGTTTTAAAGTATAAATAGAATATATTTTTACCATTTAATATAATTTATGTCATTAGCATTGATTTTACCTTGAATTCTTAGGTTAAATCAATTCAATCTTTTGCAATGTTTTAAAGAAAAACACGTTTTCTTTCGACAATGGGATTAATTTTAATTTAATTTCTGAAACTTTTATGTATTGAATTTGGAAAAATGGATTCCATATTTGGAATCATTGGATCCAAATTATGTTAATAAGCTACTTTTTATTTTTGGGAATTATGAATAGTAACTACGGTAAATTTTATTTACCATAGTTAAATGTAAATCGGGTAATTAAGGGTAAATATAATATTTTAAAATTACCCTAAAAAATGTCAAAAAAATATTGGATGACTAAAAGTAGACCCATATCACCTAAGGGTCGGATTAGATTCATTTAATTGAACTTTTTCAATGAAAATAATTTAATTATTATTAAAACCAAAGAATGTGACAACATGTCACTTTCTTAAATCCAATAAGTATAATAATTTTACTCTAGTGATAAAATTCATGAAACTTCAAACATGAATAGTCTCCATAAGGATAATACAATTATCTACATCATAGGAATTTATTTAGAATTTTTAGGGATTAAATAATTATCATTTATTATGACACAAAGATGATGCAGTAATTGTCTTATTAATGAAATAATGACATAATCGATGTTATAAATGACCAAATAAATGTAATTTGAGACTTTTTATGACTTAAAATAATTTTATAGGTTAATATTACATGTTATTGTTGATTTAAGTAACTTGGTTAGAACTTATAATTCTGTTATAAATTTCATAAAAATCATGTACCAAATAGTGTCAAAATTGACATAAATTAGTTTTTAAAACAAATATTATATTATTAATTGTTATTTTATTTCTAAAAATATAAGGTTCGGCCAAATGACTTAGATAATATTATATATATTAATAATAAACAACTTTGGGTTCGGTTGGATTGATATAGTAAGTTTATTAACCATATAGTGTAAGAAAACAAAAAGACACGGTAAAAGTTAAATTATTTAACTTAGAGTTAAATCTAATTGATAAGGTTAAAATAATAACCTAAACTTGTATAAATACTATTTTATGAGGGGATTTCGACCCATCCCCACTTTAGCTTCGAAATAAGACCCTTTGGAACCATTATAAACCGAATTTGACCTTAATATAAAATAATATTTTGAGGTTTTCCTATGGTGCCCCTCTCCTCCCTTATAAAAGGGCACCTCCTCCCTCTCCTCCTCACACCAATTTGAGAATTCAAGCTCTTCCAACCCCTGCCAAAATATCTTCTCCACTTCCCTAGTATCATCCTAGAGGTCTTGGTCTTCTTGAAAGACCATCCTTAGTTCTTTAAGTGGAGGTCAAGTGAAGGCGCGTCAAAAAGAGGTAATATCCATTACTGATCTTTTTCAATTTATTTCTTCTTCAACTTCTTCTTCTTTATTTGTTTCTTGATAAAGTAATAAAATAATTATTTCTTATATACTGATATGTAATTATAAATATGAAACAACTTTAATTAACCTTCTATCCATCCTTTGAAAAATGGAAATCACCGCGCGTGAGTACGTACGGAATACCGTCTCCACGCCATGGTGTAATCTATTTTCCGCCACCACCTTAATTTGATGGGTATAATGGTGTAATGAGTAACTATATATGATTATTATAAAGTGATATTGATACTGAAATAGTATACATGCACTTAAACACAATTCCACGACCATGGGAATGATATCATCGCTCGTGCGTACGTACGGACTACCGTCTCCACGACGCGATGAGATTCATTCTCCACATTAACCATTCTTGAATGATTATAAAGTATATATAATGAATAATAATGAAATATATAACATGTTAAATATACTGGATTTATGTATATATATATATATATATGTATGTCATCTACTTACTTCCATTCAAGACAATAAGGAAAGGAAAACAGCGTTCATGCGTACGTACGGACTACCGTCTCCATGAACGGTGTGTTTCATTTCATTTATGAATCTATTATATATATATATATATATACTGAATATATATGATATATAAATCATGTTTTATATTCTGGAAGAAAGTAAATCATGATATAAGTAATAATAATGTCAAGAACAACAAGTTCAAACACCTAGGATAAATGAAACGATTTTACCCAAAACGCTTCTTTAACATGGAATTTACAAAAGAACGGGTAATATAAAGTCATAAGTGAACCATATATGATATCATAACAATGAATATGATTCTTTAATAAGTTAATGACATTATTTAAATCATTATACAGGAGGTTCGGATACGTACAAATCATATCGGACATAAGGTAAGGGAAATATCACAATCTCATTTTTATCCGAGATTGTTTATATTTTGGAATTTAATGTGGTGTATTTTATCATCCACATCCATGTTTACTCAATATTTAATATTAATTCCATCCACCTACAATTGTTTAAATCCAATTTTACCCTTCGGTGAGTTTTTAGTAAAAGATATGAAAGGAATATTTTGTCGTTTTTCGTACGACGTTTTTTTGACTTTTCCGACAAAAGTACGAGAAGAATGTTTTTTTTTACTTATACGGAATGAGTGGATTTTTAAAACATTATTTCTAAGAATATTCCTTTACAAGTTTTCAAGTTAATTTTTAATCAACTTATTTTAGTTTAAAATTGTATGACATGTTAAGAAAGGAAAAAATGTTTTTGAAGAAGAAAGGATATTTTCCTCAAGAATGGAGTTCAAGTGTTTTATCAAAATTATTTTCCATCTAAGATAATAAAGGGTTTTGTTTTTATCCCTATTATTACATTGATTTGATTATGTTGTGATGGAATTATTTTTATGAATTCCTTTATCTTATATGAATTGTTTTATGATGTCATGATGTTTAAGATTCCCATTTGTATTACATGGGTTATGTAATGATGTATGATTTATGATTTTGTGGCACACATAAGAATGGTATCATTATGAGATGGGTGGGACCTATATCTCCCTCCAATGCATTGGGTAAAGATTTTATATCTCATGAGATAGACATGGCTGGAACGGTAGTTTATATCGGTTCAGTGAAACGGGACTGAAACGAGGGTGACTCGGTTCAGAAATGGACTTTGTCCACTAAGATAGTCTTGGAAATAAGTCTGGACTAATAAGATATGATTCTCTATGATTATGTGTGTATGCCACAAAGTTTCATGTTTTAAGTTATGATTATTGGGATTACATTTCACTACTATTATTTATCCCATGTTATGAAATTATGCTCTCTTTTGCAGGTTAAGATTTCCAAAAGTTATGTTCTTATGAATATGAAGTGATTGATATTTCTTTTGTTTACCCTTACTAAGCATTTGAGCTCACCATTTTTATGTTTTATTTTCCCCAGGATATAAAGAAAGGTTTTAGGTAAAAAAAGGAAGATCTTTATGGTAGATGTTGAAGATATTTCTCCACGATTAGAAGATTATATTCCGAGTTTCCAAAGACACTAAACTATTAAGGTTCTTGTGTGTGTGTTTTTGTTATGTACTAAGTATTCCTCAAAAGTAATGTAATGTCTATGTACGTTAATCTTCAGGTCTCTACAGTGGTGATCTTAGTGAAGTTTATTTTGATGTTTTAGGAAATGTGATCTAGTGTTTTAGTGTTTTGGTCATGGGGGTCAGCTATTTTAGTGATTGGTGCACCATGAACTCTAAAATTCCTATTGTGGAGGTAATGTTTCCTAGAGACTTCCCCTTTGTAAAAAAAGGATAGAATTTACACCTGTGGTAGAGGATGTAGTGACATTAGAGATGTTGGGATTTTTCAGTGATATGGGTAGAGGTTTAAATACTATTGGTATTCCCATTTGGATAATCATGGAACCTTCGGTGTTTTCTTATAAGAAATTTGGAATTCCAACATGCTTGGTTTAATGGGTGTAGTGGTGATTTGAGGGGAAGTCAAGCTCTCTGAGGGGGTGGAAATATAGATTGTGTCCTCGCCATGCTATGGTCTAGGTCGTTGTAAGGAGAAATTGTGAGTGAACTACCTTTGTTACATGGTGAGAAGCTTTGGTGGTTATATAAAGTATTAAAAACTTCAAACCCTAACCAACCCCAAACCCTTTTGGTGCCCCTTGATCACCCTTATTGAGGATTCAAACCTCTTGGTTCATCAGGATCATGATCTATTGATTTGAGTTGTTCTCCTCTTCTTTTATTCTCTCCCTACTTGTCCTCCTTCTTCTAGAAGGTTGATTAGGTGAATCTAATCTGGTTTGGGTTAATATTTGGGTGTGGTTTTATGTTGGTTCATCATGGTTAGGCTTTGAAGAAGTCTCTTTTGAGTCTGTAAGTGGTTGATCCTTGGTTCTTCTGTTCTTGTGTGGTGCATCCTTGAATCTTTTTATTGAGGTAAGGGATCCAGTCTCTCTCTCTCCATCTATATCTATTTTAATAATTTTCATCTTTGAAATTAGAACACTTATATTTTCATTAGTTGGATGGTAATAATTTAATTAATAAATATAATGAAAAAAACTAAGTGAAATGGGGGGGTGATCACTTGTGATCTACTTGATTTATGTTATTGTTAGATTTATTGTTTAAGTTTCTTGATGTTCTGACTATAATGTTTGATGTAAATTTATTTTCTAATATCACCTTTAATAAAAGGATAAATCACTTAAAGTTAACAATTTAATAGGTTGTTTGAAAAATATGTAATTTATATTTTCCTCTATTGGCTGCTAATGTTTAACAATAAGATTAAGATCAAGGGGTGTTTCATTGCAAGATTGGTTGTTTATTTGCCACTAAGTTTTCATATTGCCTTGCTTGTGTGGATTTGGTTAGGAGTTATTGTGGATACTTGGGTTGGGTGGTAGGACAGTGGATTGGGAATTCTTGGTGCCTTTTTATGGTTGGAAAGAGTAAAGTGAGGTTTTTATTGTGGTGTGGAATGATTTTTATAGATGGTTTCATTGGGAAAAGAAGTGTGGTAGTGTAAGTTGGTGTGGTGATGTGTTTTGTTTCTTTACGGTGTGGAATGTGAAGTGGTAATGGTAAATTAGTAATGGGATGTTAATAAATTAAATTAATCAGTAATGGTTGTAATTAATTATGGGAAAGGGATAGAATTGATGCATTATTAAATATGAATCTGAATGGATTAATGAATATGGTTTGATTTGTAAATGCTAAGTCTTTATTAGAATGGTGATATGAATAAATGGTTCTTCTGAATGCATAACATGGTTGTTTTTCTTGAGGATTTAGGGATAGTTTTGTGTTTATAATTGTGAAGTGAATATCTGTTAGTGGAAGCAATGAGGTGGTGGTTGTTGTAGGTGTAGTAGTGTGGTTTTAGTGTGTACCCTCTTGGTTGGGATTGTGTGTGCTTATATTAAGATGTATTTTCTTATGCTTTATTATACACCCCAACCCAATAAAATAACCATACTGATTCCCAAATGTATTGGGTTATGGGTATTTTTTCCAATATCTAGGTTTGAGAGGTAATGGATGGTTGGTTACTCCCTCTTCTCTATTCTACCTACAAATGTAGTACAGGTTTTGATGGCTTAATGAATATATAATTATATGGTTTGTAATGTATTAATTTGCAGCATATGGTGTAAAGGTATACTCTTTGGGATATTTATTTGAAAAAGAAGAATTTCCCTCCCTTTATAGGTGACAGAGAGGCCCGTCAGCTATCTCCCCACCATGGAAACCTATTGGTTGTTTCTCTATGTGGTGCGTCATGGATTCTCTTTCATGGGACAATAGGGACAAAACCATCAACTACCCTTGTAGGGCAAAAAGTTACCCCACCCCCCACTATAGTGTTCCATACTTTTTATAAATAGATATTACATCTTAATAGATGAATATAAATTATATAACATTTTGATCCATGCCAAAATCATTTAGGTCTAGTATCTTTGGAATCTTTGATACACGAACAACTAGTTCATAGAATATCAACATTATCTCCCACTTATTTCTTCATTAATAGCAACCTTATTATACATATCATACTTAATACCTTTCTTTATAACCTAGGGAAAGGAAACATAAGAAATGGGTGAGGTTATATTCTCGATAATGGTAAACAAGGGAGATTTTTATGATCATACACTACTGGATTTTTACACTTTACCAACGGTTAAAAACCATTGGTAAAGGCCTGGAAACCATTGGAATATAGTATACCAATGGTTCCCTCAACCGTGGCCAAGTAAGGTGTAACAATAGGCCTATACCAATGGTTCTATGAAAATTGTTGGTGTAGGTGTCAAAATAGAAGGTATACCAATGATTTTCTACAAACGGTTGGCATATGTGTGTTAAAGTATAACATATACCAACGGTTTTTGAAACCGTTGGTATATGTTTGTTACACTTATACCAATGGTTTAAAACCGTTGGTATAGAAAGGATATGGAAAGCCATAAGGCTATACCAACGGTTTTGTTATAATCATTGGTATAAACCTATACCAACGGTTATAACAAAACCATTGGTATAGTTATATTATAGAATCTAAACCAACGGTTTTAAAAATCGTTGGTATACATTTTCTCAACTCCACAGCAGCAGGCCCCTCTCCCCTCTCTAGACCTGCAACAACACAGCAACACACCTCCCCCTCTCCAGACCTACAACAACACCAATACAAAATCCCCATCCAAAGTATTCAAAATTTAGAATTCATTCCAGAATTTAGAAATTTATAAATTTATAAATTCAAATGCAATAACACCCATAAGAGTATTCGAAATTTAGAATTCATTCCTCACTCAAACCACAACACCAACACACATAAGATTATTCAAAATTTATAATTCATTCCTCACTCAAACCATAACACCAATACACACAAGAGAAAAAACCTACAAGTTATAGGAAGCAGATGGGATGTTTAGTCATGGTCTTGGGTTGAGTATCTTAAAACAAACAGAAAAACTTGGGTAGAGTGTCAAGGATCATGATACCCATTAGATATATAATGGTAGTGGTCATGTTCATAGACCTAGGATGAGTTATAGGAAGCACATGGGATGTTTATATTCCTCTAATGATTATGTATACATGTATAAATGGTTCTTGATGTGTTAGTGGGAAACATTGGCCAATCTCAACATATGGGATGGGTTACCGGAATATCCTACATGTTTTTCATAGACTTTTAAATTAGAATAAGTGGGTATGTGGCTAATTGTAATTTGCTCTCCTGGGTGTGATGTGAGATGAATCCCCATCTTGGGTAGTGGGTATGAATATTCAATTAATTCTTTGGTATTCGCTTCCCAAAGGGACTTTGGTTTGGTCCTAGAACCCACTGTTTGAGGATGGGATTGAGGTGATCTGTGGGGATATGGTGCCACCATATGTATTCCTCGCTATTGGGGTAATTTTATGAGACTTTGAAACTTATTTTTCAAGAATCTATGTGTTGCCTTGTTGACCAATTTGTTATATGGTATGCTTGAGTGTTCATAGGTTTCTTATGAAATCACTATATGATATTTATTTGTTGTATGTTATTGTATAGAATGAATGACCCATGATTGAGAATTAGAACATGAGTGTGGGTGCATGTTCATGATGTGATGTCGAGACTCATTCCTAATATAATTCATGTTTTTCTATATATACTATGACCCATTGTGTTTCCATATATGCCTTGTGAATATTTTCTTCTAATAACATATGACAAAAAAATCATATTTTATTTTTTATCCCTTAATTTCAAGAATCTATGTGTAGCCTTGTGAGGATTTTTCGTATGCCATTTGTTGTTTTCACTTAAAATGTTGTCCATTTTAAACAAAAGTGGCACACTTTGAGTGATACCAGTCACACTATGCCTCGGATTGAGGTGGGGTCAACTCATACCCATCAAAAATGATCCATGGATCATTGGGTGGGGCGACTGTCTGGGGTGGGGGGCTGTCCGGGGGTGTGGGGGGATATCCGGGGGTGAGGGGGGATGTCCGGGGCGGGGGGCTTTCTGGAGTGTGTTTTCGGCCACCATGGTCACACGAAATCTCAGATTGATGTGTTTTATGGCTGACCATTTCACAATTAACCCACTCTTTGTTGTCGTCTGATTTCATGGTATTCCGAGGTCGTTCGGCCAGTTTTGACCCCCCCACGCACACTTTTCAAGTTCCCCCAACACCTAAAAAACACATACTCTACCATGCCGCGCAACCGTGCATCTGAATGATGTGTCATATTTTCTTACAACTCACGAATAATAATTAAGGTGTTTTCGTGTCATTTCAAGTCATTCTAATATCGTTCGATATGTATTTGACCGTAAAACACATGTTTTGGCCATTTACGACATGCAGAGTGAATCTTCGGCCACCGCAGTCACACGAAACCTCCGATTAATGTTCCATCTGGCCGACAATTTCACAATTAACCCACCCTTTGTTGTCGTCTGATTTCATGGCATTCTAAGGTCGTTTGACTGGTTTTGACCACCCCACGCATGCTTTTCAAGTGCACCAAACACCTAAAAACACATATTTAGCAGTGTCGTGCAAACCGCAGATTCGAATGAAGTTTTTTCTCCTCATACACCTCACGAATAATAATTAGGGTGTTTTCTTGTGATTTAAAGTCATTCTGATGTCGTTCGGTATGCATTTGACCGTTAAACGCATGTTTTGGCCATTTATGACACACGTAGTGCGTTTTCGGCCACCGTGGTAACACGACACCTCCGATTGATGTGTCGTATAGCCGACCATTTCACAATTCACCCAAATTTTCTTATCATCTGATTTCATGGCATTTTGATGTCGTTTGTCTGGTTTTGACCACCCCATGCACACTTTTCAAACGCACCAAACACCTAAAAAATATATATTCAGTCGTGCCGCGCAAACCGCACATCCAAATGATGTTTCGTCTCCTCGTACACCTCAAAAGAAATAATTAGGGTGTTTTCGTGTGATATCAAGTCATTCTAATGTCGTTCGGCATGCATTTGACCGTTAAACGCATGTTTTGGCCATTTACGACACACGGAGTTCATTTTTGTCCACCGCGGTCACACGACACATCTAATTGACATGTCGTCTAGATGATCATTTCACAGTTCACCAACCCTTTGTTTTCGTTCAATTTCATGGCATTCCAAGGTCATTCGGCTGGTTTTGACCACCCCACGCACGCTTTTCAAGCGCGCCAAACACCTAAAAAACACATATTCGGTCGTGTTGTGGAATCCGCGTGTCCGAATGACGTGTCGTCTTTTTTTACACCTCACGAATAATAATTAATGTGTTTTTGTGTGATTTCAAGTCATTCTGATGTCATTGGGTATGTATTTGACCAAAAAACACATGTTTTGGCCATTTACGACACGCAGAGTGCGTTTTTGGCCACCGAGGTCACACGACACATCCGATTGACGTGCCTTCTGGCCGACTATTTCACAATTCACCCACCCTTTGTTGTCGTCTGATTTAATGGAATTCTGAGGTCATTCGGCCGGTTTTGACCACCCCACACACTCTTTTCAAGTACACCAAACACCTAAAAACACATATTCAACTGTGTCACGCAAACCGCGCATCCGAATGAAATTTTGTCTCCTCTTACACCTCATGAATAATAATTAGGGTGTTTTCATGTGATTTCAAGTCATTCTGATGTTGTTTGGTATGCATTTGACCGTTAAATGCATGTTTTGGCCATTTACGACATGCGGAGTGCGTTTTTGGCCACTGCGGTCCAACGACACCTCTGATTGACGTTTTGTATGGCCGACCATTTCACAATTCACCCACCCTTTATTGTCGTCTGATTTCATTGCATTCTGAGGCTGTTTGACCAGTTTTGACTACCCCACGCACGCTTTTCAAGCGCACCAAACACCTAAAAAACACATATTCAGTCGTGTCGTGCAAACCATGCGTCTGAATGATGTGTCGTCTCCTCATACACCTCACTAATAATAATTAGGGTATTTTTTAGTGATTTGAAGTCATTATGATGTCGTTAGGCATGCCTTTGACTGTTAAACGTGTATTTTGGCCATTTACGACACGTGAAGTGCATTTTCGGCCACCGCAGTCACACGAAACCTTTGATTGATGTGTCATATGGCTGACCATTTCATAGTTCACCCACCCTTTGTTTTCGTCCGATTTCATGGCATTCTGAGGTTTTTTGGCCGGTTCTGACCACCCCATGCATTCTTTTCAAGCGCGCCAAACACCTAAAAAACACATATTCAATCGTTCTGCACAAACCGCATGTCCAAATGACATGTCGTCTTTTCTTACACCTCAAGAATATTAATTAGGGTGTTTTCATGTGATTTCAAGTCATTTCGATGTCGTTGGGTATGTATTTGACCGTAAAACACATGTTTTGGCCATTTACGACACGCAAAGTCATTTTCAGCCACCACAGTCACACGACACCTTTGATTGACATGAAGTCTAGCCAACCATTTCACAACTCACCCACCATTTGTTGTCATCCGATTTCATGGCATTCTAAGGTTGTTCGGCCGGTTTTGACCACCCCACGCACGCTTTTCAAGCGCGCCAAACACCTAAAAAACACATATTCTATCGTGTCGCACAAACCACACATCCGAATGACATTTTTTCTACTCGTACACCTCACGAATAATAATTAGGTTTTTTTTGTGTGACTTAAAATCATTCTGATATCGTTCAGAATGCATTTGACCGTTAAACGCATGTTTTGGCCATTTACGACACACGGAGTGTGTTTTCGGCCATCGTGGTCACACGACACCTCTGATTGACATGTCATATGGCAGACCATTTCATAATTCACCTACCCTTTATTTTCATCTGATTTCATGGCATTCTGAGGTCATTCGGCCAGTTTTGACCACCTCACGCACGTTTTTCAAGCGCGCCAAACACCTAAAAACACATATTCCATCTTGTCGTGAAAACTGCGCGTCTGAATGACGTGTCGTCTACTTGTACACCTCGAGAATAATAATTATGGTGTTTTCATGTGATTTCAAGTCATTATGATGTCGTTCGGCATGCATTTGACTGTTAAATGCATGTTTTGGCCATTTACGACACGCGGAGTGCGTTTTCGGACATCATGGTCACACGACTCCTCCGATTGATGTGTCGTCTGGCCGACCATTTCACAGTTCACCCACCATTTGTTTTTGTCTGATTTCATGTCATTCTGAGGTCGTTCTTCTAGTTTTTACCACCCCACGCATGCTTTTCAAGCATACCAAACACCTAAAAACACATATTTAGCTGTTCTTCACAAACCGCGCATTCGAATGATGTGTTGTCTCCTCGTACACCTCAATAATAACCCATGGATAGTTGTGTTAAAGTATCAATATAATCTGAATATGTTTGGATAGTTTTCTATATGCCATTTGTTTTTACTTAAAATGGTGTCCATTTTAAACAAAAGAGAGACATTTAGTGTGATACCTGACACTCTGTTCCTTGGATTGAAGTGGGGTTTTCTTTTACACATCTCAAATGACCATTGAATCATTGTCCTAAAGTTTCAACACAATCCAAATACGTTTGTTTTGTTTTTCGAATGTCAGTTGTTGTTTTTACTTAAAATGTTGTCCATTTCAAATCAAAGTGAGACACATTGAGTGATACCGGCAACACTGTGTCTCGGATTGATGTGGAGTTGACTCGTATCCATCAAAAATGACTAATTTATCGTTTTCCTAAAGTATAAACACAATTATAATGCGTTTGATCAGTTTTCTGTATGTCAGTTGTTGTTTTCACTTAAAATCTGGTCCATTTCAAATAAAAGTGAGACACTTTGATGGTACCAGCCACACTGTGCCTTGTATTGATGCGGGGTGCACTCCTAGATGGAAAAAATGTCCCATGGATCATTGTGCTAAATTATAAACAGAATCTGAATACGTTTGGTCCGTTTTCCCTATGTAAGTTGTTGTTTTCACTTAAAATGTTGTCCATTTCAAATAAAAGTGAGACACTTTGAGTGGTACCGGCCACATCATGCCTTGGATTGAGGTAGGGTTGAGTTTTACATGTCACATATGACACATGGATCGTTTTCCTAAAGTATCAACATAATCCAAATATGTTTGTTCGGTTTTCCGTATGCCAGTTGTTTTTACTTAAAAGGGTGTCCATTTTAAACAAAAGAGAGACACTTTGAGTGATACCGGCCACACCGTGCCTTGAATTGAGGAAGGGTTGACTCGTACGCATCACATATGACTCATGGATCATTTTCCTAAAGTATCGACATAATCTGAATGTGTTTGGTTAGTTTTATGTATGCTAGTTAGGCAAACCGTGCAACAACAGTGATAATATCTTATACTAAAACTATGGACATTGTGCATGATGTGCATCCCCCTGTTCATGTTTAGGGAAAATCATGCACATTTATTATAATATATATCCCTATATAGTTGATAGATACCTTGTTGGATGAACTTAAATTTTTTACTAATCGTGAGGCATAGTGTTTTTCTACGCCGACCGGGGTTCCAAGATCTAAACAAGCCCCAGAAGCCCCATAAACCATTATAACATCATTATGATTCCATATTTGGTAAAAGATAAAGAGTTATACTAAATTCAAAAATATACAAACCAGAGTGAAAACCCAGGTTCAAAAATAAAGAGTTATACAGAATTCAAAAATGTAATGGATCAATCTTCCCCTGATCACCATCACCATCACCACTATCATCATCAGCCTCATCCTCGCCACCATATGTTTCCACGTCGTCATCCTCATCATCGCCCCCATGCTCATCCTCGACCCCATCCTCACCCTCGGCCCCATCCTCACCCTCTTCCTCACCCTCATCCTCTCCCTCATCCTCTTCAGCATCCTCATCATCACCAGGAACGTCATCATCTTGACCGCCACTGGAACTGACACCTGGTGCATTGGATAATGCACCTATCGACAACATATATGTCTGAAAAGCCACTCTGGCATCTGGTGGAAGTGATATAGATAAATCTTTGTTCAATTCCATAAATTTGTTCTCCCTCGTTTGAACATGTTCTTCCAACTCTGTGACCCTTTTATCAGACTGTCTTGCATGCTCCTTGACCTATTCCAACTCGGTGGTACTAGAATGGATACCTGGAGAGGACCAATACCTCATCAATAATATATTCTTACCAAGTCAGTAGCGTACTCGACCATAGTTCTCATCTCCCAAAACCAGATATAAATGATCGTGTGGCCTTAAATTTTCATACTCTTGGGCATAAAGGGCCTCTAAAGCAACCTGTTAAAAATATTAATAGATTATTAAATTTCAAAATAGATATTAAACTTTTAAATAAACAAGTTAAAACTTACAATGTTTTCCTGTGTTGTTTCATTAACTACAGTTCCATCTTTTTTCCTTCTACTCGAGCAAAAAAAAATTGCTCGAGGGAGATGTCCTTCAATATTCAATTTGTGCTTCTATAATGACATTGAAACAATATAAAGTTCAAGTATAATCATATATTCAATATTCAATAAATCACATAATTTAAGTATGAAACAATAAAAAGGGAAATTACTAAAGAAAAATTATAAACTATATCGTACCAGCTGCCTCTCATGATCTAACATAGTAGTGCTCCCCATACTGTGGAGGTATTTCTTTGAATCAATGTTTTTTTTGTTTTTTTCAGAAGATTCCTAATTAATGTTTAATAATAAATAAGATAATATTAATAAAAAATATGAAAACTATCATTTAAATACCTCAAATGGGATTAATACCTTAAATTTGGTAGTCGCCCAATGGGTAATCATTTGGTGATATTGCTCTATCGGGTAGTCATCCATGATAAGTACTATCTCCAACTCCATGCTCACTCTATCACACCAGCCAACATACAACTCATGCTTATAAGCTCTCCAAATCTCTCCTAGCTCCTTTAAACGTACTAGTTGTGCACCCTTTCCATCAGGGAAGTTAAACCGAAGCTGACACCCAATATATTAATTCATATAAATACAAAAAAAATACTACATTAAATACAATAGATTTTTTACCCATATTTGTGCCCACGCATTATCCTTGACTTTGTGTGGCAAATGTCTCTAAGAGAGAGGGCTGACCGAAATGATGTCGGAGTATTTGGCTAGCATCGCCAAAAAACCCTGACATTCCTACCCAGATTTATCAATCATCTATCCATCATCATTGTATTCAACCATCAACTGTGTCTGGTGGTTCCATACCGCACACAAGCGAGTACGCCCCCTCCCCCGCCTCCTATCAGTAGATGAATCTGTTATTAAAAAAAATATCAGTACAAGTTATAATAAAAATAAATTTTGGTATAAAAAATTGTTGGAGTTATATAAATATACCTATGTTAGTTATATCAATGGGTGTCACTGGATGTGCAGAAGCTGAAGGAATATCCTGTATAGGTGGAGTGTCCCTCATTGTATTCTCCTTAGCCACATACTGTGTCGGATCAGGAGTCGAAGAAGGTGTAATATAATAGCTCAGAGATTATGAACCAGAAGAAAAATATGATGGAACAGATGTCTGGTCAACTGGTAGTTTAAACATCAGAGGCCTAAATATCCCGTGTGTCCCTAAAGACACACCAAGATCAATATGGGGAATATAGGATATGTCTGTGGTAGGGGAATAGTCCAATCGGGTACGACCAGTGGATCATCTAACTCTCACACCACAAGCCCTTGTACCACCGGCCTCAGTACCAGGACCACCAGATGATCATCTAACTCTGACACCACCCCCCCCCCTCCTACCACCAGCCTCTGTACTTGGAGCAATATCAGGATCCTCATCAGATATCTCTCTTCTAGGGTGTGGATCCTGAAAAAATAAATTACACCAAAAGTAAATACATGATATTATAAGTTATGGAAATATATATATTCGAAATAAAATACTCACAACAGGGATGAGTGGAGGAATGACCATTTGTGTCATGCAACGATTATTTTATGTCATCTTTTTTCACTAAATCTCTTCAATGGGTGTCATTTCCTAAAATTAAAACAAATATAAAAGTAAATAGAAACAGAAAACTAATGTGTAACCCAAAAAACAAAATATATAAAAACCATTTTGATAAAAAAACATAAAGAAACAGAAGATTTATGGTGGTTTAAAGGTAATTACTAGGATACACACTCTGAATGATGTAAGTGAAACATGTAGGTGAGAACACAACTGTATGATTCTATATATTTCCCACCACAACTTCAGGTTCACAATAAACTCTGACAATTGAGCTATTGGAGTCATCATAAGTAATAAACAGATTGCTTCCAATTGCAGTAGGGATAGTGTCAACTTCATCATCACCATCATCAAAAACATGTCCGGGATTTACTTCAATAATTACACCAAATTTAGGATGATGGTGAACTTTGACATAAAAAACTTGTATCACCATTGATGCCAATACATATTATTCATTGGTGGAAAGAGTGCGAGTCATGTCAATAACTTGAAATCCACAATCATTAATAAAGTTTCCTTGCCTTTTCATTGAATCAAACCATTGACATTTCATCATAGTGACTTGACCACGAGAGTAATAATCCAAAATTATTATTTTCTCTACGACTCCATAATAAGCTATATTTTCAGAAAGAGGTCTATTATCTGATTAACTGGCATAACTGTCTGTTTTGGAAGTTATCATAACACCGTCATGTTGTGTTCTCATGTTTCTTGCTCATTTAGTGATAATAAATTTGTATCCATTGATCACAAGTGATTTACAAGAATGAACCATGGTATTAGGACCAAAATCCAAAGATATTATTTCCGCAGAAACAAAGTTTGCAGGAAAACTCAATACCTGAAATATAAAAAAAAAGTAAACTTAATTAAATATTATTTTTATTTAGTTATTACAGAAATATTTTTACCTTCAATTTCAACCAAGAAGAAAACCTGTTTCTATGAAAAGTCTCGTTCCTTCTCAAAGATAAAGAACGATGCTTTCTATATATAAATTATTTATGTTCCCTGTAGATACATATAATAATAGTTTAAAAATATTTAAAATTACAAAAGATAAGATAATAAATACATGTACAATTTACTTACTTGATATACTCATCGAACAAATCACAATTGAACAACACTGTGTGATGTGCCATCTCTCACTCTTCAAGGCTTAATTTCATCAATGTATATGATCCTGTAATTCCACTTGTCTGAGGAAGTGATGGAAAACTGGTTTCAATTTTCTCATACTATTCTTCTTTATTTCTCATTGGTCTGTTTATTCTCGTAGTAAGATCAGACAAATACATTGAGCAGAAATCCATACATTCTTGAGCCAAGTAACCATTCACAATAGAAACTTCAGGATAATTCCTATTCCAAACATATGATTTCAATGTGTACATGTTTCTTTCAGTTGGATACATCAAACGGAAAGCAACGGGTCCTCCAAGAAGTATTTTGGTCGGAAGATGGATAGTCAGATGCAACATGCATGTAAAAATTGATGGAGAGAATATTTTATCTAACTCACACAAAATTAATGGTGTCTCTGCCAACAGTTTTTTCAAAAAGGATTTGGACAACTTCTTAGCACAAAGATATCTAAACAAATAGGACAACTGAATAATTGAGACTCTTACATTATTGTAAAAGAGATGACGGAATGTTATTGGAATCAAATCATGCAAAAGGATGTGATAATCATGAGTCTTCAAATATTTCAGCTTCAACTCTTTTCTATTGACCCATTTTGATATATTGCTTGAATAGCCATCAGGAACTTTAATAGTCTCTAGCACTTCCAGAAATTGATTTTTTTCAGCAGGTGTCATCACATAAGAAGAACATGGAACTTTCCATTTATTTTCACTGATACAGACATGATGCAATTCTGGTCTGATCCCCCAATCTACCAAGTCACGCCGAGATCATAAATCTTCTTTTTTCTTCCCCTTGACATTTAGAAGAATCGAAAGCAACATTTCACATAGATTCTTTTCAATGTTCATTACGTCTAAGTAATGACGTAACAAGTTGGTTGACCAATACGACAACTCAAAGAATGTACTCTTCTTATTCCAATTGTAACAATTATCATTGGAAACATTTTTCCTCTTTCTATATTTCATTACACCCTTCCCAAATAAATAACTGAAATCTTTCAATTCATTAAGAACATCAGTTCCAAACATACACTGAGGTGGATCGTTAGTCTCCATGGTATTGTCAAATCTTCGATGATTGTTTCTATATGGATGGTTCATTGGAAAGAATCATCGATGTCCCATAAAACTAAAACTATGATGATATTTCATTCTTCTCAATCGAGTATTCTTTATACAAACAGGACATGACAATTTTCCTTTTGTGCTCCATCCAGACATCATTGCATAAGCAGGAAAATCATAGATCGTCCACATAAGAACAGAACACATTTGAAATATGTCTTTAGAACATGCATCGTATGTGGGCACACCCACATCCCAAAGAAGTTTCAACTCTTTTATTAAAGGTTTCATGTATACATCTATATCATTACTGGGATCATAAGGGCCAGATATCAGTATACTCAAGAAAGTGTAAGGATTTTTCATACACAACCATGGGGGAAGGTTATAAATGTGTATGAAAATGGGTCATGTGATGTGTGAAGTAAGCATATGCCCAAATGGATTAAAACCGTCACAAGAAAGACCCAGTCTAACATTACACACATAGGCTGAAAATTCAAGATATTGATCATCAAATCTCTGCCATGAAAATCCATTTGCAGGGTGAACCAACTCTTCGTTATTCTTTTTTCTCTCGATGTCATTCCATCACATTTTTACTGATATTTCATCAGACATAAAAAGGTTCTGTAATTTGGGGATCAATGGAAAGTTCCACATTACTTTTTTTGGCACACGAGATGGTGTTCCATCATCTTTTGGCTTCCGTCGGGAGGTTCCACATTTGATACAATCATTTCTTTTAGCAGTTTCCTCCCAAAATAAGCTGCAATCATTCGGGAAAGCATGAATTGTTTTTGAGAATCCAAGTTCAACAACTAACTTCCATGTCATATAGTGGTTTGAGGGAATATCTGCATCATCTAGAAGTAAGTCCTTTAAGAAGTCAAGAATGTAATTGATTGCAGTATTTGAAATCACATACATAGTTTTCCCATGAAACAATCGGATTAAAAATTCCAACTTTTTCATTTTACCACATTGCCGATATACTAGAGTCGTCGCAGCATCATTAAATTTTTTCACCCTATCAACATCATCATTTTCATTGGATGTATCATGTGTGCTTGTATCTAAATCTTGTTGGTTGGACATCCTTTCCTTCTCATGATGCCGAATAAATGGAAACTGATCATATATCAAACTCTATAATTCAGTCCTATCATTTGGATCATCAAAATTTTGAGATTTCATTTTCTCTCCATTGTGATACCACACATAATAGTTTTTTTAGAAACCATATTTGGTTATATGATAGCTAACTTCTTCATAACTCAAACATGGTCTTACAACACAATTAGAACGTGGTAAGTGTATGCGAACACTATCTGAAGCCTTGTCAAATGAAAAATCTAAAAAGTTGTACAAATTATTATGAAAATCGGTTGAAATCTGATCAGTTTCGTACATCCAAATTCTATCCATTCTGTAAATGAATTTCAATAAGTCATTTCAAATCAATTCAATAATATTGAAGTTCAAATAAAAAAAATATTTAGGTAAATGACAGCTATTTACTTTATATAAAAGCATAACAGACACATTACTCTATATGAGAATCATATTAAGAAACACAACAAAATACAGTGTATATAAGAAAATAAGATACATAATTTCTAATGACTATATTCAAGGATTTCCCAGTAAGATAATGGAAGTGGATCAAGGAATACATAATCCTTAAGGTTCTTATTGGGGGTACATGAGTTTTATACCTTAACTTCTCCAGGGAGACCAAAATGAGGAGTAGGATGAGGATAACATCAAAAGTAGTTATGGACTCATCAAGTTTCACTTTAACCATGGATTAAAGGATCCTAGGTTTGGTTCCATAGATCATAGGTTGGTAGGGTGTATTCATTGAATCATGTCCCAATTGATTTTGGAGAGGGACATTAAATAGTTATAGGTATGGATTTGATTAGAAACATCTATAAAAAGGATATCCAGGAATTGTGACATCCCAAACTAGGATACCACTCATTAGTGACCTAAACCCAGCTGGCCACATGGCTTCAATCACATCTACCAAAATTCCAAATCTAATTGACTAATAGTGAGAGACTTTTCTATGTTTGGGGGAGACTATTCCCTCATTACCTAAGTTTCAAAATTTTAATATTATCAGTTAAAAGTGGAAGAAATATAACAATGGGAAAATATTGGAAATGGATGAAAATAACCAAATCAGTAATACCAACTAATAATAGAATCCTAAACCAAATGATGTTAATGTATGTCATGTATCAAGAAGAAAAACATAGTTACAACTAGTAAGAAGTAGTATTATACAAGAGGCTCAATAAATTCTAAAATTTGACCTTGCTTCTTGAGATCCAACCCAATCATCTGGTTCATCGGTGGCAAGAGTGCAAGTCATGTCAATAACTCGAAATCCACAATCAATAATAAAGGTGCATTTTCTCATCATTGAATCAAACCATTGGTAAAGGGAAGAGTTTTACCAATGGTTTCACACAACCGTTGGTAAAATAGGACTTCAAGGCCCCTTTATAGGCATCCCAAATAGAGGCACATGCCTCAGGTCCCATTATGTGTTATAGGAATCCCAAATCATTCACTCATGTTCAATAAATTATTCTTGGAACCTCTATGGTCATACCATTCATTACCCAATTAGTTCTCCAAGTCAAGCGTACCCCATGGGTGGATAAAGTTTAGACTTCTACACTAATAGGTTGTTCATGGCTTGTAAAAAGGTTTAATTTCATAAAGTATAGACAAGAACATTTATTTTTAAATTGAGATTAATAATAAAGTATGTCAATGATAACCATATTACTGAATTAAACTTGTGACTTATATAACATTTTTATGGATGTATACACATGCCAGCATGTCTAGTAAAAATCACCCCACAATCATAAAAGTGAGTATTGGCCAAGAAAGAGACATAATATACAATATACAGTGAGAACCATATTTAATTGACCCTAAAGTTATTTTAGTACAGTCATCTTAGGAATCCAATTATCACTCATGACTAACCATGCCACTATAAAAAACCTAGAGTGAATGAGTTTTCTCTCTGATCTCAACAACATCATCCCACATTATTACCATGATGTGAATCATATGGAATATGGATGATATTAACACAAAATTCCCAGAAATACCAATACTTCTAAGAACTGAAAATTTATGGATGATTTTAACACATAATTTATTTTGAATCAAATTTGATTCACTATCAAATCCCAACACACACACCCAAATCAAACAGATAACAAAAGTCATACACACCCAAATCAAAACATAAAACCAAAACAGTAGATTCAGAACATTAAAATGAAAGTATAACTTACAAATTAGAAGTATATAACTAAGAAATTTTGAAGATGGATCGGAACGAAGGATTTTTGCAGTAGGGTAAACAGAATCCCGCTTCTCCATGTCACCCAAGTGAAAACACAAAACCAACATAGTAGATGGAGTATCACTTACAGATTACAAGTGAAGAATTGATAAATCATAAAGATGGAAGGATTTCGGCCTAGGGGAAAGAAAATACCAATTATCCCTTCTGTTTAGGGCTGTAGTCGTGCAGAATGGTGGAGGATGAGATTCTGTGAATTTGGGGTAAAACTTTCCCAACTGTTTGTAAAAACCGTTGTCAAAGAGAAATCTTTTACCAACAGTTTGTAAAAATTGTTGGAATATGAGGATTTAAACATACTTTTCCCAATGGTTTTTCAAAATCATTGGGAAAATCTGATTTTAACCACCTTCTCCCAACGGTTTTTCAAAACTGTTGGGAAAAGATTATTTTAACTACCTTTTACCCACAGTTTCCTTAAACTGTTGGTAAAAGTACTCTACAGGCATTGGGAAAACCTCCCTTTCTAGTAGTGATATAATAATAAAATTATAATAAGATTATAAGAACTTTATATTAATGTTTGAAAACCACAACTAGTATATCAAATATCATAATCTTAAGTAATGGAATAAATCTTTGCAATTCATAAGACATGAATCATAAGGTAATTGAATAACCTGATCCCTGGGAGCATAACATTGACATAAGATATGGAATTATGGCATACAAAAAGGCATAAATAATAATTTCTTTGGTAGTCAAGGATCTTTTCCAAGATTATAATAGTTTAATGGGTTCACTTCCCAAAACATCATAGTATTCAAGGTTCGCTTCCAATACTATCATGGTGGACAAAGTCCCATACTGAACCAGGTTCACTCCCCATTCCAGTCATGTTTATCTCATGAGATATCAATTCTTACCCAATGCATTAGAGGGAGATATAGGTTCCACCCATCACATAATGAAAATCATTTATATGTGTTCCATAATATCATAAATCATCCATAATATTACAATCTATTAAAATAAATGTGTTTCATAAACATTTCATCATAGTATAACCCATGGAAAAAAATGGGTTTCATAAACATCTTGTCATCATAAAAATTAATCATCTATAGAATGAATAAGGATGGTATCCTTATATCATATCCCTAGTAAATCATAAATGATATAAAGGTTTGTTTCCCTTGATGAATAGAAATACCATTAAAAGATCATTAAAACATTCTTTTGGAAAATATCCTTTCTATTTTGAAATCACTTATTTAAAAGAAACTTCATAATTATAAAGGAAAACATTTTCTTTCAAAAGAAACATATAAAATTTTAATTGAATATTTAAATAAAAAATTATTCATGATGGTGATAAAAGTAGTTCATATCGTATAAGTTAAAAACATATTCCTTTAATATTTTTTTCGGAAAAGTCACAAAATACCTCATTTGGAAAACAAAAAAAAATATTCCTTTAAAACCATTTTTTAAAAATTTAGACATGGGTAAAAATGATATTAAAAAACATAGTATAATAGTAAAAACCTTCTTTAAAACTTTTTTAGAAAACATGGATATGGAATAAAAACGTTTTTCAACCAAAGAGAGAAATGAAGTCGATTTTCTTTAAAAACATATTTTTGGTCTCTTGACTATATAAGGTGAGTAATGTCACGACCCGTCCCTTGAGGCTCATGTTGTGACTACCCCAAGCCCACCTCCCGAAGGCCAGGCGCTAGCGACCAGCACCGAAGGCATCAACCTACAAGTGGGAGGAATTGGCATGGATACCTATATGCACACACATGCCCAACCAAGTCCCAAATCACAAAAGGGAAATAGCATACCACTGAATAAACTGAGTGAAAGTACAATTGAAAGAAATGGGGCCATAATACAAACCCAAGAAAAAGTACTAAAAGTTGTAAAGTATGAAAACTGCTCTATGGACATCTACAAAAAACCCCACCTGATAGTATGAGTAATGAAGCTACTGGAAGCCGAATCAGTACGTCATGTCCATCTGATCTTACTGGGCCCTACCTGATCCTAGGCCACCAAGCCCACCGTCGTAGCGTCCGTCCGCCCCATCTCCCTGAGCACCCCTATCAAAACGTTGGTCGTTTGCACTGGACACAACACATGAGGGTAGAGCCCATGTAGGTGTGAGTAACACAGTACTCAGTAGGGACCCCAAAACAAAAAGAATTAACACACAAAAAATCTTCAAAGTAAAGAACGAAATACAAGGCATCTCACACCATGTATATTCTAGGGTAGTAAGAGTAGCATCGTCAGTCACAAACATCAAACTCCTCGACTTCTAGAGAAATTCTCCTCTATTGAGTACATTGGGACTACCAGGTCACACAGAGTCGCTTCCCACTAACCATGAACGGTTGTGGTGCTCATCCTTGATGAGTACCATGGGTTTGTTGGGTCACACAGAGTTTCTCCCAACTGTGGGCCTACCGGGTCACACAGAGATGCTTCCCACCTTGGCTGACATGAGGTACTCCTCCTGTCGAGTACCATGGGTCTTCTAGGTCACACAGAGTCTCTCCCCACCATGGGTCTGTGGGGTCACACAGAGCTGCTTCCCACTGGGCCATCCTCGAGCAGTCTTCAGGTTTCATCCAACCGTAGGGTTCCAAACGTAGTGTGCTTGGGATAACCGCTCATCAATCCATTATTCACTTCTTGGCATCCTTGAAAGTCACCACAACGTATTCTGAAATATCTTCCTCCTTGAGAGGGTCCCAACGCCACAAACATTATGTCAATCGGACACGGGGTTTGTAAGATACGGGCGTTTTAGTAACCAGGGGGGCGGTTGTGATGGGGACCAGTCTGACCTGGTCAGACCGACCCGACCAACCCATCTCGGGGGTTACACATACCCTGGTTCATTCTAATGGACCCAACATGATCTGATATGGTTCGGGGTTGGTCTGGTCCAGCCTGGATAGTGGGCCAGGCCTAATAGGCCTCATTGGACCCGGACTGGTTGGCCGAGGGGCTAGCCTGCCGAGTCGCCCGGTGACCCGGACAAGTCCGGCCCGGCACAAAGAGGGCAGGGATCCGGCCTGCCGGTGAGGTCCGTCCTGCTGGGCTCAGGTTCGGCCCATGGGGAAGTGGGACCAACCCCGCTCGGTGAGCCCCGGGTCTGGCCCGTAGTGCGGTTCCGGCCCGTTGGGGGTTCGCACCCTATCCAGTCTAAAAGAGGCGGACATGTCTGCCATGCTGGATGTGACTGGGAGCCACGTTCGTGCTTTGCCATCGCCTAATAGTTCATTGTGGGGAGCCTCCTCTGCCGCAGTCAAGCAACCACAGCCCATCGCGCTGGACGCATCTCGGTGATGCATCTTCTTCCCTCTGACACGGTCAAGCGACCGCGTCTGCAGCCTCCAGCCGGTGGCTTCTCCAGCTTCATTGCGGCCCGGTCCAGCTGTGAACTTTCTTTTGGCGTGCCATTATGGCGTGCTACCTCCCAACCACGATCACCACCGCAGGCCACCGCTGGAAGTTTCTGGTTCCACCATCGGTGCCGGTGCGACCGTGTATTCTTCCATGAACTACCAGGTCCGTACCGGTGGTCCATTGTTCCTACCTCTTGCACCTGCGTTTTCTAGTTATCGTCCTCTCCACCACAAAGGTGTCAAAACTTCCTTATCGTCCATTCAAAAGTTTATCCATGAAAAACACCCATGGTGAAGGGGCTCGGGCCTTGTTTGTGTCAGCCTAGGACCTCCATGTTAGAATATTACAAAACAAGGTCAGTCCAGGGATTTTAATTTGAACAAAAAATATAATTAAATCCCAGATAAAGAAACCCCAAAAAGTCACCCTCCCGCAAGAACGCATAGTCTATGGATTAACCTGTTCATGGGTTAATCTGCATTCATCATTTAGAAATGGAAGGGGAATAACAATGAATCAAAAACCCCTCCCTCTTTGAAGTTCATTGTTTCATGTTAATCCTCAAGGGGTTAAGACGTTGACATCGCTTCTTGTATCCGATCTTCGAAAGGCGTGAGGAAGAAGATGAAGTTCCATCAAATTTCTTCATTCTTTTCTAGGGTATAAGTCCATAAAAGGATCGCTAGAGAATCCTCCAATTTCTTAAATCCATATTTTCCCAGTGTGTGGAATTATAAATAGAAGCACGTCGCAAGTTTCCTATTATGATGTGACATCGTTTCGTTACGCTATTTTATTTAAGAAATAGTGTCGCTGTTACATCTTATTAAAGTGTAATTATGTTGTGAGATTAATAATCCATTAATGAGCCTCATTGATGTGCATCATCATCGCCATGTTGCTGCACCACATCATCATCTTTCGCCACTCCAAAGTGAGATAGAAAATAATTAATTTATTTAAATTATATTATTATTTTTCTCGAAAAGTCCGAAAAATAACTTTTATTCTCATCCCTTGTCGACCAAAGTTAAGTCATTTCTAGGAAAATCTCAGCGTCCTAAATTCAACAGTTCCCTCAAATTCTTGATCCAAGAGACGATTTAAAAGATAGAAAATCATGCTCTCACGTTTACTGAACGTACCTTAAAAATGATAAAAATTCCATTTCGGGCTCTCTGGGACTTGGAATTATGTGCTATCAAATTTTTCTGTCTCAAAATAATTCCATATAAATGAATAAAATTTACATGGTAATTCTGAGAAGTTACATTATCCCCACCTTATATATTTTCATCCCTGAAATCCAAAACAACAAGAAAACAAAAATATGGGGGTACTGAGCATGAATCTGAGCCTCCCACTCCCATGTGCCCTCCTAGAGATTCGCATTCTGATATCAAATGTGCACTAGAGGAATCGACCATCTGCATAGGACCCGCTCCAATCAATTGTCTATCTCCACTGGGAACTCCACAAATTTCACCTCATCATCAATATCCATCTCTCCCCATTCGATGATGTGAAATTGATCATGTATGTACCCCCTCAGCTATGACTCATGGAAAACATCATGCACCTGGTGAATCTGTGTGGGAAGAGCTAGGTGGTCCACCACCTCTCCAACTCTACTCAATATCTGAAAAGGACAGATGAACCTCCGAGATAGCTTATCGCCTCAGCCAAATCTCCACAATCCTTATTATGGTGAGACCCAAAGGAACACATGATCTCCTTCCTTGAACTCCAAGGGTCTTTGTCTTCTATCAGCATAAGACTTCTGCCTACTCTATATAGTCCTCATCCACTCTTGTATGATCTGTACCTTCTCGGTGGTAGCCCGTACCAACTATGGAACCATGAGTGCCAACTCCCCTAGGTCTGTCCCTAATATGGGTGATCTACAAGGATGCCTGTACAAGGCCTCAAATGGTTCCATGCCAATGGTGTAGTGATAACTATTGTTGTATGAAAACTCCATCAGTGGTAGGTGGTCCTCCCAACCATGAACAAAGTCAAGGATGCAAGCACGAAGCATGTCTTCCAAGGTCTGTATGGTCCGCTCCATCTAACCATCCATCTGAGGAAGAAAAGTTATGATCAAGTGTAGTTGTGTCTTAAATTACTCCTATAATCCCTTCCATAATTGGGATGTAAAGTGGGCGTCGTGATCTAAGACTATAGTCAAAGGCACCCTATGAAGACACACTATCTCCTGGAAATAGAAGCGTCCCAATCCCTCTACCGTTCCCTGCTCTCGGATGGGTAAGAAGTGAGCCGAATTAGTGAGTCATTCAAAGATCACCCAAATAGAGTCAGGACCTCTAGACGTATGTGGTATCCCCATCACAAATTCCATCATGATACTATACCATTTTCACTCAGGTGCCTCGAGTGACTGAGTCAAGCCTACTGGAACCTGGTGCTCAGCCTTCACATACTGACAAGTGAGGCATTGTGAAACGGACTCAGCCACTGATTTCTTCATCCCTAGACACTAGTACTAACGTTGAAGGTCCTAGTACATCTTTTCCACTCTAGGATGTACCGTCATAGGGGAATTATGGAACTCCCTCAACACCTCATCCCTCAAATCCAATGGTACTAATGTGCACCATCTAAAAAAGATGAAGTGCTCCCCACCTATCGAAAATCCATCAGGTGCCCATCTGGAGGATATCTGAGCACATCAAGCCTCATAGTCAATATCTCCTAGCTATGCCTCCCTGACTCATTGTACAAGTGGGGGAGTAACAGCCATCGACCGGAGGTAACATCTTCACCATCATCCATGAGGGATACCTCCATCGCGGCTAACTAATCCATCACCTCACTCAGCAGCTACAACCTATTCCTCCTACTGAGCGTCTCTGCCACCACATTCCCCTTTCAAGGAATATAAATTATCTCAAAATCATTGTCCTGGATGAACTCTATCCATCTCTATTGTCTCGGGTTTAGGTCCTTTTGGGAGAAGATATACCTGAGACTCTTGTGGTTGGAGTAAACTATAAACCACTATCCCATCAAGTATTTTTTCTATATCTTCAACGTAAAGACCACTACTGTCAACTCCAGGTCATGGGTAGTGTAGTTCTTCTCATGCTGCCTCAATGTTCATAAGTCGTAAGCGATCACCGCTTGCTCATACATTAGGACACAACCAAGCATGTTCTCTGATGCATCGCAGCAAAATACAAACCCAAAACCCTCCTCTTGTAGTCTCAAGATGAGGGACACTAGTCACTCTTCACCTCAACTCCTGGAAACTCTGCTAGAATTTCTCTGTCCACAGGAAGGGTTTTTTCTTCCGTGTCAATGCCGATAAGGGTTCTTCTACCCTAGAAAAGTCAGGAATGAACCTCTGATAGTAAACATTCATCACCAAGAAGCTTCTCACCTCAGCCACGCTCCTGGGTGGCTCCCAAGAAAGCGTTTCCTATATCTTTGCCTCATCTACTGCAACTTCATCCTCTGAGATGATGTTTCCTAGAAAGTGGACCTCTTATATTCAGAACTGAAACTTTGAGAGCTTACCATAAAGCTGGTTCTATTAGAGTATATCTAGTACTATCTGCAGGTGTGTAGCATGCTACTCCTTTGACGCTTAATACACCAAGTTGTCATCGATGAAGACCACGACGAACTGGTTGAGGTAGTGCTGGAAGATCTAGTTCATGAGGCCCTTAAACACTACTGGGTCATTGGTCATGCCGAAAGGCATCACCAGGAACTCATAGTGTCTATATAGGCACCTGAAGGCTATCTTAAGTACATCCTCATCCCATACCCGAAACTGGTGATAGCCTGATCTAAGGTTTATCTTTGAGAACCACATTTCTCCCTTTAGCTGGTTGAAGAGGACATCAATTCTCAGTAGTGGGTACTTGTTCTTCATAGTCACCAGGTTTATGCTCCAGAAGTCCACGAAAAACCTCAAACTCCCATATGTCTTCTTAGAAAAAAGCATCGGGACTTCCCATGGTGAAACGATGAGCCTTACGAACCCCTTATCCTACAAGTCCTCTAGTTTTTCCCATATCTTGTGAAGCTCTGTGTGAGACATTAGATATGATGGTGAGGATATTGGTGTTGTCCTAGGGTAAAAGTCGATACAAAAGTCTACCTCTCTATGAAGGGTTAGCCCTGGAACCTCATCAAGAAAAATATCCGCGTACTCATACACCACTACAAGGAAGCTTGGACTCCTTTGATACCACTTTTTTACAACCCATCCCCCAGGGTCCGTGCCGTGACTACCCCAAGACCGCCTCTTGAAGGCTAGGGGATGGTGACTAGCACTGAAGGCATCAACCTGTAAGTGAGAGACATTATCCTAGATACCTTTGCGTATACACATTCCCAACCAAGTCCCAACTTAAAAAAGAGAAACATCATACCACTGAATAAACTGAGTGCAAGTACTGGTGAAATAAAGTGGGCCAGAATACAAACCCAAGAAAAAGTACTAAAATTTGTAAAGTATGAAGAGTGCTCTGATGGCCATTTACAGTAAACCCTGCCTGATGGTGAGAGTAGTGAAGCTACTCGAAGCCAATGTAGTACGTCTTGTCCGCCCGGTCCTACTGGGCCCTGAATGGTCCTAGTCCACCAAGTCCACTGTCGTAGCATCTGTCTGTCCCGTCTCCCTGAGCACCCTTGTCGAAACGTCAGTCGTATTCACCAGACACAAAACATGTGGTCAGAGCCTGTGTAGGGGTGAGTAACATAGTACTCAGTAGGGACCCCCAAAAAAAAGAACACATATAAATTCTTCAAAATAAAGCAAAAAACAAAAGGCATCTGACACCAGGTATATTCTAGGGTAGTAACAGTAGCTTCATCAATCAAAAATGTCGAACTCCTCAGCCTCTAGAGAACTCATCCTCTATCGAGTATAGTGGGATTACCGAGTCACATAGAGCCACTTACCAAAACCTTGAAATGTTACGGTGATCATCCTTGATGATTATCGAGGGTATGCTAGGTCACACGGAGTCGCTCCCCACCGTGGGCATGTCGGGTCACATAGAGTCGCTTCCCACCTTGGCCGAACTAAGGTACTCCTCCTGTTGATCACTATTGGTCTGCTGGGTCACACAAAGTTTATCCCCACTATGGGCCTACTGGGTCACACAGAGCCACCTCTGAATGGTCCACCCTCGAGCAGTCTTCTGGTCTCAGCCAACCGCAGGGTTCCGTACATATCGCGCTTGGGATAACTGCTCCTCAAGCCATTATTCACTTCTATACGACCATGAAAGTCACCAAAAATCATGCAGAAAGACCTTCCACCTTTAGAGGGTCCCAACGCCACAAACAGACCGTCAATCCGACGTACGATTTCTAAGATACGAGCATTTTAGTAACCAGGGGGGCGGTTGTGATGGGGCCCGATCAGACCTGGTCGGACCGACCTGACCAACCTGGCTCAGGGGTTCTACATACCCTAGTTCATTATGATGGACCTGACCTTAACTTATGTGGGTCAAGGTTGGTCTATTACGGCATGTCTAGTGAGCCAAGCCCAATAGTCCTCGCTGGACCCAGCCCGATTGGCCGAGGGTCCATCCTACTGGGTCACCCGGCGACCTGGCCTAGTCCAGGTCAGCCCAAAGAGGGTGTGGATTCGTCCCACCAGTGTGGTTCTAGCCCGCGAGGTGTGGTCCGGACCGCTGGCCTCAGGTCTGGTATGCTGGGGGTTCGCGCCCCGTCTGGTCCACAAGAGGCGGACTGGTCCGCCACGCTAGACTCGATCGAGAGTCACATTTGTGCTCCGCCAACGCCATGCGGGTCACCGTGGTCAAGTGACTAAGGCCCATCGCATGGGATGGATCTCGGTGCTGCGTCTTCTGCCCTTTGACGTGGTCAGGCGACCGCGTCAGCCACCTCCAACCATTGGCTTGGCCGGCGGCTTCTCCTACTGCGCCGCGGACGGGTTCGGCTGGTGCGCCGCCTCCCACCCACATCTGTCGTCGTTGGCCACTGCTAGCAGTCATTGGTGCCACCACCGGTGGGTTCTTCCATAGACCATCGGGTCTGCACCGGTGGTTAGTTCTTCATGCCGCTAGCACCTATGTTTTCTGGGGATCGTCCTCTCCACCATGACAGTCTCAAAACAGCCTTGTCATCGATTTGAAAGTTTGGCCATGAAGAAAACCCACAGGAGAGGGGCTTGGGCCTTATTTGTACTGGCCTGGGCCCTCTGTGTTATAATTTTACAAAAATAAGGGAGTTTTGGGGATTTTAATTTGATCAACAAAGATAATTAAATCCCAGATAACAAAACCCCAAACAAGTCACCCTCCCGCAAGAACGCACGGTCCGCAGATTAACTTGTTCATGGGTTAATCCGTGTTCGTTGTTTAGAAATGGATGGGGAAGAACAATGAATCAAAAACCCCTATCTCTTTGAAGTTAATTGATACACATTTTTCCTCGAGTGGTTATGACATTGACATTGCTTCTCAGCTCTGATCTTTGGAAGGCGTAACGAAGAAGATGAAGTTCTTCCAGTGTTCATTATTTTCTCGGGTGGAAGTCCATCAGAGGTTCGCCAGAGAATCCTCCAATTTCTTAAATCCATATTTTCCCAGAACATATAATTATAAATAGTAACACGTCGTAGTGTTCCAATTATGATGTGATGTCACGTTGTTAAACTATTTTATTTAAGAAACAGCATCGTTGTTGCGCATCATTAAGCATCATTACACTACAAGTTTAACGAGCCATTAATGAGCCTCATTGATTTACATCATCATCGCCATGTCACTTCCCCACATTGTCAGCATCCACCACTCCAAAGTGATAAATAACATAATTAATTTTAATTATTTTATTATTTTTCTCGAAAATTCTCAAAAATAACTTTTCTGCTTGGCCCTTGTCGGCCAAAGTTAAGTCATTTCTAGGTGAATCTCAATGTTCTGAATTCAACAGTGCCCTCAGATTCTTGATCTGAGAAATGGTTCAAAAGATAGAAAATCATGATCACATGTTTACTGAACATACCTTAAAAAAGTCAAAATCTTGTTCCAGGCTCTCCGGACCTCAGAATTACATGTTGTCAAATTTCATAGTCTCAAAATAATTCCATATAAATAAAACAATTACACGGAAATTCTGAGACTTTACAAGGAAATTGAAAGTAAAATATGTATTTTTAAGAAATAAATAGAGGGTAAAAATTCATGGTTATTTTGATAGGTTGATCATAATATTTCATCATTAAAACTTAATCAATAACAATCCTGATAAACAGTGAGATTGTAACATAAAACCCATTACCTTGAATTTTCCTTGATTTAAAATTACTCTAACCACATGTATGATAAATTTTAAATTATCATAATTCTATAACATATTAATTTTCATACTTATAATATCATATATTATCCCTTTATAATATTTCAACACTACCTTTTATCAATAATTCCTTATTAAAACCATCATTTTTTAGAGTTAACTATTTCGTTTTTCATGAGTATTTTAGTTCATTATTTCCCTTCATTATACATTTATCCTGGTTCTATTATCTATAGAATATTAATCATGATATAAATATCATATATATTTATTATATACAAATTTAAATTCATCCATAAAATATATAGATATAAATTCAAATTACACCATTTACGGAGATGGTAGGTTGTACGTATTCATGAACATTGTTTTTATTTTTTAACAAATAGAATGAAATAAAGGTAAATATTAATTAAAATTTATAGGATCGTTATTATATCATATATATTCATCAAATTCTTCTACATTACCGTCCAATTAAAATATAAATGAAAAATGAATCACATCGCTTCGTGGAGGTGGTAGTCCATACGTACACATGAATGATGTTATAATTTCCCAAAGGATTGGATTGTAAGTATATAGATATGAAATTACAATTATAGATATATAATTATTTCATAAATGTTATATATGTATATATATAAATTAAACTCATTATGATACTCAACCATAAAATATTGTGATGAAAAATTAATTGTATCGCTATGTGGAGACGGTAAGTCATACGTATGTACGAGCGAAACTTTCACTTCCCATTTTATGGAAAATAGGGAGTATAATGGTTTTTTCATAATAATAATAAAATTTTATAGTATTTAGGATACTTAATTTATTATTTTAAGAAAACAAGAGTAAAAAAGAAATTGATTGGTTAAGGTGATTACCTCATCTTTGAAATGACTCCTCTAGATCTCCTCTAATTGGATTTAGAGTTGTTATTTTGGAAATACCAGGACCTATAGAATATGTATAAGGAAGTTAAAAAAATAAATTATCAGAGTTAGTTTGATATAGAAGGCTCATAGTGGTGTAAATAAGCGAGGGAGGAGGGCCCTTTTATAATAGAGGTGAGGGGAACTTTTAGAATTTCTCAAAATATTAAATTATAATAGATTAATTATCAAGAAAAATGACTCAAAATTTATAGGGATTCTAAGATAACGTATTATATGGATGTAATACAATAAACCTGATAAAATTTAGACAATTTTTTGTGTCATTTTAAACCATATCATTTTGATTAACTCTTAATTAACTAATAAAAATTTTAACTATGGGGGAAACTTTTTCAATATTAAAGGGTTGTAATGTTTACTTATAAGGTGAAAATTGGACCATAAATGGACAAGTTATGAAATTTTTTACAATATAATATCCACACTATCATAGTTAAATATTTTTATGTTTTTTAAATAATTTAATAAAATACCATTATTGTTAATTTTGACACAATTCATTTAATTTGACTAAAAAAATAAATACATAGTTTTAATTAGAAAATAATCTTTCAAAAAAACACTAATATGTCTTATTAACCTATAAAATTCATCTAAACTATAAATTACTCAAATTAAATCGATTTTAATGTTTTCAAGATCATCTATTTTATTTTTATATTAATTGAGCAAATGTTATTTTATCATTTTGTAATAATTTAAGGTAGTTATATAATAACTAAAAATTATAAATAAATTAATATCATGAATGTAATTTAATTATTCACAAAATTATTATTAAAATTCATTCATAACTAGTTTTTCCACTATGTGAACACAAAAAGTATATTTAAAATTAAGAGAGTGTCATTTTGTATCTTTCTTTGATTTAAATAATGTATAAATCATATTCATGTAAAAGTGTCCATTAAACTAATAAATTTCAATCATAAGGTAATAACGGTAGAATTAGATTCATATAATAAGAATTACAATGAAAAATTATGGCTTTATCAATTATTTTTAACCTAGATTAACCTGATTTACCATTTACTGAGGTGATAAATTTTACCATGGTTACTATTCATATTGACCAAAAATAAAAGGGTCCTATTTACCAAATTTTAACATTATAATTATGAATATATATTTCATTTTATCTAACTAAATACCTATAAATGGAAAAAAATAAATTTAACGTAAGTTCAAAAAATGAGACAAACCCTCTTTTTACTAAAAATACATTTTTAAAACAAAAAACTGGATTTATTCTTATCATATGCTTAGAAAGAAATATTTGTTGAATGTTTAAAAAAATTATCAAGTAAATAATATTTAAATTTAATTAAATAATTCACCAATAGTGAATAATTTAATTTATTAATATAAAAATACATTGTGTATATAAAAATAGTTTTTTTTTAAACATCACTTTTATTTTCAAATAATTTTTGTTTTTAATTGTAATCATTTGATAACTAATAGATTAATTTTTAAAATCATTAGACCATATATTTTTCACAATATAATTATTATTATTCATACATTTCAATATAATGGCTAGGATATAATGTAAATATAAAATTTTAATAATATTACGTGGTTTTTCAAAACTCATTGTTGCATGTAATGAAAACTATTGAAGGAATCAAGTTATTTAAGGAGAAACATTTCATTAAAATATCAGGGTGTTATAGTCACCACGCAAACACATGGTGGGCCACTATTATGACCCTACTGATGTTTCCACCATAAGGCCACTCATTATGGACACCACCCCTCACTATCGTCTCATTCACTTTTCTACATATGTCATGTTACCTCAGTTTATTCGGCCTACCATAATTTCTAACATGGCCAATTCTCTCCAACTCCCAACACACCTACCTCATACATATAGACTCCCCATCATCACATCATTTCCACCCACCTCACACATGGATTCCACTCCCCCGATTTGGTCGCCCACCATCACTGTTGTTGGTCACGCCCAAGGATAGTGACCCGTCATTTAAAATTGAGAGTAAGAAGAGTGTAAAGGGGAAGTAGATAAATAAGGGAGTGATATAGAATAATGTACTTCCCATTTATCATCATCTATCTGACAAAAAATCATGTATTATCCGACAATAAGGTCATAAGAATAATTATTCTACCCTGTAAATTCTTTGGCATGGGGATTGAGGTTTTAAGAATAAGAATATACTAAATGTAATGGATTTTAAAGAAAATAAAAGAATAATCCACCCTTATTAAATCATGAATAATAGTGGTTTATAATCATAAATTTAAATATTACAATTCATGAATAATAGATAAATTCAAGAAATTAAATTCTTACCTCAATAGAAAATTTGTTTCACTTCGATTCTTCATCACAGTAATATGTTTTTTCTTTATTGTCATTGAATGATCATTTTTTGTTCCAAAATCCACCATCAGTTCCACCACAATCCATCCCTCTCCTATTTCTCCTCCCTATAATTATATCAATGATGATAAGTGGGTATCCCTAGATAGAATTCATAATAAGGATATAAATAGTGTAATTACAAGTTTTTTATAACCATTAAAAAATTAATAAAATTTTAATTAATTTCACTAAATGATGAAACCATGATAGTCTATCCCAAAAAATAATATGAAAAATAAAATTATAGCATTCATAAGGTGAAACCCATATCTCATATACAATTATGGCCTTAAATTTCTCATATATATATATATGCTTTAATGAAAAATAATACATCCTGATAATGTGCATGTGTGGGTATAAAATAATATTTTTATTCTTAATATATTTTTATCAAGGATATATTTTGATTTTAATTCCATGATGGCCCATTTTGATGGTAGACACTACACCCTTGAATCATCTGATAATTTTTCTATGGTTTTATGCTATGGTAACTCTATTATCTTACCCATAAAATGGTATTGAGACTTTGAAACTTATAATTAAGCTAATTCAAATTATTTAAAAACATTTTTCAATACATCATCCCTTAAATTGATTTTTTCATCACTAAAAAGGAAATGACACAATATATTAAGCAAGAAAACTCATGTAACCACATGTTGAAAAAAAATCCCTTGTAGACAATTCCTTCATCTTTAGGGGTGTGTCTCAAATCAAGTTCGATACACCAACAACGAATAAGGTAACACCATATTTCATCCTCAAAGATACTAGATCCAACCCATAATAAAAACATGCACCCGCTCTAGGTGAATCTTGTCAATACTCACCAGCAAAATTATTTATCATATGAACATCGTTCTACTATGTGGGATAAATAAAAACCATAAAATATCGATACCCATCTCAAAATGTTATACAAATAAGGTAGTCACTAGTTTGAGAACCCATCTCATTGTAACACCTTGATATTTTTATGAAATATTTCTCTTTAAATTATTTTATTTCTAAAGTAACATGTGTTTCATGTAACATGGAGTTTAAAAGAACCACGATATAATATTAAAATATTAACACGACCATTATAAACTAGTTATTAAATTGGGGGGTAAGAATTATAAAAAAATATTATGAAATATATTTATTAATTGGAAATAAAAAATTAAATTTTTAATAAAGGTATTTTATTCTTCAAAAATATCTTTTCTTCAAAAAAATGGTTTTATTTCTTTCTATGAGAAAATAAATATGATTAATTTTGAAACTTTTATAAAATTTATTTGAAAAAATAAACTTCATTTTTAAATCCATCATGTAAAAATTATCTTGGGATAATTTTTTTAGAATTTTCTAAAAATTTTGGAATTTTAATTAATAGTGAATAATATTGATTTATATTGAAAATTGTATATTATTTTAAAGAATATATAAAGTAAAATTATATTTGTCATTAGTTTTAAACTTGAATTGTATCCTTTTTATTATAAATAATATATTTTTAGTGTTTTAAATTAATTTTATACATGAATTTAGTATAAAAACATTTTATACTTAAAAAGGACATTTGTCGTAAAAATATTTCATAGTGTTTTCCCAGTTTAAATTTATATGAAATTTTGCACTTATATTTTTTTAATTTTTTAAAATGGATTAAATATTTGGAATTATAAGTTCCAAATTTATTAAATAACCCTTTTATTTTTTTTCAATAAGAAAAGTAACCTTGGTAATTTTTTCTTCCACGGTTAAGGGTAAATCAGGTAATTAAGGGTAAAATAAAATGATAAGGGTTATAAAATGACCCTAAAACTTGTCCCAATTCTATTTTATGAGTAATGCTCGACCCAAATCATCCATGGGTATAATTTAAGACCTTTTTGATATACTTAGTATACATTTATTCCCTTATAGTATTTTATTTAAAAGAAAGTCAAACTTGTCACACTATTATTTTAAATAAATATAACATTTTTAATATATGGTTTTCTTGAAGATATTTTCAACCATAAATAGTATTTGGAAATATAAAATATTTAAAATATTCTTGGAAATTTTTTTATAATTTTTAGGGAATAAATAAATACCTAAAATTCTTACACAATGATGATTCAATAATAATTAAATTAATGGAAAAATCAAATAAATGATATTAAAAATAAATATAATATGTGATAATTAAGATAATAAAAGAATTATATAGAGTAATATGAAATTTCTAGTATATAATAAAAAAATCAAATTTTTCTCTTTCTTTTGATGTTTTTAAAGTCATAGTAATGAATAATATCAAATTTGACAATAATGATATTTCATGAATATAATATTTTATTAAATTATTAAAAAATCATAAAAATATTAAATAAGACTAAAGAGGATAATATATGGTCTAAAATTTCACAACATATACATTTAGTGGCTACTTGGAAGCTTTTGGATCTAGAATAGTCTTATTATATTTTAATATATTAATAAATTCCTAAAGTGCCCCTCACCTCATTTATAAAAGGCCACCCCTTCACTTAATTTTACCACCTTGAGCCTTTTAGCTCGACCATACTCTACCCAGTTCTCTTCTACGCTTCCCTATACACATTATAGATGTGTTGGTCTCACCAAAAGACCAATTCCAAGTTCCTTAAGAGATCCTTCAAGGAGGAGATATTCAAGAGGTAACTTTCTTAAACTAACTCTCTTAATTTATTTTCTTATTCAACCTTATCCCCAACACATTCATCCATCAATTAATAAAAACACAAGTTTCATTTATATAGTAGAATTTTATATTTCTAATATAATATCATCAGTCCATCCATTCTCTCATTTCCTCTTATTCAAGGAAAGGAAACCATTTTCCAAATTTTGAGGATTAACCATCTTCATGGATAATGAGTTTCCATTTTTCATTACCGAAATCAAGGATGGTCATAAAAGTATTATTATTGTTAAATAATATTGTAATAAATATATTATAACTTATTCCATGTTATTAAACTAATATATATACATCATATTAAATAAAACTAAACTAGTTCTTGATGGTCGGAAAACTAACCAAAATAAACTAAACATTTATCCTTAATGTTTTATCAAATGAATATTCCACTTATCCAAAAATAAAATGATATATTCTACCATTTAAACTTTTGTAAGTGAATTAATACCATTTAATTTCACTTATATATTTTTATTTCCATTCAATAATAACTTCCATAATTATACACAAGTGAACCGACTATAAAACCATGAAATAAACACTCCTGAAATGAAGAAATTGAACCGTATAACTATTCAAAATGGACATAAATGAATTAATAAAATTATAATAAAACAAATAAATTTATAATATCTTCTGAATTAATCAATTAATGAATCTAATTTTATTATTTGCGAAATTAATTATAAGTGTGGAATTCTTTCAAACATAAAGTAAGGGGTCTCCCCAAACCTCTATTTTCCTTCGGGTTATGCTTTCTCTCTTTTTACAATAATTTGTTTCTTATTTATTCTTATATACTTATCCTATATTATGTTTATATGTTACAAACATATTTATATAGCTCAATTCATCTTTCTTTTATGGGTAAATACATATTTTGAAAAGACCCACTTCTCAATTCCTCTCGATAAGAGAACTTCTCTCTTTCTTACCAATTTTAAAGTACACTTCGTGAAATTAAACCTTATAAATCATCAAAATTTCCATAAATGAACTTAATAAATTATAATAAATAAATTACATGTGCAATAGGTTCTTAATTAATAAATTAATGAATCTAATTTGATTATCTAGGATATTAAGTATGAGTGTAGAACGCTTTCGGATATAAGGTAAGGGGTCTCTCCAAACCTTTATTTGTCTTTCGGGTTACGATTTATCTCCCTTTACCCCAGTTTATTTCTTATTTATTATTATATAATTCTCTTATATTCTTCTTATATATTACAAACATGTGTATGTAGATCGATTAATATTTATTTTATGGGTAAATACATGTTTTAAAAAGATTCTCTTCTCAATTACTCTCGATAAGAAAGCTTGATTAAAGGGAACTTATTTGTTTTATACCAATTTTTAAATACACTCCATAAACTATTTTAATCCACCAATATATTTCTAAAATATGTCATTTTATCATGAACAATTATTTTAGTTTATTTATTGTTTTATATAAGAAATTTATCCTTTATCCTCTTTAAATAATATTTATTCTCTTCCCTAAAACTATATTGAAGTGGCACATTTCTAAATTTACCTAGCCACTAAAATTATTGTTTTTAATTTATTTGGAAATAATTATTCATGAAATATTATTATTATTTACTTTATTAATGAAAAATAATGATTTTAATCCCTTCTTTCATGGATACCATTGTTATACACCCTTTGGTTGTGCCTTATGACATGATTATAATACCTATTTCTTTCCATGGGTAACCCTTATGTTTATTTCTTATGTTTGATTCTTTATGTGGAAACATATACATGAACATGTTATGGTAGGTTCACTAAAATATAACTCGAATTAATTGGTTAATATTTTATTCTCATGAGATGTCATGAATGGGATTAGGGTGTAAACCTAATCTAATATTGGACTTTGTCCACCATGTGATATAGTCTTGGCAGTTAGCCTTGACTCATGTTTATGTCGTGTTATATGTTGCTACCAATTTCCTATGTTTCTATGATTCCATGTTCTATATGTTATACTTAAAATTGTTTATTCATGAGACATGACTTTTATGTTATGATATTATACCTTCTAACTCATTTGATATACTTTATTCCTATATTTATTCCCTTACTAGGCTTTTTAGATCATTAATTTTGTTTATGTATTCCCCAGGTTATCCTATGTAGTTATAGGAGCTCAAAGGGAGTTAGGAGATCATTATGGGGATTAATAAAATGATGTCTTATTCTAGTTTCATGTTTTATAATTATGTGCCTATCATTCTAAAGAAACTAGACTTTTCGATCCTTGGTTTCTATTTCATGACTAATTATGATTAAAATAACGTAATAATATGAGTAAAAGGATGGGGTCGTTATACTTGTAACCTTTTAAGAGTGTTAAAAATTGTTTCTACATGAGGTAAACTCATCCAAATAACACCCAACATTGATTTCTATTCAAAATTCAACACTAACACCAAAATAGTCGTATAATAGAAATCTCCTCTGGTTTGATGTCAATTTATTCATCATACCTAAAGTTCCAAAGTATCGAATAACAACTGATGGGGGGTTGAATCAGTTGTTTAAATTTATAAGTTTCAATAATTTTAAAATATTAACCCCTACAACCTGATAATGTTTATATCCTTAACATCTTTTATTAAATACTCATGTATGAAAAAGTTTGAAATAAAGTAAAGAACATGAGATTTACAAGGTTCAGTCTCAGTGTGGGAACCTATATCCTTGTTATAGCCACTCTCGTGGGTCTATAAAAATTCCCTTTAATGAATAAGTGAATAAAAATTATGCCAAATCACATTATAAATATTTTATATCTTTATAGTAATGATTATATTAACTCTCATTAGTTTACAAAGTTTTCTTATAAACAAATGATCCACACAAGAATATCACAAAAAAAAACTTTTTCTCAACAAAACTCTATCCAGAACCTCAGTCTGATGATCTTGGGTTTGATTGCCTCAGTAAAATTAACTCATTACATTGAACTCATTTTGTTGAACTCATTATGATGAAATCATTTTGATGATTTCATTACAATGAACTCCTTACGATCGACCCTTTTCTTAAACTGAACTTCTTAAACTCTACTCAACTTCTCAGTCTGGTCTTCCTCAGTCTAATAAGAAAACTTTCAATTCTGTGATCTTATAATGAGATCTCTATCTGAAAATAAATCTTACCCAAACTTTTTAGGGATATGATTTTTTCACACATGAAAAGGATTCAAAGTAAGAATGTATTGTGCGTCTATTTATAGGCATCCCTGAATAGAAAATGTGGAAAACTAAAAAACTTTTCCAGATTACTCATATTCAAAAACCTATAAAATTCACTCATATTTTAACTTAATGTATAAACACTTAAACTTTTATGGAAACTTATTTAATTGTATTGATTCTTTTTAGTAATCATCTTTATTGAACTACCTAACTTTTCTTCAGTATTATGGAATTTCCTCTACTCATTATGATGGAATTTCCTTAGCTCATTACAATGGAACTACCTCATCTTATTATGATGTAAGTTACTCTAGTCATTTTGAATTGAATTTCCTCATCAGAGTTAATCTGATTGACTATCATTATCATAGTTAGTCTGATTGAATTTCCTTATCATATTCAGTCTGATTGAATTTCCTTCTCATGGTTAATCTGATGGAACATCCTCATCTTCAATTCTATGAAATCCTCATAGTGATGGAATTATCATTATGATGGATTTATCTATACATTGAATCTCTTATTATTATTGAATTATCAGTATTATGGAAGCTCCACTCTGCAACATTGAAATTCTTCAAACCATATCATTCATAACTCATTTAGACTTTTGAAAACTTCTATTCCTAGTACTTCTAGATCTGGTGAAACCTTTATCTTGATTCCTGGAACCAATACAATATTTACGATTCCTCCATTTCTTCAAAATATTTTATCATGAAAGTTTTCATGAGTTATGAGAAAATAAATTTTGGAAAAGCTTCATCTAACATTATGTTATAAAATGTAAGAACTTTTTGACCCCTGACATCACTATCTTAATTCAAATTCATCAGCAACATTATGGATTTCTAACAACCACAGTGTCTGATGAATCTTGAAATTTATGCCAATGAAACTGAGATCGATGGATTATTTGATCAAAAAATTTATATTTTTGATAGCTTATATGACTGGTATTGCTCAGTCTGATACTTTATATTCAGTACTGCTCAGACTGATCCACTACATCTGGAAAAACAACTTTCTCAAAAACAAAACATTTATCCCCCTTTGTGTTTGGGTTCAAACATTCAGCAACTTTAACCTATTTTTCAAAAACATTCTTTTACAAATGATTAGTTCTCAATGGAAACATATACTTTTTTAAAACAAAACATCCAAAAGGTTCTTCAATCCCATGTATGAATTTCATAGGTACCCAAGTCACTATCTCACAAAACAAAGAAAATATAGGCCTTTCCTAGTCACCTATCAACCAAATATGTGAATCCTCTATCTAAACAACGATTTATAATTTGTTTCATATCTACTAAAAAATATGTCTTGGTTATTATCACTCTATCTTGAATGTTATTGATGAGAACATCTATAATGATAACGAAACCGATCAAATTTCTCAGTATCACAAATATTCATGTTGGTTTACCCATTCCATCGTAATCATAAGTGAACGATGTTGAACATTTATATGTGTTTTTTCCTTGTAATAATTTGAAATATTTTTACATATATTTTTAGAGCCAGATGCAGATATGGAATGCGATTACAAGGTCAGGTTTTCCTTGAATTAATTTTATAAAAATATTAAATATATTTTATATTATGCTTGTGAAGTTTCTTAAAGAAAATGGTATAACTCTTAAAATCATGCATTGATAAGAAATCTGAGACCAAAGCTAATTCTGGAATACAATTTTTACCCTAGGAGAGACCTAAAATATGTCAGTGTGGGTGTTAGGATATCTCACCCATTGGTGGTATGTTTAATGAATTAATTAAATGGTTAATTTAATTAATTTAATTGAATATACTAATTTTAATTTCCTTTAAATGTATCATTATAGTTATATATCGAGGGTTAGAAATATAATCATGGGACCATCGAGAGCTTCTCCTTCCTCCTTCCATTGGTAGATCATATCAGACAATGATAAATCTCTAGATCAGAGAAGATCAGAGTGTGGTGAATGTAATGACTTCCTTAAATAATGGGCGAGTGCGTTCTTCCATGTTGAATGGTCCAATATCTAGGTTGGAATCTTAAAAATGTGGATTATTCCCTTTTTGATTAAACTGATTGCGCATAATCATCCTTTATGTGGTCTGCACCAATTTTATAAACTTTGCATGCACCCATTTACCAATTCAATTAATTATTCTTTGGTAATCTAACCCCAGATATCATCGTTTTGGATATTTTTCTAGAAACTCTTGACAATGATCAAAAAAATTTGTTTTTTTGCCTCTCCCTTCAATTACCTTGCATTCATCGCCGGTTGGACCCCATGGTCCCCTTTCAACATTTCCAGGTGGTACCAAGCTTGATTAGACCCTAGGATTTGTAGTGGAATCATGTACGAGGGATGGATCAATGAATTAGAGATATATCTAGGTTGTTTAAATGTTTTGGGTGATTTATTTTTTGATTCTAAGTCCGAATCAAATATGGTGGGTAGCGGATTTGCATTTGGTGTGTACGAAGAACCCCCACAGAGTGAAGAAATCTGATTTCATGGAAAAAACTGTCAGAAATGATGATTTATGGCCAGATCCACCATTTTTAGGAAGGAACGAGGCCAAAATAGAAGGTGAAAGACTATATCTGATGTGTGGAGAGCATATTTGAGTTTCTAGAAAAATCTCGACTACACATCTTGTAGTTAGAAGAACACATGACATGTCAGACCCTGACTGTGGTGACTAGGAGTTCAGTGATTTATAAGTATCACATGCCATGTGGGACACCCACACAATGTGTGATATCATGCTGGAAGACTCAACGTGTACTCTAGGAGTACAAAAACACTGGCACAACTAGGCATGTCATTTACCAAAGTACACAGACATGTCTTATGTACAAAGGCACAACCAAGTACACGGGTAGGACCCTGAGTGGCATAGGCATGCTGTTTATATCCCTCTACACCAAAATTAGTATTTAGTGGTGGTTTAAACCGCTACTAAATCATTCTACAGAGGTTTTGTAAAACCATCGCTAAATTGTGTATCGAGAAATAATTAGCAGCGGTTATTTAAAACTGTCATAGAACGATTTAGCGGCGGTTTTTTTATCAGCGGTTTAAACCGTTGCTAAATCATTTTTTTATTTTATTTTTATTTTTTTAATTCCATTAATTTTTTATTTTTTTTATTTTATTTATTTATTTATCATTTATTATTTATTATTATCTTTCTCATGCTCATCCCCATGCACAAATCCATGTCTATGCACATGCCCATACCATATATAGAAATTTTGCATTGGATGAGATTTCAACCCCTTACCTCTCACTTATTCTCCAAAGACTTTACCACTCCAACAGGCTCTTCATGTGGTCAATATATCAAATTTAATATACTTATATATATATATATTAACTAGAAAAACAAATAATATGTAACAAATAGATACACACTAAATAATTATTCATCAATAATTATTAATCAATAATTATTAATCAACAATCAATAATTAATAATTAATAACTACTAATTACAAATTGAGAATTAATAAATAGAATATAAATGAATAATAAATAAAGAATATATAATATAGAAATAAATGGTAAATAAAAAGAGTAAATAATAAATAGTAAATAGTAAATAGTAAATAGAAAACAGTTGATAGTTAATAGTAAATAGTGAATAGTAACTTATAAATAATAAATACTAAATACTAAATATTAAATAATATATAATATATAATATATAATACATAATACATAATACATAATACATAATATATAATATATAATATATAATATATAATACATAATATGTAATATATAATATATAATATATAATATATAATACATATTGTATATAATATATAATATACAATACATAATATATAATATCTAATATATAGTATATAATATATAACATATAATATATAATATATAACATATAATATATAAGTAATATATAAAAAATAAATTAATTAAAAAATAATTTAATATATGATAAATATATAACAAATTAATAATAACTAATAAATAATAGATAAATAAATAATAAATAAATAAATAAGAAATAATAAACAAAAAATAATAAACAAAAAATAATAAATAGTAAATGGTAAATAGTAAATAATTAATAATTAATAATTAATAACAACTAATAATTATTAATTTAACATTAAGAATTAATAGTTCGTAATTAATAATTAATATTTAAAAGTTTTCAAATAATTAAGAAATTATTAAGAAATTATTAATAAATAAATAATTAATAATTAATAAACAAGGATTATTAAATAAATAAATAATAAATAAATAATAAAAGAATAATAAACTAATAATAAATTAATATTTAGTAAATTAAAAATGTATTAATAAATAATAAATAATAAATAATAAATTAATAGTTAATTAATTAATTAATAACTTATAACTAATAATAATAATAACTAATAATTAATAACTGATAATTATTAAATATTAATTATTATTTATTAATTAATATTTCATATTTAATTTTAAATATTTAATATTTAATATTTAATAAACAATTAAAGCTTAATAAATAATTAATTAATTATTAATAATTAATAATTAATTAATAAATAATGAATAAATAATAAATAAATAATAAACTAATAATAATTAATTAATTAATTAAAAATAAATTAATAATTAATGTGTGCATAATTACTAAATAATAAATAAATAAATACACATTAAATATTAAATAAATTAATTAATAAATATATCAATAAATAAATGGATAAATAAATAAATAATAAATTATAGATAATAGATAAATAAATAATAATTAATTAATAATAATAATAAAATAATTCAATAAATATTATATAATTCAATAAATAATAAATTAATAAATAAATTATTGATTAATTAATTATATTAATCATAAAATGTTAAGAACCTTTGAAAACCCTAAAAACACTGAAATGGCCCTAAAATCTGATTTGAGACTCCTTTTTTCTGCACCACAACTTTTCAAATCAAATATCATGAAATGATCTTCGATATGATATGTGGTACAGGTCGAACAGACACCTGGAGTGAAAGTTTGGAACCGTTTGAATTTTAAGAAATCGGGGTCTCTAACTAAAACCTTTGTTTCAGAGGCCTTCAGGGCCTTTTGTAAAACTAAAAAATGGTGCAATGCTCAAAGGGTTAGTACCAAACCTAAATGGCATAGAGATTGTCGCGGGCTTCGATTTGATATGTGGTAGAGCCCAAACGGACACCCAGATTAAAAGTTATGTCTGTTTGAAGTTCGAGTTCGATTTACGACTTTTGAAATTTGATTATATTTTTTTCCTTTCATTATCACATGATTTAAATCTCACTTTGTTTTATCTCATTTGATAAGCATTGATTTGACTAGTTGTGGAGCTGAAATTGACTCCCAGATCATAAGTTATAGTCATTTGATGTCGAAGCCTATTCTTCAACTTATTGAAGATTTGTTTTCAGCTTAAAAATATTATTAACTAATAATTATAAATATTTATTAATTGAAAGATTATAGATAATAAAAATTATAAATAATAAACTATATTTGATTTTAAATATTAAATAATAAATAAATAAATAAATTTTTTAAATTTTTTTTCTTCAATTTTACAAGGGTTTTAAAAAAACTACCACTGAAAAATTGTAAATGTTTTTTTGGAAGAAATTTTCAAACATTTATATAAAATATTTTAAAAACATTTAGTGGCAGTTTTGAAAGCCACCACACAAAAAAAACACTGTTGAAACACTCCTTTCTAATAATTTCCCATACACGCCATGTATGCCTTCATGGTTGGTGATCCATATACCTCCAAGGACATAGCTAAGTGATGGAGCGAGACCACATACCATGTGGGTCCCCTCACACATCATGTACCCCTTGGTTCCTTTTAAGGAAACTTTAAACTCTCATATCAACTTTTTTTTACTCAGATTTTGGCCCCTGAGTATCCTATCCTGAGCATTTTTTCATGTAGAACATGATGGTTCCCTCAGTTATGTCTTTTGGGATATGATGTGAGATTTTTCTGGGAATGGTGCTTGTTTAAGAGACTCTCGACGATGGTAGTGATCACGTAGGATCACCAGAGGCATTCTGAGGGGAACCCTCCAATTGGGTTGCGCATGGGTCCTCTACAGATTCCTAGAATGGAACCCTCTATCTAGGATGGTCATGATTTCTCTACCATTAGAGTGTAACCCTCCTGTTGTAATGGGGCATGGGTCCTCTATCAACTTCAATAGTATAACTCTCCAGATTTGATGGGCATGGGTCCTCTACCATCATAGTGGAACACTCCTACTGGGTAGGACATGAGTCCTCTATAGAATATCAGAGTGTAACCCTCCTTCCGGGTAGGAAATGGGTCCTCTATCAAAAATTAGAGTGGAATCCTATTATTTTAATAGGGCATGGGTCCTCTATCTATCCACTGAGTGGACCCCTCCTGTTGTACCAGAGCTTGGGTCCTATACCTAGGGATTGTGGACCCTCGACTATTAGAAACAGTGATGAGGCATGGCTTGACTTGTATTTTTTTCTTATTGGGAGACTTAAAAGATGATATCCATTATTATTATACTTTTGTAACTCTTGGAAACTATTTTCTTTTGATGAGTTGTGAGATGAAGATCTTCATTCTCTCTTTTTTGGGATTCTTTTTTCGTACATATATATATTTATATATACAGATCTGTATCTATACCTTCTGATTTGGTTACTCTCCTACCATGGGTTGCAAAGACACATGAGGTATCTAATGTGATTTCTATGTTTATATTCTCATGGTTATATGAGTTTACTCTTCTGTTAGGGGTAGCACAGACTCAATGTGTAGTTTATCTACACACTGTATTGATCCCCTTATGCTTGAATGAGGTTACTCTTTCTCTTTATTTTTTTTGAGATGCATCATGTTTACTATCTACTGTATTTCTATTCCTATTATATCTCTCACTTCTCCCACTTTCATCTTTTGGGGAATTCTATTGGGTATGTATATACTCACCCCTTAAGTGGATTTTCCCGCATGTGTCATGTCTTATGTAGATGATGGATAGGTCGGTGGTGACTTCATAGGATGTTAGGGATATTGGGTGCTTAGGACCACATATGGTGGTCGTGGCTTCTAGATTAGGTGGTGGTCTCTCTCAGTAGTTTACTTTCCAGTTTTTTTAAGTTGGGACATATTTTTGGTTGGGCCAGTATTTTGAATCTTTAATTTTCAATTTGTATTTTTGAACTATTTGACACCTTATAAGTTTTGTATGCTTGGTTTAATTTATACTTGTTTCATATTTTTATTAATATTCCTCTTCACTTATGCATTGAGATGGTCGAGTGTGTGCATGTGGATACATTAGAAAAAATATTCCCATTTAGGATATTCCTTTCGAGGCTTATTTCCACCCCTAGCCTATGGAGGTGGGCTTGGGGTGGTTGTGTCTTGAGCCCCAGTTAGGGTTGGGTCAAGAAATATTGGTATCAAATGAGTTCATTGCTTGGGACATTGTTTGGATTAGTTCCCTTACAATGATTTGGTTGGGATTAGTGAAATAGTTTCAAAGTACCTCAAGTGTGTCCCTCAGGCCATGGAATCCAGTGATGGTACGGGCGGCCAACGTATCCATTCACCAAGACCTTGACTACCTGCTTGTTGACTCATCATACTGAGACATTGGTTGTAGGATTCAATGGTATATGCATCGTATAAGATTTATTATTTGACTTTCTTTCTTAAGTAAAATCCCAATTGTTGTTATATATATATATTATCATCTGACCGTGGTATGTCTTGATTAAATTTTAGGATGCCTTCACGACAACAGCCATTCAAGATTCCAATTTTGGATCGTGATGACAATATAATGAGCAATGAGGTCACCATTTAGGGTCCATCCCACAATATTCTTTCTCTATGTAGGTAGTTATCAACACCACTACCTTTCAAGTTGTAGATTATACCATTCGAGTAGGCTGAGGATGCACGCAGGCTCATCATACTTCATGAGTTCAAATGCAAAAGAATGTTGAGGTTATGTGGAGAGCCATGTCCCTAGGAATTTAAGGATTGGCTAGAGTTGGTGGTCTGTATCTTCAGGCTTATTTGGACCCCAACATATCAGGTGGTTGTTCTGGAAACTATCATTTTCCATGGTGAAGCTGGGTGATGGTGGAGTCTTGTTTTCCAGACGCACGATGAGTAGACACTCTCATGGCCTGACTTCCAACGGTTGTTTCATGAAGAGTACTACCCCTCATGTTTCTATTCAATTTGGATCCAGGATATTCTAGAGTTGTATAAGGGAGTAATGATGGTAGATGAGTACCCAAAAAGTTTTAAAGACCATACCTGGTACTCCCTTTCCATGATCCGGTATGGCTACTTTCGAGCACGGATGTTTGATCAGGGACTCAGTAGAGATATGCATGCCAGTGTGGTTCCCTTGTGCATTACCACCTATGCTGGGGTATTGGGGAGGGTATTAGTGATAGGTATGTTTATGTTATATGGATGTTAGTAAGATAGATCTGGTAGTGGATTCCACAAATTTAAGTCCTCTACATCATCTAGAAGATGCCACTCTGAAGGTTCTCGGTATAGGAGACCCAATCGTGATCCGACTCAAATGTGTGGTTATGCGGCACAGGGACAATGCAGACCACTAGGGAAGCCCAAATATGGTTGGTGATTTTCTTTTGATGGTAAAGGTTACATAGCACGTGACTTCCCAACTAGACATGATGAGGATCATAGGCAGATAGTGGATGGGCCGTCTCGGCAGAGACAACACAGTGATCAGGGATCTTCCAAAAGCAGGAAGGGAGGCCCCCATGGAGGCAGAGCTGGTATAGGAGGATGAGTATATATGGTTGGTGTATGATGCTATGAGATTCTTCTACCACCACTACTAGGCATCCCACGTCAGGCTCAAGGATCTAGCGGTCGGGGCTGTAGACAGCTGTAGGCCCTAGAGGCTTATGACCCAGTAGTGCACGAGATAATCAGAGGTATGATCTGTGTGTTTTATACTCTTGATTCAGTATTAGTAGACATATTTTTTAGTCATTCCTTTATCTCTATACTCCTTATGTGGGAGATGGAGCTCCCAGTTGAGGTGATATCCCAACAACTTCATCTTGAGGTTCCTACAAGGAACACTTATTCTGTATCTTTTATCTACCAGCAGTGCAAGCTATCACTTGGTGGAGAGAGGTTCACATGGGACCTTTTTGTCATTAAAATGGAACCCTATAACATAATCTTGGGTATGAATTGATTTTCCACAGTCTGAGTCTATATTTATTTTCATTGTAGATGAGTTTTATGTCTTCACACTAATGGGATGAGATTCACCTTTATGGGAGAGAGAGATCTCATAGTGGGATGAGTGGATTCTTCGAGTAGGAGGATGAAACCCATCACTCGTCAATTAGTGATTATAGCCCCTGGTATATTAGTCTCTTCTAGAATCTAGATTCCTTTATTTTTGGAGGATTTTATAAATTTCTTTCATGAGGAAGTTCTGAGACTACCCTTGAGATGGGAGATGGAGTTTTGTATCAACTTGCATCTAGGGACCTCTATGATATCTTATGTTCCATATTGGATTGCCCCTACCGAGATCCTTGAGCTGTGGTTGAAATTGGAGTACCTTTGATAAAAGGGTTTCCTCATGCCTAATGTGTCCCCTAGGAAGCTCCAATATTGTTCATGAAAAAGGTGGACAAGAACCTACGGCTTTGTATGGATTATTGTCAACTGAACTAGGCCATGATAAAGAATAAGTACCCCTTTCCAAGGATTAATGGAATATATTACCCCTTGAGAGCTGAGATATGGTTCTCAAAGATAGATCTCATATTTTTCTACCACCAGTTGAGGGTTCACAAGGCTAATATTCAAAATCTAGAATTCTGATGTCGCTATGGTCACTATGAGTTCCTGGTGATACTCTTTGTTGTGATGAATTCCCCTGTCATGTTCATAGATTTGATGAACCACATATTACAGTCGTACATGGACCATTTTGTGGTCATATTCATTAATGACATACTATTCTACTATTTATCATAGGAGGATTATGAAAATAACTTAAGGATGGTTCTAGATTTTCTTTGAGAGCACCATCTTTATAGAAATCTCTTGAAGTTACGGTTCTAGATTCACGAGGTTCACTTTTTGGGGAATTTCATTTTTGAGCATGGTTTAGCTATGGACCAAGTGAAGATCAATGTAGTGATTTCTTGGGATCCACCCAATAGAAAATCATAGGTGCGGAGTTTTCTTAGATTAGTGGGGTACTATAGGATGTTTTTGACAAATTTCTCTAGGATGCAACCACTTTGACCACACTGACACGAAAAGGGAATCCATTTACCTAGACTATGAAGTTTCATAGGTTATTAAAGGATTTGAGGTTGAGGATTAAGAGTGCTACTTTTTTGAGACTAACAAGGTAAAACATGGAGTTTTTTGTTTATTATGATCCTTAGGTGCTAGGATCGACTATGTGTTGATGCAGTGGTAGGTAGTTATCATATACAGGTCATTGTAGTTGATCTTCCATGAGCAGAACTATGTGAGTCATGAAATAGATCTGGAAGTTGTAGTCTTCGCTCTGTGGATGTGGAGGAACTATCTTCTAGGATAGAGCTTCATGATTTACTAAAACCATCATATTCTTACGCATGTATTCACACAAAGATACTTGAACCTGAGACAATGGTGTTGGTTGGAGTTCCTGCAGGATTATAACTTCAAGATAGTCTATAATCTAGTTAAGGAAAACATGGTAAAATATTCCTTTAGTAGGAATTACTAGGATCATTTTGTGTAAGAGGATCCATAAAAGTTGGATTCATTATAGTTGACCCTGGTGCAGCAGGAGTGTACAACTTTTATTCAGTCGATGGTGATGACTCCTCCACTTCTTAAGAATGTGAGGGAGTCCCAACTGGGACACATTCACTATGTGGTATTTCATGACCATATATACACAAGGGATTCACTATATAGGTATTATTAAGAAGAAAATCATGTCATATTTTTATAGGGACGGACTGTGGTCCCAGTCACAATGAGGGGGGAGGTGATGAGAGAGTTCCAAACTTCTCCTTTGGATTTATATCTCAGTGTGGTAAAGATGTATAGATACCTTCAACAAAAAATTTCGTGGTCTAGAATGATATGGAGTGTTTTCAAGTTTTTATCTCGATGTCTCAGCTATAAGTAGGTTAAGGTTGAGCACTAAGTTCCATTAGGTTTTTTTGTAGCTCCTTAAGATCCTAGATCTGAAGTGGGATGAGATATCCATGTACTTTGTGATAGGGACTCCATGGAAAATTAAGGGCCATAACATCATCTAGGTGATCATTGACCAGCTCACAAATTTGGAACAATTCCTTTTTATTAGGGAGAAGAGTTTGGTGGAGAGTTTTGGGTAGTTTTACATACGAGAAAATGTTCACCTCCATGGGGTTCCCTCAAAAATAGTCTCCTATCGTGATGCACAGTTTATGTCATGGTTGTGGAGAGGACTGAAGGAATCATTCAGGACCAAGATGATAATGAGTACAAACTTTCACCCCCATATGTATGGGAAGATCTAGCGTGCTATCTAGGTGTTGGAGGATATGTTGAGGTATTCTGTGTTAGACTTCATCCAGAGCTGGGAGGATCAATTTCCCTTGGTAGAGTTTGTGCCCAACAATAGATACCACTCTACCATCAACATGAAACATTTTTAGGTCATGTACAAGAGACCATGCAAGTAACCCTTATTCTGGATATATATTAACGAGATATATCTTGTGGGTCCAGAGTTGGTGTTGGTGATGAAGGAGAAGGTCATGGTCTTCTGTGAGTGGATGAGGATGGCCTAGAGAAGGTATAAATCTTACACAGATCGCCATTGTAGGCCCATGGAGTTCATGTAAGGAGACCACATTTTTATTATAGTCTCCCCATGATGAGGATTGCATATGTTTAGATGGGGAGGAAAGCTATATATGAGGTTCATCAGGCCATTTGAGATCATATAGATGGTTTTAGAGGTTCCTTACCACCTCGCTCTACCCCCACAACTGTATTGGGTGCATGACATCTTCTTCATATCGCATATGAGGAGATGCATGCATGACCCTTTACACATCATCGACTGGGGAGAGCTGGACATCAAGGATGGTTCCACCATTGAAAAGTACCTTGTGGCGATCGAGGATCGATAGGAGAGGACCCTGTGTGGATGGATCATCCTCTTGGTTCACATGTTTGGTAGTATGGGAATGAGCAGGAGAGCTCCTAGGAGCGAGAGATCTAGATGTGAGCTTAGTATCGCAAATTTTTTATTTAGTTTTTCTTTTTGGGGAAAAAATATAAAAGAGGGAACTATGTAGAGACCCAATTTTTTTTTGTAATAATTTTAAATATTTCTATATATATTTCCATATTTAGGCATTGAGATGGCATGCAATTCCAAGGCCAAGTGTGCCTGGAATTAATTTTATAAAAATTTTAAATATATTTTATATTATTCAAGCTTATTTTATTAACTAAAATGGGATGACTCTTAAAAGGAATATCATATCATAAATTTGAGACCACATTTGAGTCTGTAACATGATGTTTACCCTAGGCGCGACCTAAAATGGTTCAGCATGGGGCGTTCAGATATCTCTCTAATTGGTGGTACATTCAGCGAATTAATTAAATTTTTAATTTAATTAATTTAATTTAATAACCTAATTATAATTTACTTTAAATATATCATTATGGTGACTTTCCCAGGGTTAGCCTCATAATCCTAGGACCACATAGAGATTCTCTTTCCTTCTATCTTTGTTGAATCATATCAGATGATAATGAATCTTTGGATCAGAGCTGATCGAAGCGCAGCGAACACAATGACTTCCTTAAATCATTGGTGAGATCATTATTCATCAATGAATTATCCAATATCTAGGTAGGACTCATCAAACTATGTATTGTTCCCTTTTTCTTAAAATGATTGAGAAGAATCATCCTTTCTATGGTATGTGCCAATTTACTAAACTTTTCTTGCACCTATGTTCCAATTCAATTAATTATTCTTTGATTTTATAACCCCTGATATCCCAGTTATATATTTTTGGTCAATAAATCTCAGAAACAAATGATAAATATCTTTTATGTTCCTTTCCCCCTTAATTTCTTTATGTTCATCACCAGTTGGACCAAGTAGTCCCGGTTCGATATTATTGGGTGGTATTGAGCCCGATCAGTCCCCCAGATTCATGGTAGAATCACATATGAGGAATAAATTGAAGAATAAAAGATAGATATAGGTTTTTTGTGGTTTGAGGGTGATTGATTTGTATATTTGAAGTCTAAATCAAAGATGGTGGGTTGAATATTTTTGTACAGTGTGTACGACGAACCCCCATGGACCGACGTAATCTGATTTTTGGGAAATTATGGCTGGAAACGAAAATACATAGAAATATCCACCATTTTCAGGAAGTAATGATGCTAAAATCAAAGTTGAAATAATATATCTAGTGATCAGAGAGAATATATGAGATTCTAAAAAAATAATGAACACATTCTATGTATTTTGAAGAACACACGACGTGTCGGGCCCTGGCTGTGAAGTCTAAGGTTTCTGTGATTTATAAGTATCACACACCATGTGGGACCCTAAAATTTCATGTGAGCACATGTTTTCAGACTTAGTGTCTACTCCTAGAGTACACGGACATGGGCACGGCTAGGCACACCATGTTCCAAAGTACATTGACATGTCTTGTGTACCCGGACATGACCAAGCACATGGGAGAGACCCCAAGTTGCATAGGCATGCTATGTATATCCTCTACACACCGTGTATTCCTAAATGGTTGGAAATCCATGTACCTCCAGGTACATGACAAGGTGATAGAGCATGACCACACGTCGTGTGGGTCCCCTCACACATCTTGTACCGCTTGGTTCATTTTAATTAAACTTCAAACTCTCATATCTCCTTCATTTTGACTTGAATTTTGGCTCGAGAGTAGCCTATCATGATTTTTTCCATGTAGAACACAATGGTACCCTAATTTGTGTATGTTGGGATATGGTTTAATATTTTTATGGGCATGGTTCTTATTTAGGTGACACTTGACGATGTCAATGGTCACACTGGATCACAAGATACATT